>NW_010586210.1:161892-223601 GCF_000705375.1 Tinamus guttatus | reverse complement strand
AGGGAGCATAGGTTGCCATTTTGGGTAATCCAAAGGATATCTTAGGACACCTTCCCTTCATAGTGATATTTTCCTAGACTGTATTAAGAGCATAGCAAATTATCCATCCAAACAAAGAACTCTCTGTCTAGACCTCAGGACGCTGCTAATAATCATATAAGGCTTTTCCTAAGCCTTGAATACAGACTAATTGGGATGGTTGAAACCAGGACCTCCACAGAATTCGTTCTGAATGGAAGTAAGGTCTGAGAATACTTGCTAGAATAATCTTAACTAGGCTGCTTTTGGCAGGAGTTCTGGAAACATTCTGTGGTTTCACTATGGAAACACCAAAGTGAAAACCGGCAGTTACACTAGCTTTCTCCAGGACTATTTACTTGGGATGTCGTCAATAACAGCTATAAGCCATTCTACATTACCCTCACTTCTAAGAAAAATAATCTTTGTGTTTCAAGTAATTCCTTGAAATTCTACATAATGAAAGGTTGCGATGGTTATACAGCAAAAAACATCTTCAAGTTAGCTGACATGATTACAATAGAAAAGCAGACTACAGTCCAGTTTAATCAAGAATTACATCATCAATTTGTTTTGTTAAATTTAATTCAAATAGGACCAGCTAAAAATTCCACAACCCATCTCTCAGAAACAGGTTCCCAGAGACAATAACAGAAAATACCTGTGGAGTGAGATTGTGAAGAACCAACCAGTAGCTAGGACGCACTGAGCCACCATCACTCCAAGTAGAAGCTACAAGCAAAAGAGAGAATAATCAAGAAAAACTTGATACAAAGAAAAATCTTCTCCTTTACAGTTAGGTCTTCCAGTCTTGAGCAGATCCAGCTTACTAGCCATGTTAACCAAGTCCAATTTTCAGTTCTGAAAACAAAAACACATCTTCACATTTCAAATCAGGATTCATTTTTTACTAGATTTTATCCTCTAGAAACTCCCCACCCAGACAGAGCATTGACCCAACCCCCTTGAATCTTGAGAGGCCCCATGCATTAGAAACTCCTTCCCAGGAAGCTTTCAGCCCTCTTCATTCATCCCTCCCCCAGCAGGTCCTGGGACCTTCTCCCCCCAGTCCCGTCACTGACGGTAAATATCCATTCTGAGAAGTACTTATGTTGTTTCCTTTTACCAGGTAACTGTAACCTTCTTTCATCCAAACCATGAGTGCTGTAAAACGTACACTCCTCAGCTCTGATCAATGGTGATAGCAGGTGATTCTTCTCACCAGAGGCAAGCCTTGAGTCCTGTGCCCCCCAGCCCCTGACCGACCGGGCTGCTGTGCTGTTCCATGGAGATGATGGTTTGGGGGTGGTCAGGCCAGGAGGGGGGCGGGTCAGCCCTGTAGTGTTCCTTGAGGAAATATGGTTTTTCCACATCTTGTTGGAGAGATGAGTGGGATTGTGTCCTATGGGGTCTGGGGACCATGTTGATTTGTAATCACTGAATTTTGCTATAAGATTAAATAAACAGTATGAATTAGTGAAACTCAAGATTCAAGTAGCCTTCACCTCTAACTATTAATGTAAATCTTAGCACATTGCTGTCAGATACAAGCACAAAGCACAGAATCATGCAGCAGTTAAAACCTGCCATACCAAAAAAGCCAAACAAGCCAAGTCACATACGGTTAATCTTTGGTCACTTTAAATAGATGATCTAGTTTTTTTGGCAGCTTTATGATAACATATCAGGTCATAGTATATTCAAACACTAAGAATAATCATAGTAACCTTCATGGACATACCATCTTTCATCTTAGAACCTCACAATACATTTGAACATTTCTTACAAGATTGGGCAACACTGAATTAATTAAACTAACCTTCTTCAAGTCCCAACCTCACAGAGAACTGAAACAGAGATTTATCACTCTTGGCCTACTAAGCTAATGTCTGCCTCATGACACACTTCATTACAGGACTAACTCTTGTAATCACGTGTTATACACAAAACATATTATATACGAAGGCCATTCAACTGTGGCAGCTAGCTTTAAACAATCTGGATGGGATATACTCAATTTACATGAGAAAACATCACCAGGTATCTATCAGCCACACATCAAGAAATGAGAATATGCTTCACTTTACATTTGGATGACTACATTTCATAGTTGCTCAAGTACAGATGGGTAACAGTAATCATCAATGGCAAGCAGGCTTTAAGCACTAATCTATGAATAACACAGTCAGAAGTGCTTAAAATTTTCTTTTAGTAGACCCAACTAGTTTTACGGATATGTTAATTCCAAATCCCCACTTTAAGATGACCTGTTTTCCAGCTGTAAAGTGCTGTTATGCAGCTTATCTAAATAAGGAACAAAAAGGATCTGTGCAAGACAACAGTCTGGTTCCTTGCTTTCAACTATGACTTTAATCACTTTTAATCTTTCTGGTTATTTCTTTTGTGCTAGACAAAGTTAAGCAGAGGTAAGAACCTGAAATATGGTGCTCCTCTGCCTGGGTTGTCAAAGAAATCTTACATGCCGTTATAACACTGGACAACATAGATGCTGCTTCAAACCAAAGTCACCCTAAAAAATGGTAGCTTGGACACTATTCTCGAGGGTTAAATCAAACTTTCAACACATTTTGTGAAGATACTTGGTTCAACATGTGAACACAGCCGTTACCCAGTAAGATGGAAAATAAAACACATAGCTCAGAGCTGCATCTGGCCCAGCCGATATTTCCTGTTTCTTCTACCTACACACAATTCTTCAGTTTGAAGTATGTGCCAAAGACAACCATGCCTCAAGAGGAAACCAGCATTTCCAAAAGGCTGGAAACCCAAATGGATTGTCTGCAGCAAATATTTCCAGCTCCCTAATTGGAAGTGTGTGCAGAGCCCATTTTTCAATATAAAGTTTTGGAAACTTCCTTATCAAAGATGCAGGTAGACATCTAAGTTACTGTTTACAGGCCACCTGCCAAAAGCAAAAATACTCTCTCATCAGCTTTTAAGGAATGATGAGCACTACAAAAAGGGAGGCAAAAACATTCCCCTCACAGCACTCCCAATATTCTAAAGATTGAAGATAAATACAGATTTGAGTGATAAGGCAAGAGATTTTAACTCACACATACAGTAGCAGGCATACTAAAAAGAAATATTTAGAACCGGTTTCTGATATACTGAGTTTTTTTTTTTTTTCTTGTTTCATCTGCTGCTTGTTACTATCATGTTCTTTAATCTGCAAAACCAAGAACTTCATATCATGGCAGGGGGCAGGATCTTAGCTTGGCTTCTAACACAGCTACTGCAGAGTATTTTGCCATTAGTAGGAAAACTTATCTGAGCAGCTACTCAAGACTTTTTATTTCTGAGCTTCCTTAGAAATCAGTGCAAGACTAAAATATCCAAGATGAAGTAAGAATGAGAAGAAAGAGTAACTAGTGAACAAACAGAAAACGTTTTTGTTGAGGTAAATCTAGGAGCCCGCATACCTGAAGTGCTATGAACGTTGGTGAAGGAATTGTCAGAGGCACTGTAGGGCCAGGCACCAGGTGAAGGCAGCGAGGTGTTGAGGGAAGAATTAGACCCTATCGAAGGGAAAGGGAGAGAGAAAGAGAAAAGTATGCGAATGTTGCAGAGTTTCCGTCACACTGTTGAATCTCCACAGAGCCATGATTTGTACCAGCATCATCCTTTTAAGTGACGCACAACCCTCTGTGTGAAAGCACACAGGTTTCCTTTGTAGTTAAAGGCAACTGATTCCTTGTTCTCCTTCTGTTACAACAGGAGCATCAGGATATTCTTGAGTATCAGAATGACTTAAATGATGGCATGCTAGTTTGCTGCGTTACCTGTGGTGTTGTCCCGCAGAAGTTGGTGGTCAGTATCTACAATGGGAGATGTGGCTGTCCCCCCCAGCACACTTCCAGGGGTCACATAGGGGTCAGACTCAGGGTCAATGTTTTGTATACCTTTCCATGGCACTCCTGGTTGGAACTCTGGGACAGGAGGGAAACAGAATTAGACGCAGACAGGGGCATGCCTTCTCTGGGAAGTTAAGGGCTGAGGAGACTTCAGAAGGGCAAAAAAATTGTCTACTACTTTCACAGACAAAGAGGACAGAAAAAATAAAAAATAAAATAATAATAATAAAAAAAAGCTGTACCTTTGATTCAAATAATTGCCACAGTAAGAAGTATGAACTTCAGATAAAACGTAATAATGCCCTACTGGGTCAGAACTGTAGTCCTTCTAGTCCAGTATGTCTCCAACAGTGGCCAAGAAAGAGAATTCAAACCTAGCCACTATTGGCAGGCTACTCCTCTCAAACCCTCCCAGCATCTGCAGGGTTGCAGATGACAGGAAGTCAGAAGCAACCTGGATCTGCTAGCACCTCCTTGCGGGCCTATTTTCCATCAATTTATCTAAGTACTTTTTGAGGCAGCTAGCACTATCTGCTTCCACAGGCTCTAGAAGTAACACAGTGCAGAACAGCACTACTCCCTCTCATCTATTTTAAACGTACGCCCTGTTAGTTATAGAATTTGCACCACAGTTCTAGCGTTTCAAATCTGGGGAATAACAAGTTTGCACTTGCCTTATCCACTGCTTCTATAATTTCATAAACCGCAGCCACATATTCCAGTCTAGTGTCTTCTAGTAACACTAGAAAATAATCTAGGATAATGGGTATCAACACTCCCCACAGTATGAACCACCAGCACTGCACCAAGACAGGAATCTGCTCAGCTACTTTCAAAATGCTTCAATTCCTTAAAAACGGGATCATCTTATGCTTAAGCACAACCCAAGACAAAGCTCTAGTCATAGGATCTTTTCTGTTCTGAGATAAAGAACACAACAACACAACAAGATATCCCAAATTGGAACTTGTTTGCTAAAAAAAAAAAAAAAAAAAAAAAAAGCTATCAAGGTTGTTTTGAGCCTTGCCTTTGTGAAGAATTCTGGAAGTTGGTGACACTGAAAGTGTCTAGTAATGCCTTACTAGAGCAGTCAAACCGACTATCAATGCAACTGCTTCCTAGTCTGGATATAAAAGACAGGGCTCCTAATGTCCACTTGCAATTGAAATAAATGCCACTGATTAGGCTGTGTAAGGAAAAATTTCTTTACTGTGAGGGTCACTGGAACACATTGCCCACAGAGCTTGTGGCATCTCTATCCTTGGGGATATTCAAAAGCTGTATGGACACAAGCCTGGGCAATGTGCTCTAGGTGACTGTTCGAGCAGGGGGGGTTGGACTAGACGATCTTCAGATGTCCCTTCCAACCTCAGCTATTATGTTTGTGTGATTCTGTGCCTTGCCCCATGGAAAGAAAAAAGTCACAGAATCTGCTGCTTGCAGAATAACGTTGGTGTGTTAATTCATGCACTTTCAAGGACACCACTCTGGATTTAAGGAATGTTTATATATAAAGTTATGTGCATGTTCAGATATGTATGTGCTCTGCTAGATACTCAGTTTTCTAGTACACAGAAAAAACTCTGCCAGTGAAACTCAAGAACTGAAAAATGTGCTACTGTCTGTAACCCAAAGGCAAGAAAGTTCTAGCCAAGCCACAAGATTGTTCAGAGGTACGAAAACGTGGTAATGTTCTTCTATCTTTTATATAACCAGCATGAACCACAGCAAACAGCACGGCACAAATATTGTACCGCTACTGCTGGAAAAAGATCTTGCACTTGCAGTGGATCTTATGTTTGGACAATTGCTCAGAGGAAAAGTTCAAGCTACACCAAATACAAAACGTCAGAAGAGGAAAATTATTTTCCCACCTCTATCTATCTCTCTCTCTCGCACACATACTTTACACCTTTTGCTTTCTACTTTTACGTTATCATTCAGATTTTTTGCACTCCATGTCAGTGAAATGCAACACAAGTGAGGTATGCTACAGACAAGCATTCTCCTGTAAATTTTGCTAAGTGTAAGTCACAAAACCACAGAAAATGAGTTCATTGAACAAAAAATTTCAAATGCTATGCAGGCAATTCAGCAGTTAGTTTGTATTTAGTTCAGCAAATTTTTAATGGCAATGTAACCTTTAGGTCCAAAAGTAACATGCAAGAATTTTTAACAAATGAGATAGGCCCACCAAATATTTTCCTTGCAGTGATTATTTGAAGAGCTGGGCATAAAAGCTCCTAAGGCATCTACTCTAGAGCTGGGATATAGTTTCCCCATATGTAATACCTGGAGGCCAGCTGGCGTTGCTGGATTTGCTTCCAATCTTGTTTGTTGGTGGAGATTTGGCAGGTAACCAACTATCACCAGCAGGGCCTGCGTGGCCTAGTGGGTCGCCCTGGATTATGTCGAACTGGTTGTAGGGCGATCCTCCACGAGCCTTTCCAGGGGGCACTATTGCACCTGAGCACAGAGACACACACATCTACTTTCAGGAAAGATTGGGGGAAAGATTCAGGTAAAGATTCAGGAAGTATGGAATACTAAAACCAGAACTAGGATGAGTAGAAGCAAGGTAAAGTGATAACTAGCACAGTTGCACCCAAGCCTTTTCACCTCTTGTGAGGTGATATGGCAAGAGCAGCCTTATCAAGGTTCCACTCCCAAGAGAGCCAGCCCCCTCTCACCATTTTTGTGCATATTGGCATCTTGTGAAGCCACAGAGGGCAGCCCTTCCATCATAGTCCACTGTTTAAAGCGGGATTCTGTTCCAGCCTCTTTCTCTCCCACCATGCCATAATACATGCCACTTGAGCCAAAGCCTGTGAAACAAAAACAGAGATCTGTTATCATTCGTTCTTTTTGATTCAGCTGTCCTCAAAGATGGAGGCACCATGAACCCTAAATCAGGTAAATGTAACAGTAGCAACTTTCATATGTGCTTGTTAAATCACAGTGAACCCTTTGCTAACAGGTTTGGTTTCGTCTCATAATTAAAAGAAATTTATATTTTTTTCAACAACTGACATATTTATTGCAAATTTCCCTCTACTACTCACATATAAATTACTTATTTGTGGACAGAACTGGCTAATACAACAATACAAAGAGCAATGCAGGAAACGTCTTTGCACAGTCACACTTACCTGAACCGTATCCAGGTATTTGCCCTTTGGTCTGTAAATCTGAGAGACCCACATTCAAAGGATTGGGTACCATGCTGTCTAGATGTGGCTTAGGCCCAACAGGGTGGGATGGGGAATGCTTCATTCCAGGCTGTCTCTGCTGCTGCTGCTGGAGGGCACTCACCATACGAGCAATCTGCAAAGGAAAGAAACAAATGGATCTTTATCCTGTACTGGAACACAATTCCATGTGAAGATACACTCCTGTGAGACAGACTCAAGCAGACTTACTCTGAATAGTGCAACCGAACACCAAAGAGATTGTGTGGCACGACTAAACCTATCACAGTGTTTGCAGACAGCGTTTCCTAACACACTTCACAGGGCTGACAGAAATAGTGCCATACCTGTTGCTCTTGCTGTTGTCGCACAGCTTGAGATAACTTCCTCTGGCTCTGTAGCAGCTGCTGCTGCTGCTGTTGCTGCTGCTGAAGGAGGAGCTGACACGCCTACGAGATAAGTGGGTTGGAAGGGTGAAAATAAAGAGCTCGTCGGGTGAAAAATAATTGTCAGGAGTTAGTCATAGTAAGTGCTTTATTCAGAACTTAGGTAAAGGTGAACTGTTTCTCATTCTTCATAATGAAATAAAATTAAAACACCAGGGAATTACAGTATCCCTTACCTTTTTCTAATTGCATATCATGTAACAGTAATGCCGTATCATGTGATAAATAATATCACGTTACTGCAGTCACTAAGACTGGAAACTTCATTAAAAAAAAAAAAAGAAAAAAAAAAGGCTCATGATCATTACCAACCCATTCCAACATTCACAATAATTACATGGGCCTGTTTGTTTGCATTATCTGCTGGTTTCTAATAGGGTTGCATTTTTCCAGTAAAATGAGCAGGACTTGTACAAAAATAACACAAGTTCAGCAGAACAAACCAGAATTACAACAAACGTAAAAAGAAATCTCTTCCTGCACACACTTTGCAAACAATCTGCCTCACAAGATCACTAGCTACTTACTAATTGAAACTGGGGAATCTGTGGAAGCTGGCTCAGCATGGCAATCTGTTGTGGAGAAAGCTGCGGCCCCATGTTGAAAAGACCTGGATTCAAGCCACTGTTGGGAAACTGCTTGAGCATGGAGGCCGAAACCTGCATGGAGAACAATTACATACCCTCAAGAAAAGCACTACTATAAGAAATAAAAATAAAATGCAAGTATATCTATAAAGGCACAGGTGTTACACACACCATTCTTGAATGGTCATCTGGGAAAGACATTACAGACTTCCTAACTCATCACATTTACACATGCATTATCTATGACTTGAACAGAATGGATACCTCGACTGACAATACACGATAGGACGTGTGCAGATACAGACACACACACACAAAAATGTCTCTTCCCCAACCAGTCAGTTGCTAGATACCACACTGAATTAAAATCTTGATATATCTGTGACTAAACAGTAATCACAGTACTGCATTATCACATTAAAAGTGTACTGCTTGACAAGGAAAAGAAAGGCAGTCAGGCAGTCACTGTAGCAAAGATGGAATGCCTAACAGAAAAAGTTAATCTCTTTGTACGCTGGTGAATAGCTATAGTAAAAGACAGGATTAGGTGAAGAAAAATCCCCATTTCTCCTATATACTCGAAAGTTACACAAGCAGAATATTCAGGTGTATCTACAAGCCTTTACCAAGTCCAAAGCAAAAGACAGAGCAGAGGAAACTTGTGCATTTGGAGAGCCTGATCTTAAAATCTGGAATGTGAATACAGCATGCAGCCCTTCATCAAGCCTCTCATTCAGGACAGGACAAGATTGCTTGAAAGAAATAAAGCAATCTGCCGCACTTCAGAAGAATGTTCAGCTTTTACATGATTTTTTTGTTTTGTTTTGTTTTTAAGTACTATGTAAAAGCCTCGCTGGGATACAGATTCCTGGGTGTATTTTGAGAGAAAGTACTGGTAGTGAGCATTTATAATTAACTGCTGTGGAATGAGATAGAGGCAGCTAACCTTTCCAAGTAAGTTAAAAAAGAAAAGCTCTAGATGAATTTTAAGCAATATCTACGTTTTCAATTTGTAAACATATAAGCAACTTTGAAAGTATCCTCTGAAAGCTTTAGCTCTGTATTTTATGAGTAACCAGTTACTTCAATTCCTTACCTGGGGGGAAAGAAACTGGGGAGGCACTTGCGCCCGGATATTGGGGGAAGGATTTAGTGGCTGCACTGGGGTGTGCATGCCTCTCGATTGTGCTGTGCTGTTTCCAAACAAACCGTGATTGCCACCCTATAAAATTAAAGCAGTAGTGAGAAGTTAAATCCTCAGGATAATGGATTTCTATACTATTAACTACATACAAATAACAAAGAGGCAATATTGACAGAATATCCTTGTGGCTACTGAGATGTCTGTCCTACATTGGTAACATACCACCTATCTTAAGGGTCCTGGACTACATTTCTGAAACGTGGGCACTTCTTCCTTCCCATTTAAAGAGTCATGTTTATCCATATATTTCAAAGTGCACTATAAAGTAGATCATGTTTTGTGTCTTGCACTTTACAGGCCGGGAAATAGAGACGCAGAGCACAAACACCACGCTCAAAAGCATTTTACTTCTTTAAAGGTATGCATGGTAAAGACTGTGTCAACACAAGTTTCTGGCCATAGCTTTGAAAAAAAGTCAGGTGCCAGTTTAGGTTGTCAAGACGCAATTCAAATGCCTGATACTTTCTCTGCAGGCCATTCAGTGTCTTAAATAAAATCAGAATTCAACATTTTCATTAAGCAAAACAATTCCTGCTCAATCCTTGTGTTGTGAAATCATAAGTGTTCCTGTATTCTATGTATGCTACCCCAGAATCATTGCCCACAAAGTAAATTGATCTTTCTCCCAAATTGAGATTCTGTCAAGGCCTCCTCCAGAACGTTTGCTATTCTTGCATTCCAGGATTTCATCAATTTTGCTACCTTTCTACTATAAAATTGTATGTCCTTCATTATACTTCTTCAATAGACATCTCCCATTCTGCTGCTTCTTACTGACAGCTTTACAAATTCTTCATTCACCTACTTTGCATCCCCTTTCCATAATAGTTAATTTACACCTTCGCTTTCAGAAGCAGATGAAGATGTCATATTAAAAATATAGGAAGACAGCAAAACCACCAAAAATCCAAGAGACAGAAGAGCTGCTATTCTAGAAAGAGCTGACCAGAGTCAACTCCATTTTCAATTTTTGAGAGGCTTGAAGCTGTGGCTACATTCTGAGTATTCCTAAAATTTAGCAGACCAAACCCTAGAATACGTCTGCAAATTTCAGTTTTGATCTGATGTTCAACACTTACTACATCACATAGAAACAGAGAGACAACACAAAGAAACACCACCATGTTAGGCATGCAACTATATTAGCTAGTCTAGTTATAATACTTGGGTTGTTTTCTTTCATTTCTTTGCATTCCTGTAATGTTTTCTCAATGCAAAACATAATAGCAAGGCAGGGATATTCCAAACTACAACTTGATGTCTCCACTTCTTCCCCTCTCCATATACAGGTTAAAAAAAAATATTGCTAATTCAAGAAATTTTAAATACTGTTTACTTAATCTCTCTTTTTGAGGTGAGCTGGAGGCAGAAGGGAAGAGGAACAATACAAAAGGAGTGCAAATTTTTAAAAGCACATTTCTACGTATAAGGTCACTAAGTAGTGTCTGGGAATAATTAGCATTTGGTGGTGGCAGTGTGAAACAATAGCCCCTAACTACATTTTTAAACATGGAATTAGGATATAATTATAGTTCTCCACTAAGGAGTTGCATGACTTCTACTGACCAGTGGATAAATGCATTCCTAAAAATCTTCTGTTGCACTGTGATTCTGGAAGTAAGAGGCCAACAAAAATAGACAAAATACATTTTCATAATACCAACCAAAGTGGACTAATTCTCTGTGGCCTGATATATCTGAAACTTTCATTAACATTACTCTCGTTCATTTTGCAGGAAAACAAATGCAAGCAACCAACTAACCGGGATTAAGCTCAGGTTGCAGCCATATAACAATGCATCTTACAAGGTGGCCTGCTTACTTGTCTAGCAGCGAAGTTTTGGGGACTGAGCCCTGAGCCGATTGCCCCAAGGCCGACGTTGGATAGTGTGGAACCAGAGGGAGACAGCTTGTAGCTGGGAGAAGGGGAGAAGGGAGAGCAGGGAGCCTCATCCCCAAGGCACCCATCTTGATTGGAGAAAGGCAAAGTCAGCTGAAGCAGCAGTTAGCCAACAGCAGGAGGTGGTTAGTGAAGCAACGGAACGTAAGAGGAGAGAAAGAGGGACGGTGAGTGACTAGGAATAAGCAAAGTTAACTTGTAATAGCAATTACAAGGACAAAACGCCCGACTCGATCAATCACTTGACAGTTAGGCTTCTTAAGATTTTGGTCCAAGGAGATTGTTTCTTCTTAAAAATACAAGATTTTGAAAAGTTTGTTTCACTAATAATGTTCATTTCTGACAGTGGTTATTACTACTGCAGAAACAACCAAATATTGAGTGAGTTCCTATTGTTTGCATGCACCTACCAACATAATACATATTAAGAGTGCATCAGCTCTGCTAGTAGTACGTACTCATTAAACCAGCAGAGGGAGTTCACAAAACTGTTTTTGGTCTGTTATACCAAAATGGAGGAGTTAAAAGGTACAAAAAAAAAAAAAAGGCACCTTATTGAAGTTTTAGCTTATTGAAGATACCATGTATTCAGAATTTATAAGTTTTTTGTTTGTTTTAATGTAAGGCATTTAAATTATATTAGAAAAGACCCCCAACATTCTGAAAGTATTAATGCACTCTCCAATTCATAATGTGAAGCAACTGATATCTGATAGTAGTCAGAAAAACTTCTACTTAAATAGCAAGAATATGAAGGAGATGCTACCATAACATACAACAAATGTCACAGAGAAACAGATGTCATACAGAAGCTAACAGTACATGGACATACAGCATAGGGAGTTGCAGAATTTAGAAAAGGCGCTTCCAATAAAATCACAGACATGAAAGCAGAAAAAGCTTGGAAGACTGTGATTACATATGTTTATTTAGATCTAAACCAATTTTCAGAGTAGCTGATTGTAATCAGTAGCCATAAGGACTATTACGATGGCCCCATTCTAGATTTTGTTTTTACTGTTTACATTTCCAAGGAAGGGAAAGGAATTTCAACCTCTTTATTCCAGAGCAGATTTCTCTAATATGAAAAGCCTTATTCTCTCCAGATATTCCAATTCACCTATGTGCATTTGACAGCTCTGTTTCACATACATTCATTCTGCAAATATAAACCCCACCTCCCTTGATTGTTGAATTTATTCAAAGTTATTGCATTTTTAGCATTTGCAGAGGAGTCTGCTAAAAGCTGAGAGTTTGAGTGCAGAGGTTGATTTTCATTTTCATGAAGGTATTTCTCTCACCTTCTCAAAATAAGGCCCACTATCTGTGGTTCCCATGTCTTTGGAATTAGGTGGACGGAACCCAGATCGATCCTTTCTCATTATGTCATTAAAATCTCCCAGATTCATGGCTCGTTTATCTACATCAAACTTCTTATCCGGGAGACCACCTGCAAAAAAAACAGAAAAGAAGGTTAAGTTAGTGCTGATCACTGCTACCATCTTCCATGCCAGCAGGTTTGGAGCCAGAAAAAAACATTTGTAAGATCAGGGTATATATTAGATTTTGCTTACTACTTAGCATAGCTGCAGATGCTGAAAGGGTAGAACAGGAATTTTCATTTCTGAAGGCTGAACAAGCCAATTTACTTTAGAAAACTAATACATAAAAGTATTCATCACAACTTATGTTTAAATATAAAAATATGCATTTCTACAACAGCCTTGTTTAACTACTGAGAGTCATTCATGCTGAATTCTTGATGCCTTCCAAAACTTCACTATTATAGGGAGACCATTATTTAAGTCCCCTACACATGGGACTTAGCCTTTACTAGGTTTGGCATTAAGAAATAATTCCTTGAGGTACAAAACGACACACAGTTGATCACCACTATCCCAGTCAGGTGACCCCAACTCTTGAACACCAGCAGATTTAATAGCAACATTTCCATCCAGCAAGGAACTGATTTTTTTCCCTCGGACTATAAATAATGATTATACAACAACGGAGACCCTTTTCAAATAGCCCACATAATTGCCTAACCCTGTTCAACAAGAAAGCTGGTGAAACATGAAGTGCAAATGTTAGTAAGAGACTCTGCAGGGGAAATCAACTTTCTTTGTAAGCATATCATCAATGAAGTCCTGACTGAGGAAATTTTATACCTTACATGCTGAACTGCTGCCAAGAAACAACTGCTTTGCAAGATGTGGCTGTTATAAGATAGCAGAGATGTACCTTGTTGTAGTGAACTAGATGGGGACACCTTCATTTCAACGTAAGAACCACATGGTAGAAGTCAGCTTGATTTATTTCTCAAAATATAAATATATAACTGGATCTAGTAGCATAGACGGCCAGTCCAAAAATGGCATGGAAAACATGTCACAATCTGTAACCAAGACCTACAAGTCTTGCAGTAAAACTAGTTGGTGACAGGTATGCTACCCTACTGTTGACAAATCATTAAAATCTTCATCAAATACAGCAGACAACTCATCATTCCAGAACCTCCAAAACACCGATTTTCTCAGAAAAAACTTCTCAAATCCAGCTTCTCTTGTTAATGTCCAATCATGAACCACCTGCAGTTACACCTTAAGTTATTGCTATGGTCCTATGAAATCAAACAACCAAACATTAAATGTGTATATGTATCAAAAGTGTGTGTGTATATATATATACACGTTTTATATATATGTGCGTGTGTGTCTATGTATATACATATATCTGTGTGTGTGTGTGCGTATATATATATGTACGTAAAGTTGATCCAGCTTTATCCTCTCAGATGCCTTCAAAACTCTTAATCACAAAAACATGGACAGATCACCCACATATCTTGGTTTGTACCTGACTGGAGTCATACCTGGATGTGCTCAACTCGCTCCAACAAGCTAGAACAGGCTCTGCAAAATCCCTCACACAAACTACCCAACAGGTCTCAGTCCTACATCTAACCATTATACGCTGCAATATTTACATCAAACCACTACACACAACGCCAACAATGCTCTACCGAAAGGGTTGTCCACTTTAATTTTAGACTGGCAGACTTGTCTTTCAGTAGCTTGAAAAGAAAGCAAAAGGGAGAAAAAATTGCATCACCATTTCAAAGGAAACTGGGTCAGTGCCAAGACACAATGACTAAGCACCAGAAATATCCTTTTCTCTCTTTAGTTATCCCAATGATCCAACTGACTCCTCAGACACTACTGAATGATGTCTTTAAAATGGCTTGTTAAGTTATACACGAAGCTTTAAATATCACCTTTAGAGGCTTCAAGAGCAGATAGACCACTTGGAGCGGAGGCAGCTGCTTATACTTCCATACAGCGGGGCTTTTTACAAAGAGACATGATAACATTCTTTTATTCCCCTCACAGAAAATTCGAAGGCAACCCAGAAAAGTCATTGTGCAGTCTGTCTTCTGGACTTGCTAAAAAAGCCTCAGATGAAGGTGGTGTGAAGACTAACTTTATCTTACATAATACAAAGAGTCTGTTAAAACCACCACCGTTTGGATCTGCGCTCTGCAGTGGACAAGAACATTTGCGTATGAATAAGTGCAATGACAACTTGAGCCCTCTACATGCAGAGACGTAGAACAGGTTAAAAGAGCAACTGTCTTTGTAAGAGATGATGATCAGTTCTTGATTTTTTCCCTCCACTACTAACAACCATGAGAACTACGGCAAAACAAAAAAAAGGGCAGAATAAACAGGAACACTTCAAATGTTTTCTGCCTGGCCATAGAACTAAGATGTGTTAAATGTATGGGTTTTTTTGTACATTTGTCATAAAGTTACATCAGCCATATGAGCTTAGACATTGAGATGTTGCATCTGAATGCTAAATGAGATTATGACTTTGTAATGAATCTGTAACAGGCAGCAATATGAATTACACTTGAATCAATAAAATTTGGAAAGTAATTTCCCAGTCCTTATGGATGACTTTGTGAATTCAGTCATCTGCAGAAGTTGCAGCTAATACATTAAAAAACAAAGATGGTTGTCAAACAGTGAAGAAAATGGTTGTGAAATATGAAGTGGTCCTGACAGACTACTTATTGTTTTATCAGACTTTGTGCCTCAGGACTTATATATTGAAAGAGTTTTCATTTGAGAGATAGAGAGAAAAAAAGATAATAAAGGATGTATCCTATTTTCATAGTAAAACAAGCTAGAGGCTAAAAGGATTTGGTAAATACAGGAAGCAGACCTCCTTTCTCTGGCATGCTATTGATCCAGTTGCTTTCTCCTCTTGGTCAGGAAATAAAACTGTTGCCTTGCAATAAAAGCACCATGAATGTTTTTGAGCAAAGAGCCTGAGACCAACACAGTAAGAATTAGTTGTTGCCAACTGGACCTCTTTTGGGATGACTGGAACAGGGTGCTCTATGTACACCAAAGCACGCATCTTCTTTGATTTGCATGGTCTCTAAATATAGATTTAACTTGAAAAATCAATGTGCATTGAAAAAATATCACATTGGAGTTACTTGGTCAGCAAAGTCTCATACGGCGTAATTCTAATCAGCTGGAGGACCTACTTTGCAGGTAAATACAACTTTGGGGGTTTAAAAGTAGATATAGGCTTAACAAACACCTTAAAGCTTTCATAAGCAGAAGCCAAAAGCAAAAAAGACCACAACCTTCAAGTAGAGAAAATAACTGAAAAGTCTTAGGACTATCCCAGTTGTGTTCTTGCATTTCTTAAATGGAATAAAGATAATAAGCATCTCTATACAGAATCAAGGATGTCCCCATTAAAGGGAATGGAAGAACAGCATATCAAAACAATTCATGCAGCCTTGCACAGCACCACTTCACAGGGTCTTCTGAGTGTCAGCCATCTTTCTCCAGAAGGTCTAGCAGCCTTAAGCCCTCTGGAGCAGAAAGGCCTAAAGGATTCAAAAGCTTCACTCAGAGATAAAGAACTGAGAGTCCTATAATCCATATAATCCAAACTACCATCCTCATCAGTTGTTTTATTCTTATTAGTAGCAGTGTCGGAACACAGATGACAACTGAACCTCCAAAAATGAGATTTACCTCTACCTAAAGGACCTTTAGAGACGTGACATGAGCAGAGTCTAAATTCTAGAGAGGCTCTATGAGTCCAAGTCGGAGAGATCTGAAAATACTGATACCTTCCCCAAAACTATGCTGTACTATAGAAAGGTATGCTTTTACATCTCACTGGCATCCTTAACTATTTTAGAGAAAGAAAGCAAGTTTGGGAAAAGTGAACCGCTACCCATTAGGAGTGATACAGCAAAATACGGACAACACTGAGTAGATTTTTGCCATTGCCTTTTTTTTTTTTTTTTTTTTAAAAAGAGTGCAATATTGAGATGATTCAACTAACAGTACTAGAAAAGCCATGAATGATGCATGGCTGAAGCAGATTGCCACAGAAACAGCAATTACAGCACAATTGTTAAACAACTGCTTCCTGCAGTCCCTAAAAATCTAGTACTCAAATAAAAAATTACTAACTATGGTTCATGTTGCTTGCATTTGCAGGACATGAACTTGTACTGTCTAATTTTTTCACTACTACCGCAGACTAGGTTCCAGTTTGGTAACACAGCCCAAGGAAATACGCAGTCTTCAGTGTCTCTAAACACAGCTGGCAACATAACAGACCTACACACAGAGCTATTTCAAAGAATGTTATATGAAAGGTCTCTCTTCAGAAAGCTGAACTATATCATCAAGGTCACTCGGTATCTGAGTGAACTGCAGCAACAGGAGTTGCTGTACAAGTTGCTGTACAAATACGAAAGTATTTGTGTAAAAATACAAAAGTTCAACATGAAGATTTCGAATTCCAATACAAGCTGACCATACTAGTTATCTTGTTCATCATGTTAAGAACACATACACCAAGCATGTTTAAGGGAGTGACCTGCATTTTGTTTTAAAGTAACTGTCTCAATGATAGTGAAAGTAAAGGCAGACAGGTTATCTAGATGTACTTGCACTCGCTCACAGAATTGGACTTGTTTATTCCAACTAAACTAACTGCACAGTGAAGGACAGTCATGAGATAAAAGTTATTTACCAATAATTTGAATTTTTCCACAATAAACCTGTGAATATGTAGACTCGAAACAGCTCAAGTGAACTAGATAGCATATGGTCAGTCGAATCCAAACACCATGACTTCTTAGGCAGGTTACACCTCAGAAGTAAAGGGGTTCAGTTCCTCGTGTTGGCTACAGCAAACTTGCATCTTAAGACCCTACTACTGTTCTAACTTATCAAAAGACAGGACCAATTTTGACACCAATTTTGAAACTAACTGATCTTGGCCTGAAAACACCAGTTGGGATGGACGCAGGCAGATTGCACAGGTCACCAGAACTGTTTCAGTTGGTTCTTCCTACATGACAACATAAGATCATCAGCAATTAACTCGATGGGGAACACAGAAATGTTTAGAAGTGCCCACACTACCACCACCAGAATAAGTGCTGATTCTATCAGTTGCCTCTGAGACTCTCTTCGTAGCAATAGGAAGAAAAGCCCCATCCTCTTTGCAAGTATCAAAGACTATACTGTACAGTTAGGCTGACTGCATTTTCAGGGGAATAAAAATAAATAAGAAATCTGATCTGAAGAGCAGATAATGGATCATCGCTTTTTTAATATATACCTTTGGGATCTTGCAGGGAAAGAAGTAGCTCAGTTGGCAGAAGATTTCAAAATTTTGTAGTATTTCTATCTCAATATAGCAAGAGAGAATATTCAGAGAAAGTTTGGAGAAGAACGGAATGCAAAACTAGGTTTCATTTCAAGATCAAAAACATATTTCTCTAACAGAGGCAGAAGGTTTGCCAAAGAAGTTACGGCAAATTGACAGGTGACTAAAAGGGACCTGGCAACACAGAGAGGAAACTAGACCGGATAATCCAAGTGGTCACTTCCAACTTTCTTTAGGAGCCTTTCCACGCCATCCATTACACTAAAGCTCTGCACTGTTTGTGGTGAGGCTATCAAAAGTGAAGCACGTAGCCCTACCAAGCAGTAACTTGTACTAGGCTGAGGCAAGCTTCATCCCCAGGATATTGTGGTAATCAGATGCCCTACCAGCTACTTAGAACAGTTTTTCTCTTCCCACCACTTCAAAAACAGACCCTCACTTCTCTGAAAGAGAAGGGATGGATACTAACTACATGGATTCAAAATGGTCTCAGAGGATGTTTCTTCCCAGGTACCCCCAGTTCACTCAGGTATACCCCCAGTCTTCTATACCAGCATCAACTACATATCTTTTCAAAGTTTGCAGCAAAGGCTTTTCTGCTTTTATGAGTAGTACCAAAAAAAATAAGGATCAAGCCTTTCCAAAGCACAGTACTCCATCTACAATGAGTGCTCCAATACATGGTCTCATACGTGAAATGCATTTAAATTAAATTGCACGCACCTACAGACAAGTCCATCTTACTGCCTGGAATGTCCTCAGTTTGACTCTGAAAGAAAGAAAAAAAAAATCAGTTCTGACTTCTGTGCAATGCTGAGGAGTGTTTCAGAAAACAGCTCTTGAAGTCAAATGTAGAATAACGGAAGGACATGCTTGTGCCATCATTCTAAACTAGATCAAATAAGAGCCCTGACTTCACCCTAGACAAACTTCACCCTAAAACTGTAAGTAGCAAATTTACTGAAATACAACTGGATATGTGGAGTCATGCAACAGACAGAGAAAAATGGGCAGACAGCTGCTCTGTGACATGAACCTCTGTCCTCATGTTCCAATGGTCAAGGGATGAAACACTGAAAATAGCGGCCCAGATGACAGCTCATCCTCATGACCCGTCAAGTCATCAAATCTTGGAACAGGCTGCCAAGTTATTCTTCAGTTGGCAGTCTAGGACAGGGTGTTCCCATAGCTTTCAGAAGCATCCATGGTCTAGGCACACTGAACTTGAGCCAGTCAGCCAACAGCCACTAGAAACTAATCCTAGCCATGTTGGTGACAGTTTGTCTGGCCTTAGGTCCCTTTACAGAACCTCTGCATTACTATTTTTTGCTAGCCTGTGTTACATGTTAACTAACTCCTGCTCTACAGGATTAGGGTTGGTGTAGCATTTTGAAAAAAAACATATTTTTCCTGGCATTTCAGAAATCCTTGCTTTTATACAGAAATATCTTTAAGGGACTGCCTTGCAGATCACCTTTTCCTCTCAGTGATATGCCATTTACTTATTCAGCTTACCAATAAAGCCTGGAGTTTCAATTAATAGCAGGTCCCTTTCATTCTAAAAAAGGCCCCACAGCACAACATTTAAAATATAAGCAGACAAGACACAGGGCTATAACTCTCCTTTACTGATAGGTAACTGAAACTCAAAATAGACATGGAGAGCCTTGGGCAAGTCACAGACATCGCAGAGCAGCCAGGAGACTAGTGCTCCAAAAATCACTTTAAGAAGAGAAAGAGGGTAGAAGTAAAAATAAAAAAAAGCGCAATTGTTTGCATTGTAACTTTAAAAATCAAACTAGATCTTGTTTCTTGAGAAAATTTTCTGACCAACAAGGGAGTTCCGAAGATCCAAATATTTTTAGATATTACAATTCATGTATCAACAAAGCAAACAGAGATAAGCAGCACAATAGTTAAACACTGCAAAGTGGTTGATCCTTCTGCAAAGTTGGAGCTGGATTTGTATTAAAAATAAAAGAAAAAAAATCACTTACTAGCAATCCCATATTTGAAAACTGCTTGGATAAAGGGTTCATCCATGAATCACTGTTTCCTCCTTTTAATGAGCACTAAAGAAAAAAAAAAAAAAGATTTTTTTTTCTAAGTATTTTTTCCTTTTTCAAATTCTACTTGGGCCCTGGAATGCAGCGGTATCAGCTGAAAACACAAGTACCACAAAAATTTATCTCCTGAACAAATTACTTGTTTTTTCCATGGTGGGAAACCTTTACAACATAGAGCTTTCTCATATGATTGTTCGTTGGCATCCTGCAACGGGTCGATACCTGTTGCGTAGCAAGTTCATCAAACCTTCAGTTTCATTCTGCAACTTGGGAAGCAGTTCAGTACAGTTTAATACATTCTTTAACCTGTCACATACAGAAGTCTCTCCTTAGCTTTCTTCCCTTTAGCGTGATGCTTTCAAACTTGCGCTGTGCACACCTGGCTTTCAATTTGCCCTTACTGTGATTTACAAATGTTCAAAAGCAAACCAGAAAGGATTTCAACAGAAAAGATCTGATAGGAAATTCATCCAAGCTATTGCTTCTGTGGATCAAACAAAACTCCAAACGAGAGAAAAAAAAAGTTCACAGGAAACGTTTTTGCATGACAGAAACGATAAAACTCTATACCAGGTCACAACACTACTTTTGTGCCCTTGAAAAGTGCTCTGTACTTGCCTCCCAAGTTTGTACTGTGGAGGAGCAGCCAAAGGAGAGTCTCTGTGATATTTATGTAATATCAAACGTTACCATCCTGGAGCACTGTGACGCGAACAGGCTTTGCAGAGCAGCTCATTCAGGGCTACTGCCAAACTCCTGCTCCTGTTTGAGGCCAAGGGTCAACAACAACAAACATGAAAGTCAGACCCAAACCCAGCAGACAGTAAAAACAAAGCGGATGGGAGCCAAAAGGAACCGGAAAGCTCAACTCCAGCAGGCTGCCGTGCAGGGAGAAGAGCAGCAGCCTGAGGCTGAAAGATGTGTCAGCGGGAGAGGAGCGATAGCCTTGGGATACTTATTGCTCGGTTCCATTTGGTAACCGCGCTGCAGTCTACATGCCAGAAGAATTTGTCACCTGCTGGCAGGTTTATTAGTCACAATAGGCATAACACTTTAAACAAATCCAGAAAGCTTATGTTTTTCACAACACTGCAACAGGTACCTCTAGAGTGGAGTTCTGCAGCACCGTTTAGATGAGAATTATTACAACGCTCCAACATATCAGTCATATTGCTTTCAGACAACACAGTTGTTATGAGTCATTCAAGTGTTTTACCTTAATTTGCGCTTTCTTTCCTCCTTGCGCCCAGCTTGTTGAGTTGTGGGAGGAACTGCTTCCCTGAGAGCCTGCTGTGTTCCAGACTCCTCCCTCCTCCTCCTCTTCCCAGCTGGAATGACGCGTTCCTGTCACTGGCCCATCACTCTCTCCCCAGCCATCTTGCATAGATTTAGAACCTTTCAGAAAAGCAGGAAAAAAAGCTCAAAAGCAGCCCTCAGTTCACAATGCCACACACATTATTTTTATGTTTCATTGCACATTGCACCTCAGCACTCTAACCGAGTTCCAAAAAAGTGTCACCTTTATAACAAGCTGTAAAAACTTCCACACGTACCCCCAAATCCAAGAGATTTGGTGGCATATTAGCATGCAGTATTTTGCCATAATATTTAAGCAACATAAGGCCATGTTGTCCTTGAAGATACATTATCCATAGCAACTTATTCTCTTACACAGATGCAGCTACTCTTGGATTCCTTTAAAAAGCAACCTATTAACTTCTCATGTGTCCAAAGACACCTGAAAAACAAGGAGGGTGCTGAGGACTTCGGTTCAAGCAGCTTCCTTCAAAACCCTAATACTTCCAGTGCACATACAGAAAACCAAGACAAATTACTGTTTCTCCAACCCCTCTTTATGTTTCTTTCTGGAAATTACTACTGCTGACTTTCAGGAATAGTTGGTAACACTACTTGCAGAGTGACACTAATCTAATGACACTAGATGCATGTGCAGGGGGGTTGGACTAGACGACCTCTAGAGGTCCCTTCCAACCTTAAGCATTCTATGATTCTACAATGCGTCTACTCTAAGAACTCACTCATTGCTTAGAGAAAAAAAAAAAGTGCTGAAATGATGCTGTAACTGAAACATTACACAGTGCTTTATAACGACTGTATCTTTATGTAACACTAAACTCTTCCATGAAATCGTAAATCCCCAAAGATTCTTTGTTTTTACAATCGAGCAGATTCTGGAAGAAAGGACTTGACACTGCTCCACACTTCATGTGGCACCAGAAGTAGCTTAACATGCAAACCCCTCTGAACTTCTGCTCTCAACCATGCCACTAGAAAGGTATACATTAGCATTGCTGTTTGTAAGGCATATTAGCATTGCTGTTTAAACACAGATACCATTACCAGAAAGCTACAACCATCTCATCATATAAACTCAGACTAAGGATTTTGTTTCTGTGTTGGCTTCTCCTCTTGCTGTTATGGTCCCTAATGCCAGCTGTCTGGCGATTTACATTTTTAACCTCTACTGACAAGACAACATGTACTCAAATATCCATCTTGCCAACTCCTAAACTGTTCTTCTTGCTATAACTCCTCATGCTTCATATTTCCGCTTCAAATATTTATATTCTCCAAAAAGCATTTCTATCATTGCCACCTTTCTCCTAACTAAAACTAAACTAAGTAACTAAACCCAACTAACAACTTAAACAACTTAGTCTGGGGTCTGAACTTAGAAGCCAGAGGTAAGGATAATAACACACTCCAGGCAGAAAAAAAAGGAATATAAAGGAAGTCAGGAAATGTAATTATTCTAACAGGAGAAACAGTACCTCTGTTGTGTTGAAAGTGTTTCATGGTAGTTTAAGAGATACCTTAAAATTCATCACGAATAACAACTCAGGTATTTTACAAGAAATGTAACTTTTATAAAGGTACTCAATTGTGTTCAAAAGCTCAGGGCTGCTTAGGAAACACACAGCTCTGGACACAAAAATCTACCTCTTGGTCCTTTAATTGCACTACTTGGACAAAAAGGCTGCACTTAAGGATTGCAGCTGCAGAGTCAAGAGCTTAATCTGGACTACCCTTAATCAAGGGTAGTCCATGCAACTTCTATTTACTTCCGACCACAATGTTTAAATATAATTTTATGATCCTGGTTTTAATTGCATGACCATACAGCATTTTCCTGCAGGATGCCTCTCAGACTTGAGATGCCGAAGTAAAGGCGGTTTGTTCATACTTCCTGCAGAAATGTCATTACAAGTAATGACAGAATTATTTTGCACCTGTGTTTGCCAGCATTACAGAAGGGACAGGATATTATGCCCATGGCTTCCACCAGCATTAACAGCAGGATTCCCACCTTGATCCATCCTTCCAAGGCTATGAACAGATCACTCTCTAAGAAGTGCAACTGAGCCCTCTCTCTTCTGCCTGGTAGTTTTCATCCTGCCTCAGGTTTCATCACCTCTAGCTCCTTTTACTGAGTCCAGGACTCCACCAGGGACATTCCCAATCTCGATGACCTCTAGGCTCTATGTTTTTGGCTTGGTCTCAGGATTCTCACCTGTGCTACCTCCTCATCACACAGAAAACGTCGTTAACAGATTTTTTTTTGTCTCGCTTCACAGAATCACAGAATGGTTGAGGTTGGAAGGGACCTCTAGAGATCATTTAGTCCAACCCTCCTGCTCAAGCAGGGACACCTATGTCCAACTTCCCTTATCTTCTTTTCCAAATAGTGCTACTCTCTTTTCCTTCTCCTTACTTTCAGCTCTGTATTATATCTTTGCAGTCTTTTTGTCCCAGTTTCTCCTGCTAGCTCCCCTTACTCCACTGAATAATGTGCTGTCTGGATGCCAGTTAGAAAGGGTTTGAGCGAGCAGGCACAAGAGAACAAGGTTCCCAGCTCTGGTGATTTACTGCACCCCAGCCTATAACTACCACGGAAGGGAAACACCTGATTCACTCCTCTGGAGCAGAGGACAGCTTACGTACAAAACAGCGCACATGCCACCAGGGGACAAGGCAGATCCTGCAGCTCTGCGGTTACATCACACACACAGTCTGGTTAGGACAGTCAAGTGACATCATTACCTTAACCAGATTAGCAAGTCTGTACAACTTGCAATGGATCATTATTATTTCAGAGGCTCTTATTTTGGTTATATCTACATGGATTTTTATAGAGTAAATATATATATGTACACACACACATCTAGAAAAAACCTATCATCCTGAAAAATACCAAGATTGTGTGAAAGGCACAAAACGCACTAGACTCATCCCCACAAAAGTGGTGGCGTTAACACTAAGGAAGCAACACACTATGTATTTTGTTTCGTAAATAGACAAGGACACTAGCCCATGTACGGGTGCAGGATCAGAAGACATCAGCATACAATCAGTATAGAACATTTCAGCCCAAAAAATTCAGTGTTACAGAAGTAACTTATAACTGGAAAGAGTTTTTATAGTCAGTGTTACCAGTCAAGTGCACTAACAGCTGTTCCTGATCAATATTTCCCATTAGAAAGTTCATATCCATGCGTTAATCGGCTTTGACGGTGCTATGTTGTACCGGCAGGTGACTGGTTTTGTTTGTTGCACTTTCCTTAAGTACAAGGAAAGAGGAATTCTACAGCAGCTGCTTTCACAGCAGAAATGATTTCCATAAACATGAAACCAATTGCAGTAACACTCTAACCTCCAAGTTTTTTTTTTTTAAAAAAAAGTTCAACAGGATCTCATTCATGGAGAATACAGCTGCGGTCAGGCAATATCTGGAAAATATTCAGCCATCTAAGTTCAAACACACGCAAGAAAGTTAATTTCCACTAAAGAGTTACAATTTTTTTTACACCTTATGACAAAAAGGTCTGACTATTTCGCTGTAGCTTTCGAAGTCAAGTTTTATTACCAATAAAGCACAAATTACTATGCAACGGCCTCCAGCGTGAAATTTGTCTGTAAATTGAGCGTTCCTTTTTCTGACGTCATCAGAAAAGATAATTTATAATGTAACAAATTTATACTCTAACAGGTGTGCAGTCAGAGAAGCAAAGAGTTTTGAGAAATAAAAATATTTCCTCACTTAAATTCTCCAATGTTTCAACACCTGCAAGAATCAGAGCTGTCCATTTAACAGCTTACTAAAGAACACCTTAAAAACAAGGTTCCTGTTATCTGCAAGCAGTTAATTGCTCATTCCCAAAATCTCACATGACATCCCAAGTTGCTTCTAGGCCTTGGATAACAATTCCTCCGTGAGTGACCTACATTAAAAAGCCAAATACTAAAAATCTCCAGGACCATTGCAAAGAAACTGGTATCTGGCCTATACTCACTAGGTTTCATGGCATTCGGGGCGTTGGAAGGTGCATTCCCCCAGCCTGTTGTCGATGCTCCCGTATCATCTACTTCACCCCACCCGGGACTGGTTTCATTTGGCTCACCCCAGGCGGACGTACCGTTATCTGGAGCAGGCGGAGTGCTTTTGCTCCAGACTGCGCAAAGGAGAGAGAGTTTTCATTACAGACTGTTCACAAAATGAACCGTTCACTACCATGCAGCACCACGTCATTAAATTAGCACTTCATTCGCTCTCTGTTGAGGACCTCGGATTCTCAGCAGCTTGGGCTAAACAGAATGGACAACAGGCCACACCACACAGAGTGGGCAGTGAACTCCAGGACAGAGGACACTATAACCAGGAAGATTGTTTTTTTTTTGGTTAAGCGTGAAGCCTGCATCTAATGCAACTCTCTTTGGTGAGCTTTGGGGACTAGTTATAAGCATCAGACTATTCTGGGTTTCCATAAACTGGGAAAGAATAAGAATGTATTTGAAGTACGCATTAAAACAAAATGGTATTCTTTAAAGCATGTCTGAATCAGAAGAGAAATTACATAATGACATCTTATTTTATTTCCAGGGTATGAAAGTTTTCTTGTTCTTATTTCAAAGGAGGAAATATTTTGCTAAGCATTCTTCATGCTATGGCAAAGCCAAATTGAGCTAATAAACTAGATTTGACTCATTCAATTTCAAGTATTAACTGAGCTCGCCTCAGAGCAAGAATCTGTTGATAGCAAATTAGTAAAGAAATTTCCCCTCATCTTTTTTAGTCATTGAATATAAAATATCTGTGAGAACTCAGTCTGTCCTTTCAGAGCTCAGATTGAATATGCAGATTTGCAAGCTAATAAACATTTTCTCTTACTGGCAAGCTGAGCAGTGCGAGCTCCTGAGGCACAATAAGCAGAGGATTGACTGGTCCATATTTTAAATCCTTCAATACAGAACCAAATATTCAAATAAGAAATTTGATTTTCTTTATGAAATAAAACTATTAAGGAACTCAAATCTGCATGTGCATCCCTCACATATAAGGGTTACTTGCACTGCTGAAGAAAGGAAGGAGACAGGTACCTGATGCTTGTGATTTGCTAGTCATCGGAGTAGGCAGGCTCTGTTCCCGTGGGGCCTGTCCTCCTTGCGAGTTCTTGTCCCACAGGTTCACATTCTTGTAGTTGTAACTGCTAGGATCTCCCCACGCTGAAGTGCCATCGTCGATATCCATTTTCCGACTGATTGACTGTGGAGAAGGTTCTTCCCAGCCACTAGGCTCCTCCTCTTTGGGGGCCGCTGGCTGTGGTCCGCTGTTCCAGTTTGGGTTTGGAGGTCGCCCGTTACTTGGGGTTGGTGGCGGTGGACCCCAGGAGCCAGAAGCCTCCTGCTGTTGCTGCTGGTGCTGTTGCTGCTGCTTGTTCCAGGAGTTGGGCTGTCGACCCGTCTCATTCCACGTTGAAGTTCTTTTACAATCATCCCACCCACCCTTTGAAGCAGCGCTTGCATTTGCACCATTACCCCAAGTTCCAATCTCATTTTGCCCACCTTCACCCCAACCAGATGCTGGCTTGTTTCCTGCGCTTTCCCAGTTACTGTTTTTAGTTTGGTCAACTTCCTCTCCCCAACCGTTCTTTCCAGAAGACCATCCTTGATTAGGTTGCCGTCCACCCCACCCCTGTTCCTTACTAGAGCTCTCATTCCAAGAGGAAGATGATTTTTCTTCCGGTCTTCCCCCTCCCCAATTAGAAGAATTGGGGTTCTTATAGTCATTCCATCCTCCAGTATTTTTGGGGTCCTTCCACTCTGTTGGGGTTGAGAGCTCACCCCATCCAGACTTGATTTGATTGCTTTGGCTGGGTACATCGCCCCAGCCCCCTGAGTTCTTTGTCTGTGTGGCAGAGCTCTCCCACCCCTCAGTTCCTTTATCAGACTTCCCCTCGGGCCGAGGCATCTCTTCAATATCCCACACGGTGTCTTGCTTAATTTGAGTTTGGCCCCAACCGGTGTTTGAAAGCACTCGGGGGTCCAAATCAGTCCTGCTCAGCAGAGTCTGCAAGACTGCCTGGCAATCCGGATGCGTAGGCCTATACGATCGGCGTCCAGAATTGTGACTGTCGCTGCTTCCTGCTTTGTGGTTGCTTCCAGTGCTTTGACCTCCAACCTCACTTCCCGCAGAGCTGGAAGATCTTCCCCAACAGGGAGCCTGGGAGTTGCCTTGGTTTTCAGGAAGAGGGTGGCCTTTTTGATTGTCCCATGCTCCAGTGCTAGAATTTGGTTGGTTTGGACCACTCCATTCTCCAATCTTCAGTTCATCAGACCCAGACAGCTGTTTCCATTCTCCCTGAGAGACCCCAGATGTCAATTTGTTCCCTTCACCCCATTTGCTTTCATTTGCATGCTGAGGGCCAAAGTTCCAAGACCCACCACCCGTAGACCGGTTATTGTTATCCCAAGAATCACTTCTTGACCCATTCGGTTTTTGAACAGAAGCTCCTTTCCAGGAGTCCTCTCTATCCTTTCCATTGTTCCCGTGGTTTCCAGAATTGCTCTGTCCAGAGACTGTGTCAGTTCCAGAAGACCCCCTAGCTGTACCCCAAGACCCAACACTCCCAGTCTTTCTTTCTCCAGTGCTTTGTGAAGGGGTGTCAGTGCTCCTGGAAGGGTTCCCCAAGCCCATTTCAAAGGGCATTCCCTTATTCTCCATAGGGTTTGGTGAACTTAAGTTCAAGGAGTTAGTGTTTCCATTTTTTGGTCCATCAGTGTTATGAATTTGAGCCTGTTCTCTGCCAGAGACAAAGTTAACACCCGCATTTTCCATCTTTGACTGCTGTTCCCTAGAGGTCTGACCTACTGTGCTAATCTGTGCATTGGAGCTACCACTATCAGATTCCAAAGTCCCTTTCCTAGAACTGCCCTCTTGAACCAGTGCCGGCCAAGCAGACGGGTTGCTATTTGGGTTAAAGTTGCTGAAGCCAGAACCAGGGCCAATTCTATCTTGTCCACTCAAGTTCCTCCAATTTCCTAGTCCATTGTTACTCTCGGCAGCAGGGTTGGAAGATTGAACAGATTTAGCCTTGGAATCAGATTTCCAGGCCCCAAGATTACATTCGTTTCCAGCGCTTCCAGACTGGCACTGGCTTCCTTTTCCTTTGTTACTAGTGGTGCTTCCTGGCAGAGTGTTCTTCTCCAAGCCAGGGTTCGAGGCACTGTTGTTATCGGTGGTGTTTTCGGAAGAAGACTCAGCATCTTTGCTGGCAATACAAGGCCACTCTTCCATGTCAGACCCGTCTACAATCACCTTGTCCCAGATGTGAGTTGGGTTGGCGTTGGTGCCGCTGTTGGAGGAGGCTCCAGGACCCCAAGTGGAATTTGCATAATTTGAAGCAGCAGCACCTCCAATTGCTGAATCTAAACAACAAAACAAAAAGGTCATTAATATCCAGCACTCTTTACAAACACTGGGCATCATATTTTTGACACTGCTGATTACTGTTTCCATTAATAAGTTAATCCTTCCCTCAAAGACGTGTAACCAGTTTGCTTTGGAAGAACATCAGGATGGAAATGCTGTTAAAAATATTGATAAAAGCTCATTTTAACGAACTACCCACAAGCACTTTGTGGGCATTTAAACTCACTGTTGACTCACTCCTCCTGCTAACAGCCCAACTATTTAAGTTCAATATAACAACTGCAACTCTTAAAGAACTTACATGGTCATTACTGCCACTGGATACAGACTTTTGAAAAACAAGCTTAAAAATCATTCTATTTACAGAATAAGAATATAAATGCAAATATATTTGTGAGTACACGTGTGCAGTCAAATAGTGGGAGCTGTTGCTGATCTGCCATTCAACTAATTCACAGAACAACTAAAATTTATTAAATAGGAAGAAATGAAGGTAATAAATACATAAAGCTGAAGGAATCTATCCTTATGTTTTTTTCAAGTCGATTTTGCTAGTAGGAATTTCTATACACCCTTTATAAAACAAATAGGCTTTCCCCAAATTACTATAAGCCAAAACAGTTACACAAACTACAACTTCTGTGTAGTAGCACGCAAGCTGTATTCAGCATGTAATTACCCCACATTTATGTCACTGCTATATTTAGTCTAGAAGCTACAGCTTGTGATTTTGTGAGCAGCTAAGCTGATCTCTCTGCCACTGGTTTGAGGCTAGTAAGAGATCTCACTTTGCCTCCTGCCTCTCACCAGCTCCATCACAGCTCCTCTGTGACAGTTCTGATGACTGTTAATGCCTCTGAAATGAGTAATTTTTTTTTAATCTGCTACCCCAAAAGAAAAAAAAAACAAAAACACCCCCACAAATCTCTCCTTCTTGCTAGGTTAGGTTTTTGCTGGCTTAGCACACTGCACTGCGTAAGCAGCAAGTCTAACGAGCCTTAGAGTCATCCTAGGGAAAATGGCAGGAAGGAAGAGTAGGAGTAAGACCTTTCTTTCTTTTATTTATGGTGAACTATTCAAATGTCTGCTTTAGACTTCAATTGGATAAGAAACCTGCATCTTTTTAAACTTGATGTGAATAAATACAGTGCCATAGTGGGAGAAATCTATGTTGGTGCTACAACATCACATTGGCACGTGTGCAGAAGTTAGCCCTGCTGATTAAAAATAAGACACCCTTGTCATCCACAGAACTAGCTTTAGTCCTCTCTGAACGATTTTTGCAAGTCCATTACTACTTCACAGATGTGCTCTACATATGCTTCTACTCGTTTTTCTGCACGTTTTTAATCCCTAAGTACATAAAACTGCCCTCACCACAAATTCCCCGTAATGAAGACTAAACACATGTCTTTTTATTAAATTATGTAGTGAAACCTGATGTATTAGAGTCCTATTTAGTTACTCTACCACACCGGTTCAGTTTATTTTGCAAACATGAAGTTCACAGTAATATCTGCATCAGTATCACAGCAAATACATCTGAATACATTCGATCACATCCATAAAAATTAGTCTTAAGGGACTTAAAAATATAATTTAAATCCATGGGGGCGTTTTCTGCTTGCTAACACTTTTAAGGAAAGATGAACAGATCAGCCTTCAGCCAGTCTCACGTTTCCATTTCACACACCTTCAGCCACCAAACAGCGGCCACCAAGATCCAAAAGACAACGCGCTTCTGCACGTTCAGTTCCTTCTGTTGTTCTGATTTCCAGTGCAGATGTAACAATAAAAAGGAAAAGCAACTCTCCACAATATATCTATGTCTACAGTCCTTTCTAAGCACACCAAGCAACTGCTTTTTGAACTTGAAAGCTTCCCAATGAGCCTGAACTCAGGCACACCTTCAGGACAGCTGAAGACAAGCTCAAAGGCCTGCAGGGTCACTGGCTTTGGCACTCAGCATCGGGCATTACGATTCAGCAAACGGAGCGGGCACCGGCGGCATGCAGTGAGTCTTCACAGAGGTGCTTTCTGATGAGCATTCTTAAATTTCTTTTCTGTGAAGACATTCTAATATTAAGACTGGTGTTCTTGCTAACTCAGTGTAACTACAATGCATTTTAATGGACTGCTTTATAGAAACAGCCTCGCCCTACTATTATTTGAGGGCGGCAAAGTCTTGGCAATTTACAGTTCTGTCCCAGCAAGAGAGTGGTTAAAGGTTCTTGCCTTTTAATTGACTTTTCCTTAATAATAATAGTAGAAAAAATAATGCTGAAGAAAAACAAGTTCCTTATCTGACTACTGTGATAGAAGTTAGCAGTGAATGCCTACTTTTAAGCATGAAAATAAGAAACTGAAATTGGGGAAAAGTATTGAAACGGAGTCTTGAAACAACGACCAGTTTTGCTACGAAAGGTAGTGCTGATACTTGGAGAAAAGGTGAGAACCAATGTGTGTCTCCCCAATAAAATTTATGCTTAAAAATTCTCTTAAAATTCTCTTGCACATCCTGAGTATCAGCAGTCACTGCAAAAACAATATAACACCCCCTCCTCCCACTCTGCACTGCTTACAAGACAGTGGTAAATTTGGTGTCACCTTTTGGTAAAATGGGGTTCTGCCATCCACAGAAGCAGAGTGAAGATCTCATTTTCGGGAAAAAAAGATGCCTGCACAGAAAGACTAGATACTGAAGACAGCATTAAGCCCAATCTGAAATTGGGCCTGCGCACAGCCACGATCATGGACAAACTTGTTTCCACGAGTGCTTGGATGAAAGTGGCACTTTATTTGGTAGCCCTGGCTTCCCTCTTTCTCAGCTGCTCATTCCCATTCCTCCACCAAAGCTACTCCCATATGCCAGTAACCTGCGTTTGAAATAACCGTGAGCTGGACTGGGAACTCGGCCAGACTGAAATTAGCATTAAAAACAGCCTGGGTTAATTTTAAGCCAGGTCTGCTCCTCAGTCTGCTGTGGCACAGACCTCTGTGCTTGGATGGGGTGGGACAGGAAGAAAAGCTCACACTTTTCTTGGCTACGCTCCTGACTAACATCAACCTAAAGCGACTAAACAGTGACGTTAAAGTTGGTACATTCAATCAAATACAACTGGCTAACATCTTAATCTTTAGTCAATGCAATGTTAAAGTGAAGGCTAAAGCAGGAGGATTGATAAAAATCAAACTTTAGCCTCAGAAAAACAAGTATTCGGTGTTGAGTTTGTATTAATTATGAAAAAAAAAATCAATGGGTCTCCAAATTACTTCCAGGAAACCCTCAAGCAGAGCATCCAGCAACAAAAATATTGCTGTCTGTGAGAGATTCTGACAACTTTTAGGGAATGCCTCAGTACAATAGAGTCTCCTTTGTCAGCAGTCTCTCTGAATCACTCTAAAGATAATGTTAAAATGACAAAATACTGGGACTTTGTTTAAAAAAAAAACAAAAGTTCAAAGATTTCATTTTTCTTTCCCCTCGATTATCTTTCCGCTGTTGTACGAAAACCAGCCATCACTGAGAGTTTTGTTTTTAAACCAATTATCTAAAATGTATTTGTCCTTGTAGCTTGAAACTAGCCCTCATTATTAAATAAAGAAGGAGAGAGATAACGAGACTATTTTTTTTTTTAATACAAGACAAACTAAGTTTTCAATTTTCCTAGAATCTTTTTTTAATAAACACAACCACCCCACCTGGGTAACTTGATTCTGAAGTTCTACATCACCTCTGTATTTTTTCTTCCTAAACTGTAGAGAATTTCAAAGTTCATTCTTGCCAAGAACACTCTACCCAATAATCTGGCAAAAAAGAAAATTGAAATATAAATTTTTCCTCCTTTCAACTTTCGAAAAAACACCATCACCAGTACAAAACATACAATTCCCCAATCCACTTATTGTTAGACCTGAAGCTGTCTTTGAATTCTCAGACCAACAGAGCTTTTCTTCAGAAGGCAGATTTGCCAAGGGGAATTTTCTTGGTTCTGGTATTATAACTTAAAAAGGAAACATTAAAATTAGACAAATGTCCTAGTTGGAAAAAAAAAACAGGAGCTATCACAATTTTCTGATTCGCATAAATCAATATTAAAAACCATTTGTTTTCTGCAATTCAAAGTGAGAATATTCTCATAATATTCTGTTATTGAAAAAAAAAAGGGGGGGAGTTAAGGGAACTACTTTTTAGATTACTTAAAACTAAATGTGTGCTTGAAAAAAAATGTATTTTATAAAGTCCATCCAAAGAACAAAACGAAGATTATCCAATGCTATTTCACACAGATGAGAAGTGATCAATGCTTTTCATTTACAGATCTGGTATCTATAGCGACTTCCTATAAAACTTTCAAAACTTCTGTGTCTATTTTAACAAATCAGAGTAAAAAAAGGTCTAAGACCTTCTTGTGGTCTTAGAGCATTAGAACATCCAATTCTCAATGCTCTAATGTACGTACTTAAAACAATCTTTTCTTCTTGTCCCATTCAGTAGTAAAAATTACATCAACTGCTGCCAGCAACAGAGTCTATACACTGAAGCACTAACCTGCTTCAGCCTGATAAAATAAGATCTACGAAACCTGCTTTTCAGCTCACTTGTGGGAAACGATTCCACTTGACTGCAGCCTGCACAATATTGACCAATCACTGTAATAAGATAATGTGCACTACAGAGGGAGATAAATTAACTCTACAGCAGAGAGATCAGCAGTGTCTTCTGTCTTGCTATAGCACAGTACTTGATGAAATGCTCACTTGCTCGTCTAAGGTGGCAACTTTGGCAATGAAATTTTTTTTAAGAATCCAAAATTTGAAATAAAACCCATGTCCTTCCTTACCTTCAGGCTGAGCAGCATCAAAACAGTTAACAGAAAGATTTCCAAAAGCACCTTGAGGAGTTTTATTACATAACAACGTGTTTGCACACAATTCCAGTGATCCATTTGTGGCTCCATCCACACACACCCAAGACACGTACGTGCCATTTTCTCTGCACGCACACGTTCCACGGCCGCCTATCTCCCCGTTTACCTGTTGCAGTCCCGCTGTCGCCCTGCAGCAGTGCTCCTGTCACTGGTTGTGCGTTGCTTGGGTTTGCTCCTGGCGCTGCCGGGGGAGGAGGCCCTGCTCCACCCCCGAGGAGCATGCAGGATGGCGGAGGGGGCTGCCCGCGTTTCAGTAACACTTTGTGGTCCTGCTGGCAGCGGAATCGCGGCGGCACCTCCCGAGGCATGTAGCGGGCGGCGCTTGGCGGTTGTCCGTTCGGCACTGCCACCCTTTTGGCATTGTTGCCACCATTGACTGGTGGCGATGGAGAGTTGCCAATTGGGCTGGCAGCCACTGGTTGGCTTAAACTTGGTTTCGTCACTTCGGGCACTGGAAAAGAGGAATAATGAAAATTGGAGTCTTTTCCCCCACTTCAATCTCTGTAAGCTACAAGCACCCACGGACAATCTTTCCTCTTGTCATGCCATTTTTCTCTGGAATACTACACAACTCCAATCTTATCAAACTAATTAAAGCAGCAGGAAAAATTAGCAGCAGTAAACTTCTCACTTCCATGAGCATCTTCACAAAACTGAATAAATTTCGTAAAAGGACTCTACAAATCAAGGCTTTGTGTTCCTTTATTCCCATTCTCCACAGGCTTTTTGAAACCAAGCAAAAGAAACTTGGGTATTACCTACCTAGGTATGTAGAAACCATAAGAATTCGCTCTGATATCAAAGACAGATTGAGCAAAGAAAGCCCAATACCTTTACTAAAGCCTCTTTTGAGAGGGATGATTAGAAAGGGATGTCTAGTAAACCTAACCATAGTTGCTAAACACAATCAGTGACAGCTTGGGCGGACAAAAGTGAGACAAAACAAGGGAGTCTCCTCTTCGGCAACCGCATCATTCCTTGCCCCCAAATTAGAAAAAAAATGTATTGTTAGCTGTAAAATAAAACACTATTTTAGTTCTCCTTTGCTAATTCTTTTTTAATGGCAATTTACTTGTGCAATTTTTAAAAAACTTACAAGTCATGATTAAGGATATTTTTAGATCAGCTGAACAAGCGAAACACTCAGCGGTTCACTCATTAGCCGTGCTTCATCTTTTGAACTTCAGGTGCCTTCATTATCTCTTAATTGTGTTTCCAGAAAAAAGTCAACTTCATTCGTTTTGGTATCCCAACATAAGCAGTACTTTCCCAACCTTCCACTCCAAATTTGCTTTCTTGCCTAAAACCATTGTAAAAATCAAAGTGAGGCTAAACTTTTCAGCTAGGCTATTTTTATTCCTCTTTTAGGATTCTGATACACACAAAAAGTTTTTAACAGTTCCGCTTTTCATTTTTTCCTGAATATTCACCTTTTTCACCATGACTCATAATGCCCACCTTTTCCAACAACTTTGATTGACACTGAGTCTCTGATCAACAAGAAAAAACAAAAGCAAACAAACAACAAAAAAACAAAAAGCACAAAAACATCTTCACAATCAAACAAGGACTCTTACCTTTGGTTTTTTGATCTGTGACCTGCAAATTAAGAGTAAGAACGTAAATAAAGTTTTAAGAACTATAAAATTCAAACATTGAGCACATTGAGCAGGCTGCACTAAATCATGATGGTAGCTCATTAATGCTAAGATTTGTGCTTGTTGAATGAAAAAAGATCAACTGCTAAATTAGAGGTCTAAAAAGTAGTTCTAACTCAGAACCAAGTTTTCAAGAACACTACAGTTCCTACAGCCTCTCTACCTCACGCAAACAGCTCATTCAGAAACAGCAAATTACTTCTTCACTTGTGATGATTTCTAGGATTCACGCCTTCCCATCCCAAATGAAGATTAAGTCAAACGAACATGGGTTACACCACTACCACGCTCTCAGACTCTGGAGGTGAAGTATTGCAGTTGAAGTGCAATAAAAACTGCCCTCTGTGTAAGAGGGCCTGTACAGCCAATCTTTGTGGCTAGCAACAAGATTCCCACGGGGTAACCACAGGTGAGAGCAACGACCTGCCTCTCTGCCACCTTCTCATTTCACTTTTCCCATGATATCATCTCCTACAGGAAGGAAACCTAAACATTACTGGATTAATTGCCACAACTACAGAAAGTACCAGCAATATCTACAAAGCGCCAACTTCAAAAATCTCCTGCATGCAGTAAGCTGGTTACTGAAGTGAGCCATCCTGCTTGCCCATGTCCTCAATATTTGCTTTTGCTGTACTTCTCTATTCCTACGGTGGAACAGATTTCTGGCTACAGTAGAAACAAACGTACCGCTGGCATATTCTCTGGAATCGCTCGTATTCCAGCATGTTTTGAACCTGCCAATCATGAGTTCCACCAAACAATCAGGGAAAACCCCTAAAGATCATCATGTGTCAGGCTCTATGATACCTATTCTTAAAAGAAATCGCTGAACTAGTCCATAATTCTGGAAAGCACAGTGACAGTATAGAATAACGAACGCACAAGTAAAAAGCAGTTTATTGTTTAAAGCAACCAAGCCAGAACTCTTTTGTATGGTAAAGAACAAAAAGACAAACCTCCCTGAATTGCTCTGCCATCATTTACTTTGCGAGGATACTCACTGCAATCTGCAAAGCAGAATGTTCACCAAAACATAAGATCTTAAGCATGGTAACTGCATAGAATTGTGATCCGTAACTCTCCCAAGACAACAAAAACTTTATTAACATCTGTAACAAGGCAGAAATCAATTTTCACTTCACTAGTTAAAAATCTTGTAGGTGTCAAATTATGTCTAGTTTTGGAATGCAGTTAAAATGCTGCTATGCGCTCAAAGTGACTCTGATGCTCCACTTCCAGAAGTGGAGAAGAAAAAATACTTCAGAGACCCAATTTTCACATGTAGAAGCCTACCAACACTACATTTAGTGAATAGCAAACATGCTCAGTAAGAAAAAAAGAAAAATCTCTTCTTGGAAGAACTCATTAAGAACCCATTTTACCCAATTTTTCATGAATTTCATGCTCTTGAAACTACAACTACAGTTTCCTTCAGGGAAAAAAACTTGTCTATACTGCATCTCTCACATAGCCAGAAGACTGTTCTTGTGATTTTTCAGGCCTAGAAGCAGAACTATATCTCAGACTTACAGCCCTCATCTCTCCAAGGGGCACCTGTCAGCACTGGCAATCCTGAAGCAGATATATTGAAAGGAGAGGTGAAGCCAATCTCAACCCTCCAACAAGCCGCAGAACAGTCCCTGGGACACCAAGCACAGGAAATTCAGTCTACAAACTTGCTGCATAACTGTTGGCAAAGCATTTTCAGTGCTGCAGGTCATCTAGACAGAAAAAGCTTCAGTTTACACAAACTCCTCATTTTAACACATTTGACTGCCAGCACTATCTGGAAAAAAAGATACTGTCAAATCATTTATTAATGTTTAGTGAATGCTACTACAATCATTAAAATCAAATGCACACACCCATGTTTTGTCTATTGAGTTGCCGGCTTCTCTATTCCTGGATATCCTTCTTAAGCATTAAGTTCAGTCTCTAGGAGATTAACGTATTTACAGTATTTACCTTTCCCAAGATTTTGGCAAAGTATCATAATGTGCAATCACACCAAACGGCTTGACATGAAAGGGGCCGCCAACTTCCCTGGCATTCAAGTAAGGCAGGGCTCCTCCAACACTCACAGCACAGTTATCAAGGTGATTCGTGCAAACTTTCCATATCTCTGTTGCACCCCTGCATATCAGCATATAGCCCTCAAGCCACTAGTCTTTACTTACTCAGTATAAGGTGCAGTCCCTCCTGGCTCTGTACATACTTAGCTGAAAATTTATCATCCATTTGGATTTTGTATGAACATTAAAACAGCAACACTGAAGCAAAGAGACTATCAGACAGATTGAAGAAACCTTATTCTCTAGATACTGGTGTTTTACCAAGTAGCCTTGGAATGAATTAGCACAAAAGGAATGAGAGAGACTAAAGTAAATACAAGAGAACTACACTTGCTTAACTACAACTGCTTTAAACTCATCCACTCAACCCACTGAAAAAAATGGTTTTAAAAATCCCCTGGGTAAGCCAAGATTAAACTGGCATAAAAGAATGTCAGTTACTGGCTTTTCTCTGCCAAAATCTACAGAACCTAACATAGAGTAGCATTTGATCTTTAATTAAAAAAAAAACAAACACACCCTTAAACTACAAAAATAAAGTCTTCTGCTCCCAGTAACACAGAATCATTAAGACTAGAAGAAGAAAAAGGAAAAAAAAGGCAGAAAACCGTTAATGAAGTATCACTACATGGTAATGGACTTCAGGCAAGCTGGAGTTTTTAAGTTCAAATATAAATCAGCTAAAATCTATTACCGACCACAACACTATGCTCCAGACAGATAAGAGAATTTAAATATCAAACCATACCTTCTGAGCAGATTCCTTCTTTTTCTTATCCTCTTTTTTCCTTTTCTTGTCTTCCATTAACTGTTCTTCCCTTTCTTGCTCCTTCTCTCTGCCAAAACATTAAAGAAACTGGTATAAGCACAATCAAGTTCTACAAACAAAGCCACATACAGTGTCTCCCTCTTCCTCTGAAAAAACTCAATACAGCAGATTCTTCGGATTGTCGAACCTTATTCAGAGTTGAGGAGTTCAGTCAAATTGACATTAGAAATCAAAATATCAACCATCTAGGTCAATGTGGTCACAATCAGGCCACCTGGAAATGGTGGAAAATTCCTTTGTTCAGTTTAGGTCTCTGCAGCAAGGACTCCATATAAATTAACTACACGCCTGATAAGAGGAAATACCAGGAAGACACTTTGGCCAAAGTACCCTTTTAATTGGGTTGTGCTATTATTTAATGAACAGACTCATGAATCTTTTCATACAGAAAAAAAAAAAAGCAAGTTGCAGTTTAATATAAGATAGTTTGCTTTGATATGACATTTATCTTCACAGAGGAAAGAAATTATTCTATTGCCTGTAGCAATGCCATTTGTAAGAGATTAAAAGTGTCACATCCAATCTAAACTGTCATTTTTTATACAAATCAGTAATTTAATTTCTAGGCTGTTGTACCCACACACACAATTTTCGGGATGAAACTTATACCTTACTTTCTAGGGAATCTCATCTTGTTGCTATGTTTTGCATCAATTTTGAATGCACCAGAAAAGCAACTGGATATATCACTTCCTACCCTTGGGTAGGAAGTGCCCTTGCCCTTGGGTGACCTGTTTTCACGGTTAATCACATTTCCATTAATTGATTCTCTTTACCTGCTTGAAGTGAGTTGACCCCCACCCCCGCCCAAGATTTCACATGACTTGGAGAACAGGGGAAGACTGAGACAATTAGTGTATAGTGATGATCTGAGAGTATAACCATGATCTGAGAGATAAGGCACAGGATTGGAGAAAGGGGATATATATACTACAAAATCTATGATCTCTCAGACCACAATTTCAATTTAGATCTATGAAGACCGATTTGTGCAGTTATGAGATATCAAGGTTTTAATGCACAGATATCTGTATCATGTTGCTGGGGCCAGATAATTTTATTTTAACACAGCATGTTGACTAGTCTGTCAACATGATTAACAACTTTAGAAACAAAATTGTAGTTTATGCTAGCGTAGAACTATTTACAAAAATTATTCATAAGCCAAATCTTCTTTTTTTCCCCCTCCCTCAATTACAGTTCACAGATAGAAGCCGAGTTGGCTGTGCTGTCACATCTACACTTTTTTCCCCCTCCTAATTTCCCTCTCCCTGCTAAGCTGCATCACACTAGGTAATATTTAGGTTTGCGCTCTCACCAGATAACTGCCAAGCTAGTGTGTAAAAGAGACGTTCACGTACCCAATCACTTTAATCCACAAAAGCATAGATAGTCTGAAATGCTACTTGTTAACAGTGCCTGAGCCTGGGCAAGAAGAGGACCTCAAAAGAACTCAAGTACAAATGTTCCCACGGCTACTGGTAACACAAGCGGCTGCACTCCGAGGCTGGAGCCTTCCTTGGTGGAGGAGAGCAGGACGGCCAAGACAGGAGGTCTCAGCACCACCATCCTCGTGCTTTGAGCAAGTGCAATTTGTGCAGGCGGGCAGGTCTGGTCCCTCTTTACCACCATCTGAAGCAAGTTTTCTAAGCCAGGTCAATTCTTGCTTCTTTTCTGCACTCTGTAAGATCCGAGCGCACTTCCCAACCCTACACTGTGGCAAGGAAAAGTCTCCTGTGCTTTGTGGTGTAATGGCATAAAGCATTTGAGAGCCAGTGCACTTCGCACTGCCACGGCATCACAACAAAAACTTCAGTTTTCTTAAGCCAGAGATCGCAAGCAATATGAGCAATATTTGTATTGCTCATAATAAATACCTCTTTTGTATTTTGTATTTTTACAATACTTCATTGCTCATATTGCTCTCCAGTGTTATCCACATCTTTTGAAGTTTCTATAGGCTCAGACCATGCCTCTGCTTTAACGTTGTCACGTTATGCAGATCTTTGGCGCTGCAGTGCCCGTTATAGATTTACTAGTTCAAAACAAAACAAACAAACAAACAAAAGAACAAAAAAACATCTCTTTGAAATCAAAGCTGAAGCCAGGGCTTACAAAGATGGGCAGTACTAATAATAAAAAGAACTGAGAAGATGCAGAGCCCGAAATTAAACACCCAGTTACGGCCACCTGTCTTTCCAATGACAAGCTTGGAAAAGGGAAATGCTGCTGCTGCTGCCACCGCGCTCTTGGATGACTATGGAGAACTCTGCGCCATTTGGAGGGACTGCCTTCCCTCCCTGGTGTGTTCTTAGCAATGGGAGCTTGATTCTCCACTGAGCACATCTGTCAGACACTACAGGGAAGCAACCAAGGGATCCTTGCTTAGAAATTTAGGCCTCAGTTCCCAACACACTTGAATTCTGCTGAGCTGAAAGGGATCTCAACATGTGGGCTCAAAGGTGCAAGACCAAAAAGGTCCTAACACAATGGGAACCTCACACACATGGGAATTAGGAGTTTATTCCCTCCAAGTGACAGAGGCAGCAGGAGATTCTGAGATAGAGACAGACTAACAACATAATGTTATGCTCCAAGCTCATCAAATTAGAGAGAAAAGAGCTCACCACAATTTTGGATATCACTGTCTTCCCACTTTCACTCTTCCCCTCATTTCACTATTTGTATTTTCAGTTTCATATCAAGTTTTTCTTTTTGTTTGTATGCAAGATCAGTGTTTCTTGCCTTTTATTCAAAGGACTCATTAAAAAGACTTCTAATTTTTGGCAGTAGTTCAATGCAAACTGCAGTGACCAAAGCAGACCAGAGGGGAGAAAAAAAAACAAAAAAGGGCAGTCTTATGTGTTCCAAAAAACTTAAGATGAACAAAACTTTCTCACCCATCTCTTCAGTCGAAAGTGCTGCCAGACAATATTCTGCCCTTAGCTAAACAGCGATTCTTTCTGACCCCCTCAAGGGAACCCGGGCCCATCGCGTGCTACCAGCTGCTTATACTGACACGATGAACACGGGGAGAAAATTCAGGAGCTGGTGAGCGCAGAGCGATACAATGGGGTGCGGTTCCGCTTTTTGTTACTGGCAGGCAGCTATGGGAATAGGGAGGCAGCGCCGAGGAAGAAGCCTGCGAAACGGCCACCAGCAGCCAGCTTCTCGCTCTGGTCTTCTTCCAGAAAGCATGTGCAGATTTTAAAATGCTACCTAATAATTCTACTTTTAATATTTTCCACAGAATCTTAGAACCAACCCTTTAGGGAAAAATATCCTTAAAACAAACTATTACAGAATTTATCTGCTAGCGTTAAAAATAAGGCACACTGACAGCTAATGAACAAACAGAATCTATAACTTTTAATTCACAATTTTATTCGAAAAATCTCCGTAACTATGAGCAGTATACTCAATATCTTAAGATCTCATAAGAACTTCATAAAGTTCTGATAAAGCTAAGACAAAAACAATTATTTTAGGGAAAAGGAGTTTTTCTCACTAATTAACTTTAAAAAAAAGTGTAAAAAAAGGTGTAAAATAGATGCAAACCCAAGCCATTAGCAACCTAAAATCATGGGCTGCCCCCCTGCAAGACTGTCAGGAAGTCAAACTCATACCCCGAGAATGAGTTTCCCCAAACAATTTAGCAATTTTGAAAACTGTTCATTTCAGACAAAATCCTAACTCAGTTTTTTGCAGAAACCCCTTGATTTTGGGACGCACAGACCCGAGGCCCAGGCAGGCCGCGCCGGCCGCCTTCACGTCCTCGCTATCGCCAGGCGAAGGTGCCGTGCGCTGACGCATCGTCCTTCGCGCACTATCTGCGCTTCAAAGCGCGCTGCCAGCAGAGATAATGCACCGCATAGAATATCAGCCTCTACGAAAATACCCTCCAAGCCTGTAAGATCACCCTCCAAGTAAAGCCGCACAAAAACACGCCAGAAAAGCGAATTCCTAGAAGCTCAGGAGTGGCTCTTGGGCACACACAGCCCTCCGCTCCCTCCGCAGCCTCTCAGACGTTAATGTAACAGTGCCAGGAAGCAGCTCGTGTGTTAAGATGCAGTCTGGATAGCAGAAGAGTCAAGGGAATCATCTTCCCTCCTACTCCTCCACCCTTTACTTTCTTCCAATACAGGCGAGCACAGGGGTGACATTAAACTTCCACGGAGAAAGGCCTGCATGCATGGGCCGGTCTCATTTACAGGCAACGCCTGAGCTACAAACTTGAATTAATTCATTAATACAGATACATTACTACTGATGTGAAGTGTAAGCACGGAAGTATTATAAATACTTCAGTTAGGTCAAAACCCTCATGCTTTGAGGATTAAAACCAGAATTTAGTCTACCATGAAGAATCTGACCAGCTTTTGAACTTGCTCAAGACCTCAAGGAGGAAGAGCTTCCAATGAAGGGCAGTGACACCTCCAGCTGCTTGCAGTTTCTTCACTACCCCAACATGAGCCCTGGGGAATCTCCCCTCTTTGCAGAAGCACCGTGTTAAATCGGTGGTAATCACCCTAGACAGCAGCCCTAATGTGCGACCCCATCGCATCCTCCGCACAGCCCTCAGTTAAAACAGTCTTTTCTTACTGCCCCAAGGAATAGTAATAAAAAATACTAGCAGCCCAAAATAAACACACACACAAAAAAACACCTTTAGATTTAGGGGGTCTTCAGGTGACCCCCTGAAAACAGAGCCTGAAATTATTTCAGACACTGGAATTCTGATATGCATAGGGAGAAATACCATGGATTCCTCAAAAAAGCAGAGTATGAAAATATACAGATATATATGTGGATAAGTATATAACATAAAAAATAACAAGTCCTCTCCGTCAAACCGAACACATTTTTATGTATATATTATATTAATATAAACATCCAGAAGCGTATTACCTATTTTATAATGTACACAACTTGCACGTCACACATGTCTGAACAGGAAAACTCAAGAAAAACGTGTTTTTAACGGAGTCCATAAAGCAGTGTTTTCAAAAAGCAAAAGTTGTTTGCTGCTAGTGAAGACGGTCAAAGCAAGCTCCTTTTTACTTCTCTTTGGCCAAGAGCCAAAGCAACGTCACTGCAAGTTTGCTTACTTAAAATAGCATATCTGGAACAACTGATATGCTTTTATCATAGCAAAACATCAGTAATGTGAAGTTGCTGTAGAAAATAACCAACTTAAAACAGCAGCATATCAAGTTCACAAATGCTGTATGCTTTTCTTAATAGCCCTTAACTAACACTGTTAGTTAGAGAGCCTTGCAAATACCATAAAATTATTTTAAAAAAATATTTAATAGATGTGTTATGAAGTACAGTAACATAAAACAACTCTGACCGTAAGTGGTATTACTTTAAAGAAGCGGATAGTATAAGCCCCAAGTGTATATAAATTAGGAGATTTGTTCTCAATGCTTTGGAAATTGGCTTAATTTGGGTTTAATTACAGCTTCGTGTGTAAACAGCCTCCTGTCAGAAGGAAAGCCTTAAGATTCTATAAAACAAGAACTTTTAAAAATTAATATTCAGCATTTCTTGCACTCCTTTTTGCAAGGATATATTCTTCAGCAACACCAGTTATATATATTACAAGAATGACTCCCAGGGAAAATTCAAAAATTCCCTAATGTTACGCACCGTTGGTAAAATGAAAAGTTTTATTAGAGAGCTAAGAAGTTCAAGAATTAAAGAACTGAGTTTTCTTCCTTCCTTAACCTTCAAATGCTCCCAAAGTCTTGCAGGTCAGTAATTATTATTTCCCAGCATGCACACATGCTTAGCAAAAACAGTGTGCTTAGAGAAATCTAAAACATTGTAAAAATACTCCAAGAAATGGCAGAAACATTCAGTTAAAAACTTATTTATAACCAAGAGCCAAATAATTTGTTATCATACTCAAACATTAATTCACCAAGGCACTGCCTTATTCAGGGCCTCAAGGTTGATAAACACACCAGCTAATCTAGTTTTTTTCAAAATGAATTCATTCATGCAGACACCTCCATTTATCTATAACAATTTGCCAAGAAAAGTATCTTTGTGGCTCTGAAACCAACAAAAACACCTTGAGCAGCGAGCGCCTGACAAACAGCACAGCGCACTAGCTGGGAACCAGCCACCACAATAAAATCTCAAAAATAGATCCTGCCTCTGTTACAGGGTTGGAGAGAAACAAGTCAGGTTGTTTTGACCACGAAAGGCAAGACCTAGGCAGCCTCAGGAAACAGAAACAAAGGACAACCTGGCAAAATATTCCCCTCTCTGTTCTACTACTCTCCAAGTCAAGTCCTTTCGCTTCTACAAGCAGAAGGGGGGTTAAATGGAGGCTCTGGACAGCTGGGCACTCTCAGAGGGAGCTGCTAAACTGCACTTCCCCTCTGAATGCGAGACGACTTCTTCTCGGTGGCCCATCCAGAAAGAACATTTTACCCACCTCGCTGTGCATACAGAAATACTTTTCGAGTCCTACTTTGCCATACAACACGGGGCTTGGAATGAACGCAGGCTGCCTGGGAAACACGCCAGACGTCAGTTAAAGGGCTGCTTATTAGTCTGCGAGAGCCGTATACACAAGTATTTGCCACTATTGCTTTGTATTAAAAGATTAGAGCTGGAAACTCTTCTAGTTTTATTATCATGAATGATTCACATCTTGCAGGGGGTGGGGAAGCCACTTGAGTTGAAAGTTAGCAAATAGAAATTACAAGGACACTTCTCCCCAAACAGCACTTAAATGTGTTTTTTTTTTGTTGTTTTGTTTTGTTTTTTTTTTCCCCAGCCAATTCATCTTTTAGAGCACAAAGGGGAGTGCTGGGCAGTAGATGCACAACACTTCTATTGATTTTACCACCAGAGAATCACAGAATGATGCTGGTTCGAGAGAGCTCTGTAAGGCACCTGCTCTAACCCCATGCTCAAAGCAGAGCCAAGCACTCTGGACAACCCATCCCAAGGTCTGCCTACCTGCACTGCATTTTTTTAAAACCTTCCTAATACACAATCAAAATTTCTTCTTCTGAAATCAGCATGTCCACTGTTTCTTGCTTTACCCCTGTGCAGCCCTGCCAGGAAAAGCCTGGCTGTCTGCATCCTTCCATTAGGCAGCTGAGGACAGCAGTACAATGCCCTCCTCCACCTTCTCATTTCATACCTGAACACAAGCAGCTCCTTCAGCTGCTCCTTGTGCCTGAGGTGCTGGTGGGCATCTAAAATGCCAGCGTCTTTCACAGACCTGGGAGCCAAAACTGGACAGAGTGTATCTGAAACGGTCTAAGAGGTGCCCAACAGGGCACTTCCCTTGGCCTGCTGACCAGACTCCTGCTAATACAGCCCAGTATGGGGCTGGTTCCTTAACTGCAAGGACACAGTGCTGACCTGCTCTCAACTTTTTCTCCATCAGGACCTTCAGGTCCTTCCCCGCAGAGCTACTTTCTAGGCAGTGAGTGCCCAACCTGTGCTGCTGAATGGAGCTATTCAGCTCCGGAGGGGCAGGCTTTGCCCTTCCCTTCTGCTGAATTTCCCAAGGTTTCTGTCAGACCATTTCTCCAGCCTACAGAGGTCCCTCTGAATGGCAGACCTACCCTCTAGGGTACCAACCCAATTTAGTATCATCTAAGGACGTGCTCAGGGAAGGCTCTATCTGACTGCCAGGTATTAATAAAGATGCTGAACAGAACCAGCCATGCTACAGACTCCCACAGGAGCCCACGCTGCCCACTAGACTTTGTGCTGCTCACCATAACCCTTCCACTTTGGCAGTTTGGGTCAGGAACACTATTAAAACATGCACATGTGCCCTCGTTAGAGTAGAATGAACACGTATTTCTGTATTTAATGGCCTGCTAAGCAAGGCAGTAGCTGTAAACATCTCTGCTGCAGGAAGCAGCGCAGCAGCCGAGCTGCACAAGCTGCTTCCACGTCCGTATTCCAGCGCAGGCAATGCTGCATTTTGTGCCCTAGAGAGATGCTGCAGGCCAAGAAGCCCCAAGCTTCCATGGCAGCTTTACCAAGGCCTTCTAAGGGCTTCGAGCTAGTTAACAATTCCAGGTTTTTCCTTCTGAGAAGCGGAGGAGCATCCCTGCCATTTTAGTAAAGCCTTTTTTAAAGCTATGGATTAGTAGCACTACCATAAAACAGCCCTCTTCCTTTTTCGTCTTTTGACAGCAGTTACAAAGTAACTGCGAACTCCTGACTGTGGTGTAAAATCCAGCCGAGCAGCTTCGTCTCATCTTGGATTGTCCAGACGGCCCCCTTAAACGCCAAGAACAGAATTCTTAACATTGACAAAAAAAATTCCCCAAACTTTAATCTATTTGCCATCTCTGGCAACTCTGCCACAGCGCTCATAACAATTATGACATTTGTTTTAATGTCAGAGTATGACATTTTGGAAAAAAAAATACTAAAGCTATAATACAGTTTAATTAAATGAAGTATTTTCTGCTCAACACATTTGTGGCAGCGGTACAGGCATTGTGCGCAGTGGGAAACCAAATCTTACCGCTTTCCTCAATAAAAGTAGTTGCATTTGCAAACAAACAAACAAACTTTAACACTTCCTGGATTGTAGCAGACAAGTTCGTATTCGTGCTTCTCAACCATTAAAGTTGCTTGTACTTTTTTTAAATGTAACCGGAGAGGATTCTAGGAAAAAGTGGAAATAATAAAGCTCTACATAATGAAGTGCAATGACTAAAAAGTTACAGTTCTACAGTTACAGCTTGAAACTTTTGAAAATACTGGAAGTTCTTTTTTATTTCTGTGCTGTGGCATTTGAGGATGGAATTAGTAAAGAGAATTAAAACACGTATGAGTGAAGGCAGCTTCTGCTTAGTAGCAGTTTCTTTCAATTACTGGTAGAACAGGCAAAATTAAGCAACAGGCAAAACTGTCCTTCTTAAGAGTTGCCCCTGTTTTATTTTAGCACAGCAGATCCAATTGTTTACTTTCTTTCATTTCTGAAGAAAACCTCTGAACTTGCCTGTAAGAGCTATTTATTCAAGGAAACCAGCAGCCTGATGAACAATCTACATACATACAGATCTATATAATATTGTAAAATTTTGCATACACAGAGCTTCAGGGCACTGTAGTAATGAAAATAACATTTATCAAACTGTAAGTCATAGCTTTAATTATACCAAACCAAAACACTAAAGCAGCAATGTATTTAATTTTATCAGTGGGAAGCAAAGAACAAAGGTTCCCACACAAACAAAATTAATATTCATCCCTTATAGGCAAAGCTGGAAGAACCAGCAACTTAAGGTTACTTGAACTTTTGATATAAAGAACTTGCTCAAATTTTTTGGCAAAAGTTTTTCCAGACTTGCATCTTTTACTCTAGTTATTGCCTGAGGCAGTATTTATTTTTTAACAGGTTGGAGGAAAAAAAAAAAAAAAAAAAGAGAGAGATCAGCTTCTTCCTACAAATATTTAGTTACAGAGTTCCAGGTTAATCATGATCTGTATCAGAAAATCTAAGTGGAAGACAGAGGGGAAACACAAAGCACCACACCTAGCAGGCCTGGGAATTGCTGCCTAAATCTTGCCAAATTACAGTCCCTGTACACTCCATATACACTGAGCACGGCACACCAACTCTCAATACTGTTACTACAAGGTACGCTCCATAAATCAAGGCTTATAACTTAGTGTCACAGGAAGAATGTTTAGGACATTTTTCTCCACGGTTGTTGTTCTTGAAGATTACAAAGCGCTGTTTTACTTGATCTGGAAGTTGAACAGACGCACACTTATTCCCTATTCCTTTTAATCGTTATGCTATATACATTTGGGCTAAGAACTGAACCAGAAACAGAGGCAAAGCAATAGACTTGCTGCACAACCAGACTGCAAAACAGCTGGAAAAAAAATGTGCAGTTTATTTGAATCCATTGTAACGAATATGCACAAACCCAGACTTATATTCAGGTATATCTAACTTTACAAGGCACCAACGTATCCACTTGAATACACTTTAAAAAACAGTTTAGAAATTGTTTGAAGCCATAGTTATGTGATCTGTTCAATGCATAAAATACAAACATAGCACCTTGTACAAACACAGAAGTAAATCTGAAACCGTTTATTTGCATAGCCAAAGTGAAGTGCATTGTATAATTAGACAAACGGTTAGCTGGCTCAAGCTTCAACAGCTGTAGACTTTGCAAAAAGTTCAAAGGCATCTTGCAATTTTAATGGCAGTATGTGATCACAACCTTCCTCTTTGTCAGAGGAAGGAAAAAATCTTGCAAGAGGTTAATACCTATATTGTTATGTAATCATCGGCTCTATAGCATCTAGCTTTTGGCTATCAATCTTGGCAATCATGAAGCTCAAATACAGAGTGTGTGCAGTCTGGAGCAGAACTTGTTTACCTAAACACTGCGGATTAGCACTAAGTTAGCGGAGGGTGTTCTGAGAACGCGGCTCAGACGCTTGCGCTGCAGGGAGCTCCCGGCTGAGCGCAGGGTGTGCAGATCGCTGCCGCTCAAGCTCAGTTACACTCAAATGCGGGCTGGCCTAAACCAAAGCCATGGCGCTCCAGAGTGCTCTAGAGCTGGCACAAGCGCTTGCAACCGCTCTGCTTGTTACCCTCTCGCCCCTGCTCCTGCCTCTCTAATGGTAGAGCTCCTTAGAAAAGGCCAGTTATGTTTAGCAGCTCAGCCAGGTTATATACTAGTTTCATTCATTTAAGATCACCCTGGGGGAGGAGAAGGCTGACATTCAATACCACCTGCTCCAAAAAGCAGAGCTTTCCCAGGTGCCTTACAAAATAAGGGACTGTGTGACCCGCTCAAGGTTACACAGTGACTCAACTGCTCACTCTGCATTAGAGAAGGGAGCCTCCTGACTCCTCCTGTGTCGTCGCTAATAAAACACACCACGGAACACTTACACAGCTCCTTTCATCACAGGATGTCAAAGGTCTTTATAAATATTAATTAAGCATTGCAGCAACGCTAAGTAGCATGTAAAACTTAATTCTGCACATGAGTAAACCCAAGCAAAGAATAAATAAAAAGGTCACAAGTCAGCAGCAAGGACAGCAAAAGGCTCTTGCCATTAAGGAGCGCGACACTAGACACATGGACATAATTAACACTCCAGTTGCGATGGGAGCAAAATGGCCTTTAGTCATCGGCAAAGCACCTCACTAATACTTACAAGAAAAAAAGTCCAAATATTTCACAAAAATATCTGATAGTCTTTTCTAGTAACCTTCCTGCAAGGGAATGAGTTTTCATGCTAAATTCTTTGCTACTTTGAGAAAATTAACAAGTGATATCAAGGTTAGACAAGCTCAATAGGAAATCAGATCCCCCAAAGTGATGAGTTCCTTATCAATCACGTGCTCCAAGAACTAAGAAAATGAAACACCAATTTCTTATAAGAACTCAATATCCATTTGCAAAAGAAATAACATCCAAGTCCATAATGAATGTCTTTAGTAAACCATATCATACTTACCACCTAATCATGCAGTTACATGCTCTTACAGCTTTATGTAAGAGCTTCACACAAATATTTCCTGCTACAAATATTACTCAGTTGCTGCTACATGCTCTCTCCAAAGACCATGGCCATCATGAGACACCGATCTATAATACACAAGACATAGTTCTAACCTGAAAAACAACTGTTCCAAAACCCACTACTCAATTTGCTTCTGTGTACTGCCATTTTAACAGGTTTTAATGGCACTTCTTTGTTTTTATTTAACAGGCCTGTGAACCTACAGAGAAGATATCCTAAGCAAAAAAGTAAAAAGTTACATATTTTGGTGCTCCAACACCAGTTTTGCTTTGCACCAAAACATAGACTTTTGCTTGTTGCTTTTAAATTACAAAGTATGTTTCTCTTCTGACAACTAAATGAATGCTTGCTTATCTTTCCTCGACTGCCAAGACAGAACAACAGTTAGCAGCAGAATTTGACTCTCGTGGCCAGAAAGACAGACACAGGCTGTTATAGTGGTATCGCAGGTTCTCCTCTACCACAAAACCAGAGAAAGATTCACTGTGTCTGACATACGGCTTTCACTGGAAACGCACTGGGTCATTGCGAATCCAAATTTCCTTCAGCTCAGTTCTGTAAGCAGGAAGCTTAGATCACAGCTTTCCATTATTGGTCTACTACACACATTCTGTGCCAAACTTTCTATTTTACAAGTTGAAATGACCTGTATTATTATTCAAGCATTATACATTGAACAGAACATTGAGGGGTTGATGTGGTAACAGACAGACTTCAATACTCAACTGCCTTGACATTTCTGGCAACATCATCTCTGTGCGGACTAAAACCTGTGGCCTTCACGTGAAACACTGAGAAATAACTACTTGGCACCAATGGCCATGAATAACAGTTATTCTCTCTGTTTTTCAGGGAGAAACCAGGAAAAAATCCTGAGAGCGTAGTTCTAAAACACTTCCCCTCCCTTTTGCTCCCTCACAGTAATCCTTTAAAACCAACAGTCACCAAATTGTAATTTTTCTGGATTAAACTGGCCAGCTACATTCTGGCCGTGTAGCTGACCTTCATCAAAAGAAGCACTACACTAGAGCACCGAGCTACAAAAAGCTTGACTTCATCAGAAAGGTCTGCAAGATTCTGAACAACTCCTTGTCACTTAAAGGATGGTGAAGTTCAAGATCAAACACTGCTGAGATGTCCAGCTGCACCCGGAACCAAAAAATGAGCACAGAGACTTTGATCACATGAAAATCTGCAGTGAATGCAACACTAGGCAAACAGAGCTATCACACATGTAGCCATGTGGCAATTGGTTATCTAAGTTGGGAAAAGCAAAGAGATGAGAACCTTTTGTTCGGGCATGGTACTTTTAAGCCCAGGTTTTGGCTCTAATGATGAGTCAAAGCCATTATTAAGTGTGTGCAGCCATTTCAAAAAGCAGTTTTGTTGAATATACAAAGCTGTTGTATAGCCCTAGCTTTTACCTAATATTTTCTGTAATGGATATCCTGGGCACAACGTGTTAACTGTGTGGAAGCATGCTCTGAGACTTCCAAAAACCACTCCACGGTCCAAGGAGGACTGCGCAGCAAGGAAGGAATTAAGAGCCATACTCTTATAAAATAGGGTTGTACCTCGTGTTCAAGCGTCCACTGGAGAAAATGAAATCAAAATTTGGCATGTCAGTAATGCAGAAATACAATAAATACTGTATCATAAGAAACCTATTTAATAAGGCTTCTAGTCAATATATTTATAGGGTAGTTACAACTGATTAAAAACTTAAATCTATAGAAAAAGCAATGCTAAATCTTAAACTAGCTGTTTGTCAGCAAAAACTTTAAGCACATTTGTCATTAATTTCCTAAGTAGACTATCCTACTGGGCACAATTTGGAATGCATTTGAAGATGCACTTCTTTCAAGATACCAACTAAGATAACTTCTCTCTCAATACAACCGCTTGCATGCGCATGGAGAAAAGCTGATAGGAGTCACCTTGCTGAATGAAATTCATCAGCAATCTTTTTCAAGAGATTTCAGAAATGTTTATACCATTCACACAACAGATTGGCTTTAGAAAGACATCTATATGACATTCAAGCAAGCAATTTTAACCAAGCATGGTGCCTTGTTTTGTTGAATTAGGTGACAATTCATTGCTTTGACATGTGCTGTTATGGCAGATGAGCAACAATCAGTGATAAGGCCTCAGTAGGGGCGAGACTGCAGACCCCACTCAAGAAACTAAGCAAGTTACAGCTGCATCAAGTCCTCTCCTTGGTTGATTACTACACACCTTCCACAGGCCAAAATACAAGACATGTTTATAATAAAAACAGATTTATCAAATCTAAAGTGATCTTCTCTATTCTAGCCAACTGTCTTGCTAGTTCCTGGAGCCCATGAAAATGACTATGAAATTTGATACACTTCCAGTCAGTAAGGAAAGCACAAGTCTGCTCTAAGTATAGTTTGCTCAAAATAGAAAGATGCTAGACTTGATACTTATTTTTAAAGGAGCAAGACTTTGGGGGCACTGAAAAATAAATGCATTGAACTGCTAGGGAACCCTGAAATGAGTAAAACAGATTTGCAAAGCTGGATAAGGAGGCGTTTGTGTGTCAGGCGCAGACTTCTCGCCCTTCTGGTTACATCAAACATCCATTCAAAAGTGTCATTGATAAGTTATTACAATAACTTATCGTAATTCATTACTTTACATGTCATGACTCACATGACTAATAAAGATGAAAGCTGAAATTATTCATTGGCTCATAGAATTAAAACTAGCTAATTGTAAAGAAATGGTGTATAAAAAACATGAAAATACAAAAAAAACCCCAGCAACACAAGGTAAGACGTGACTGCTTTGACCTACAGAAGACTAATAATCCTTCCTCATGAAGATAATGAAGCAAATGAATAAACCAAAATCTCTCCAAATGTTTCTCCTTACATATTTATCTGACATTTGGTGAACATATCTGATCATTTTGACATAACGGCCAAAAAAAAGGAGTAGCTCAAATGGCAGAGAGAACTAAATACCTTCACCAAGGCATTCAAAAGGATCGCTTACGCCCTTTCCCTGCTGTGAACCTTTTTTTTTTTTTTGGCTTATCTTGAGCTGTGCGAATTCTTTATTCCTATGGGAGGCTGCTCACTCTGCTGTCTGTCACATACACTATCACACTGCCAGGCCCTATCAAAGATGCTGGAGGGGAGCACAGGAAGAGGGGAGGAAGGATAACAGATAAGTTAGTTTCATTGCTACCTACCTTTCTGGATTTTAAAGAGTTCTTTAAAACACACTAACAATTTCCAGAACAATTAACTGTAGACTGCTAGATAAAGAGGGAGCTTCCATTCAACATAAACCGTGCGTCTCTTCCCCTCCCCTTCCCAATGAATACTAATTCATACAGAAAAGAGAAAACTCTAAAAGCCCACACTAAATTTCTAGACATATTAGATCATAGCTCTATCTTCTATATTATGACTGAGTATGTATAAGTCCTTCTACTCTAGGAATTTCTTAGGGAAAACAAAACAAAACACATACGATGTACTTCAAAATGTTCAATAAAAATTCAATAAAATTTCCACAAGCATTTTAGAAAAAGGAAAAAATCCACCCACTTTACTGCCATATCTACAAGCACAACATATTGCCACAAAACACTTGCAAAGAAATGCGAAATAGCCTAAACTGGGTTTCACTTCTTTGAAAGCCTGCAGTATCTCAATCCTTTAACTTCTAATTTCCTCTTCATTTTAGTGCATTGGTTTCATTAACCAATATTGAGGGAAAAAGAAAAATTTTTTTTATTAAACGTCCCTACACTCACCGCTCAAAATCTAGAACTTTGTTTTTGGCAAGACAGAGACAGCATCAGTTCTCTGTGGGAAGCTTTATCCCAGAGGATATTAGAATTTATGTCAAAAGCTTTGTAAGGTCACAGAAACTAGAACTGCCTAATTATAAACATATTTAAAAATAAATAAATAAATAGAGGATCCATTCAGAGGATAAGTAGGAGACACAGCATCATAGCTAAATTAGAAACATCACTGTTTATTCACAATTTACTGATACTCAATGATATCAAAAGCACCACAACTAACAGCCATTGCTTTACAATGAATGTCACCCTTTATCACACCCCTCCCCAATTTAAGGGGGAAAATATAAGCACTTGTTAAATATAGTAGTACTCCTTCCCTATAAGCTGTGAAAGTGATCTGAAAATTGAGACTCAGTAGTATCTTATAAAATTCAGAAATATCAATTCCTAATACAAAAGGCACAGAAAAAAGTGAGGAAAACAGCATTCTATAGGTCAAACGACCACACCTGTCCACCAGCATATTTAAAATTACCAACTGACATTCCTACAGAAGACGACTCTAATCTCTACAAGACTCTAATCAGAGCAGAGAGAGAACTGTACTTTCATTCAGTGTAAGTAGTCACTGATGTAACAATATTAAAAAAGAAAACCAAAACAAACCCTCGCCACAACAGGTACAAGAGAGAAACAACCGCAGCTCTAGGAAATAGTCCATTAGCTAGAAAGAGCTGCCATCTCCCATGTTTAATAACATGATAAGCTATTTTGATCATCTGTTGTTATAGCACATGTATCATCCCCTGTCTTTTTCAACAGCTTTATTTCATGCCTTCTGGAAATAAAGCCTAATTTACCTTGTCTAGACATGAAACTCTCACTACTTGCTGAACAAACAAACCATTTCCTTATTTCTTAAGCAAAGTTCAACTTGGTAAACTTAAAAAAAAAAAAAAAAAGCACAACTGAGAAGTGTTCAGTAAATCGTCAGGCATTTAACTAGACTAAGGGTAGTCTCCCACAAAGAAAAGAATTTCTTTTAACCAAGCTCTACTTTCCAGGGAACTGACACCTGCCCAACCGTTGCAACTGCCCACCTAGCGGCTTTTCTTATTTGTAAGAAAATAGCGTGGAAGGTAACATTTTTGAAAGCTGACTTTTCTCTCTTTCAAAGAATAGTAATTTACAGCCTAACTGGTAAATTTCAGTTGCTGCTTATACCACTCACACTTCCGGTTTGGTACCAAATCTAATCTGGTTTAATTTTTTGATTTAAATATGCTGCTTCTAATACAGTGGTTAATCAAGAAATTAATTTCAAAACTTTCAGAAATAGGAAACACTCTGAAGAGTGGATATATTTCACACTTGAAAATCTACTGGTCATTCATACTTGAACAGCAAGAATTATTATTTTTTAATTTAACTACACATAGCTATCAAAGAAAAGTCTTTTGTGAGCAGGATCAGCACTGTAACATCGATATTCCATATGTTCCACTGTAACATACATATTCGACAACACAGCAATTTGCAGCAAAAAGTTCTTTTCAACATTTAGGAGTCAAAGATGCCAGGAATTTGCAAACCATCTGCAACCCGGCTATGGTTAACTTCTTAGGCAGGCATCACTCTTTGGCTATGAAAGACTGAAATGAGTTGCCAAGTGAGAGGTAAACCAGAAAAGCAACTAAACGCACTGAATTTGCCACCTAAAGGAGAGGAGCACAGAAGAGCACCACCATGATGGTATAGAGACAAAAAAAGTATGAAGTCACAAGGCCAAAAAAAAATTAATAAAAAGCAAGCATTTCTAGAAGTACATCAATTACACCATGAGATACAATTAAATTCATAAAACATCCAGAAATGACCCCTTCAAATCATAACACAGGTAGGCACTTTCCACTTCTGAATATTAGAGGAAAAAAACACTCTTTGAAAATATCAATGTTAATCCAGCAGACAGCTAGCTCAAAACTATTTCAGATATTCAGCGTATACATTCCTTTAACAGTTCTGCAGGTTACCCAGTTATAAATTCATTTCTACCTTAGCGGAAAGAATTTAAGTCTGCCAATACATCTAAAGACTCCTCCAATCTTCACCCCTTTCTCTCTACCAGTAATGAACTTTGTAAAGTGGAACAGAGCAGCTAAATTTCTCTGATGCTAGGGAAAAAAAATAAAATAAAAGGTGTACCAGACTTGACAGGAATAAAATAGAAATGGGAATAGAAAATTTCTTTTGGAAACACTGTTCCACAAGACGTGCACTTCTAATCTATCCAGTTAAAACAGTCTCTCTATCCTCTTTAAGAAACTTGGTTCAGAATAAAGACGGGTCAACTCTTTGCTACTAAATAAAGCTGAAGGTTAGAAGGCATAAGCTGGTAAAGAAAAGCCTTCTGAACATCTGAACCTTAAATTGAATTTGTCAGCTGACCGTGCCCGTGCGTAATCTCAGTGCAAAGCTTCCATCTTTCTAGGAAACCGCTGTATTGACACGATTGTATTGACAGTGCTGTTAACGAACAGCTTAGCATGACTTTATAGGGAAGGCATCGGGAAATGCAATGACTCACATAAACACCTGAAATTTGAAATTTCAGGGGGAGATCCAGACTCTTAGGTTGAATCGAGTCCACCTGTACCCAGCTGGAATTGCTTAAGGGACATATTTGGATCAAAATTACAATTATACAACTGCTGATGGCAATGAGGAAAGGAGAAATCACCAGCTGGCTCTTTCGTGGCATGCTGGGTTAAACGAGCCTTGGCTAACCTTGCTCTCACTACCACAGTCTTTCGGAGGGGGAGGAAGATCCTCACTCATCACTGAAACTTGCTGGGGAGATCCATGCAGTTTAAAGACAATATATTATCCGTCTGAATAGGAGAACAAAGTGGGAATTGCCACAACAACGTCAATCTCTAGCTATTACTCAGATTAGTTCTTAGCCTTTTTGTTGGTAGTTATAAAAAGTTTTACATCGAGCCTCCAACTGCAGCAGTGAGATGCAGTCACCCAGAAGCCAGAGGACACAAGGGGGAAGAGGAAGGCAGGGAAAGGAGGGCTCAAGTGCTTCAGCCCTCAGGAATGCAAAATACTTTATTGTTAAGCCTTCAATACTTGGATTTCTTTCTGGAACTACTTCACATTTTATTTTCCGCAGACAAAAAGAAAATTATTTCCAGGTAAAGTACGCTCCCCGTTTGCTTTCCTCCCTGCTCCAGCTAGGCTGTATGCTATTAATTTAGGAAAGCACTCCCACTGTATATTTGTGCAGGATCAGAGCTTGCAAGAAATGGCATGTAAATACAGAAAACACCTGAGAAAAAGGAAAAAACCCAAAGCCAACTCTGGTACCAGAATTAATTGGGGTTTTCCATAGAAAAGGAAGTCCCTTTTACCGTCAAAACGGATTTGCTTATCCTTGCCAAGATTTTTAACAGTACGGAAAACTAACTCTTACTGGTGCTGCTCATCCCATAATAAAAGCTTTATGTCAAAGTCCCCTGCCTAAAGCAAAACACCTCAAGTAACCACAAGTGTCACTAAAAGGATGATCGATACAATCTACTCAAAGCTAAGCTTTTACTCCAGGCAGGGAGGAGATGTCCAACTCAATGAATCTACAAATGGTTTTCACTTTTTTCTATATGTTCCACATGAAAGCCTAGTTTCATGCTAGAGTGAAGGATAGCAGTATTTAAAAACCTCATAAAAATCCCACGCATGTTAAATAGAGAACATGACTTTACATTTAATACACTACTACAGAAGGATTTTCACTTCTATTCAAAGAAAATTATCTACTTTCCAGGGGTTTATTTTGTTCTGTTTTTTTAACATTGAGATATGTCAAGGTAACACACAGGGCAGCTTTTAGGCCCTCAATTCCTATATCCTCAGGAAAAGCCTTGAAGTCTGATCTCTAAACCCTGCCCTATGCTCTGTTAGGATTTATGACCTATCTGCACTGAACTGCCCCACCACCGCGTATGAAGTTTTAACACGCGAGAGAACTCTCCTCAGCATTCGGATTTTTCAGAAAGGTGAAAGAGAGATTGCCATCTTTTTACCCACATTATAATCTTTGCTAACGCAGCTTTGTCCCCATGAAGCACTGGGGGGTGCCGGGGGGAACATCCTGCTGCTTGCAATTCAATACAGCTGTGGGACTGCTGGCGCGAGCCCCAGGCCGGGAGCCAGGAACTTCTGAGTCCAAATCTGGCTCCCCCACTGACTTGCTGTGTGGCCTTCGGAGAGCCTCTCAAGTTCTCCCGGCGCCCCTCTCCTATCCATACGCTTACCTGATCAAATAGCACTTGCTCTTTTTGTGCAGGCTCTTTGGCAAGAAAGAGGAAGTGAGGCGTCTTTGAGAACGTTTCTCGCTACAGCTTTAGGGCCTACTGAGAAGTCTCCATACGGCAGCTGATGCCTGGTAGCAGGTAACTGCAGAATTGCAGATATACACATACACGCACAGAACAAAAGTGTATTTTCTTTAAATTTACTTTAATTTTTACTTTAAAATATCAAAAAAGGATGAAAAACAGAGGAGTCGAGTTAGCTGCTATAAAGCATCTTAAATTGGCAATGCACAATAACCTACAGCCTTGTTCCTATTACCTTGCCTTACACTGGCAAGCAACCACAGGTCAGTCAGCTGAACCAGCTATCTAACTGATAATATTAAATACACAGGGCACACAGTGCTTCAGCTCAAGCAACTGCATCTACTAATATCTAAAAGCATTACTTTAACAGTGGAAAACTATAAAAACACAGGAAAGAAAAAGATTTATGTTCAACCAAGTTACTTTGCAGTAACTGGAACATCCCTGAGTACCTCAGTTTTCTGAGGAAAGAGCTCCAAGGAGGCTACATAAACTTAAGCTGACAACATCCTTGTGTGGCTACTGCTGAACAGCTTCACTTCAAATCATGCAGCTGAGGTAGAACCCGGACTGGTATCAGCTGTCCTCACCCTCCTTCCCTGTGTTCCCAAGGAGCCAATCCTGCAAATGCAGCTGACCACCTTCCAAGAAGCATGTGCTGCTTTTGGGTCAACCCTCTTGGAGATAATTTAATGTTTTGGGTTTGAGCTGGTTTTCATGAAGACAGGCTGACTTTCGTTAACCTGTTTGCATATCCACAGCCCTGGAGACTCAGCTTAGATTAATAACAGAACTCTAGTCACAAGGTATATGAAGGTGTCAATGTAAAGCCTCGACTCTCACTACATTAGGCTCCATCTGCTATCTCATTTTAACACCACATTCATCATGTTTACCTAACACCCGATATACACACACTTCCCACAGTTTTCTGTACTAGGACATTGGATTTATTTGTGGAAAAAGGTAAAACTGACTCACAAATAACAACACAGCAGAGTAAATTGATTCAGGATTTCATGTTATTTCGGGCTAGAAACATTCACACAAGGACTTCGCCAGAAACAACTGCTTCGGCATAGCATCCACACAAATGCAAGGCAGTTTAATACCAAAGTTCAGAAAGCTCAGGCAAAACAAAGACTAGGTTGGTTCCAGTTTTCAGCTGAAAATTATGTCCATGCTAAGACTTCTGAGTCTCCTATCCCAGCTCACACGCTAATATTTTCTGCTATTTTCCAATGCTTTTTAAATCACATTTGTCAATTTTAAAACACATCTCTTTTCCTTTTTCCTTCTTCTTGGGAAGTTAAAGAAATACTTCAGCAAAGAAGCGTATGTAAATAATTTTAAAGAAGATTAAATCTTTCCCTGGATGAGATTCTGTTTTTGGTTTCCTACATCACGCTACCATCAACAGGTTTCCACCGGATGAAGCAATCATGAATGTAACAGCGAGGCTACTGTATTGATTAGCAAGTGCTGTTACCAGGGTAGTCTAGATCTGGGCTGAACAGGATTACATGACACAGGTAAAAACAAAATGAGCCAAAACAACCCTAAGGTTCACATTGCTTCCTTCAGGACCATTTGGGCTGATGAAGACACATCAACTGAAATGATCCGAATTTGGCCTGCAAAGGAGTGAAAAATATATTTCAGGCAGCAACATGAGAATATTTCATGTAAAATTCCCATTAAGTTTGCTCAGTAGCCCCAGCTGGAGCCTTCTCTCACACAAGGTTCGCTTGGAGGTTTCACTTCAGGTTAATCAGGTACTCTTAGAGGCAGTTTGAGCCTAGTCAACATTAAGATTCCAATCAGTGCCTATGAACTTGTGATCCCATCTCCAAGAGAGAGAAAGAGGGAGGGGGAAAAAAAAGTTAAATAAAACACATGTATAACCTAAATAGAATATATATTCTCTACTTTTAATACATCCCATTTTCAATCACCTATATTCTGTGGTCAAATGAACTCCCTTAAACTGTGCAAAAGACTAAGTACAATCACACTGCAATCCCACTTAGAAAAATGACTTATCAGAATACCCAGTCCTGCTTTATTTGACAGAGTTCTCATTAGTAAGAAAGCTGTTTTATAGGTAAGTATGTAGAGAGAGCATGAACACAGAACTGCATTATGTTTAACAGGACCCTAACTGAAATTACACACAATTAAAAGATACAAATGCTAATACTGAAGTTGCAACAAGAACACTAACTGTTACATTAGAATTTCTGATAAAATTCACATAGTGTACTTCACTTCAAACAGTAAAATTTAAACCTGGGGTGGGGAAGAGGCAGGAAAAAAAAAGTTAAGGAATCACTGAAGAACTGAAGATAAATAGTTTCAGGAAGGTTTAAGTGGCATCCTGGACTTAAACATCCAGATTCCAGGAAAACTGGAATCCTGCATCCTGGAAAAATGGATGGCTCAAGAGCAATCAAGTTAGCAAATGTAGACGGACCCGCAATTACAATATGTTTCTGCATATTTGCCATAGAGCACATCTAAAATGAGACAATTGAGGTTAACACTAATTAGTGGGTAAGTGACATTCACTGAATACATATTTAACCTTTCCTGTTTTTATATAGGTCAACTAGCCCAAAAGCTCAAAAGCTGCAAAGGCTGGAAAAGGCTGCTGTGTGTCCAGGCTGGAACAGCTAAATTCAGGTGGTCTCACTGAGGTTGAATTCATGCCTGCTTATATGGAGGCTCAGGCCAACAGCCACTGTGAAATTACAAATGGGCAAGAGTTTATGATTATACTATACTAATAAAACCTTCAAAACATTAGAAATAGCAGTAAGCATGCCAGAAGTTGTTCTTCCATCAGTTTGAAACGACAACAACAACAACAAAAACCCCCCAAACTCCACACATAAGGAAAAAAGCTTTTCTGATACGCTCAAAACAAGTTTGTCTTGAGGGTCTGCAATATGCAGCTCACAGAAGCAGCTGTTACATCTGCATCAGTACTTTACATAAAGTCCCAAGCCTATGCCTACTAAACCCACTGGGAATAGCACTCACTCTTCCCTTGCTTCATAATTTAAGCATACACGATGGAGTTCCATGCATGCCATTAAAGAAGCACAGGAAAGGAGCACATGAGATAAAATCAGCTTCAGTTAAAAGTATTCTTACCTTTATGGATTTCAGTTGCTGAAGTAATTATCCTATTTTAAAAAATATCTACCTCAGTGTGTTACCACTCAATGTCAAAACACTTAATCTGAACAACTGATTATTCATCTGCAGAATGTAACGATGTAGTGCACGCACACATGTCTGTATGTTTTTATACAGACACAATGCATACTAAAATATTTTTGCGAGACTACTCTCCATTGTGTTTTTCAGCTTTTCAAAATTACCTCAAAATTTCTTGACCTCCCCAACTGTTCAAAATATCCCAAACCTAAAAACCTCACAAGTACTAGATGGTGAAAAACCTCATGCAATTCAACAAGGCCAAGTGCAAGGTTCTGCACCTGGGGAAGAATCACCCCAGACACCAGTACAGGCTGGGGACCGACCTTCTGGAGAGCAGCTCTGCGGAGAAAGACCTGGGTGTCATGGTGGATGATAAGTTGACCATGAGGCAGCAGTGTGCCCTCGTGGCCAAGAAGGCCAATGGGATCTTGGGGTGCATTAAGAAGAGCGTCTCCAGCAGGTCGAGGGAGGTGATCCTGCCCCTCTACTCAGCCCTGGTGAGGCCGCATCTGGAGT
>NW_010586210.1:102207-157180 GCF_000705375.1 Tinamus guttatus | reverse complement strand
TCTGTGCTGTTTTTATGTATTAATTTTTATTATCTCCTTCCCTTTCTCTCTCGGACGAGCGCCTGCCCCCCTCGCCGGCGAGAAGGCAAAGCCGTCCCTATATATGCAAATTTTTGCAGCAAGATTTAAGAGCTTCGGCTGCTGGGGGGGAAGAAATGTCCGTTTGCAGAAGCCCGTATTGAAATAAAACAAGATTTTTCAGTACTGTCTTGTACACTTCGCCAGCGTGGAGGAAAAAAAAATAAAAAAAAATGCGAGCCATCCAGGGTGATTTGCATAAATGCTTTTAATTACAATTCCCTCCGAAACCTGCCATACGTTTCTAGCAGGCATCTGCTTAAAAAACTCTTTTAAGAAGGCGGCATTGGGAGCGCTCGCTTTACGCGCACAGCGCAGCAAAAGCGCGCAGGCAAAAACACCCCTGCACACCCGCCGCCGGGAAGGGCCAGCTCGGGCGCTCTGCGGTGGGGGGGGGAAGAAAAAAAAAGCTTCCAAGAGGTAAAAGCCATAATAATAAACACGAAAGGCGCTACTAACCTCATAAAGTGCAGCAGTGCTTAAATCCAGCGAGTTGAGGCATACAAGGTAGAAATGGAAATGAAAAAGAGATCCAAAAAAAAAAAAAAAGGAGACTCTGTGTTTGTTTTCTTTTTTTTTTTTTCCTCCAATTGGCAATGTTCAGAACCCAGCAGAGACTCTGTCGGCCATTTTGGCTCGCGCTCCCTCCCTCGCTCGCTCGCGCTCCTCGCTCGCGCCCGCCCTCGCGCTCCCTCCTGCTCTCGCTAAAGGAAGAGGCTTTTTGTGACCTTCACGGAGGAGCGGGTCACGTGGCCCGCCGCGGGCTGTCACTCAGCGCCCGCCCCGCCTCCCGCCTTAAAGGGGCCGCGGCCTCCTGCGACGCGGGCGCCACCGCGCTCCGTTTGCGCGCGGGGGGCAGGAGGGGAGCAAAAGTGCAGAGAGGGGTTAAAAAAGGGGAAAAAAGGAGAATAAAAAAAAGGAAAGAAAGTTAAAAGTAAAAAATAGAAAAGAAGAAAATTGAAAAGTAAATTAAAATAAAGTTAAAAAAGAAAGAAGAATAAAAAACAAAATTAAAAAAATAAAATCAAAAAAGAAAAAATCAAAAAAGAAAAATAAAATTAAAAAAGAAAAAAATTAAAATTAAAAAATAACAATTAGGAAATGGAACGGCTACTTGCAATAATTCAACATCATGGTTGCACACAGCTGATAAAGGATAAATCATGAAATGTCTCAAGGCCCACAGGCAATGTTCAAGTCTGCAAAGCCACGGGAAGTGTCTGACCCTAGCCAGCACTTACCTAACGAGGAAATGACACTTTAAGTGCTACCCCATCTTCATTCAAGGATATCATCTTCAGTCCCCAATTAATGCGGATTCCAATTGGAGGATCTGGGCAACACACGCACACCCAAACCTGAGATCCAGACTCAAAGTGTGGAACAAGAGCTGACCCGCAGGGCTGCAGAGCAAGCCCTGAGTCTACCTTAGAGCCTTGACTGCTTTTAAGTCTCAGGCTGCAACTTAATCATTACACTGGCACTCAGTCTCCTCCCACAATTTCCATAGATAAATCCTCCAGCAGTTGAAAACAGAGGATCCCAGTGTGTTGCAACATAAAGAACTGCAGGATTTGCTTCCAGACATTACCTTGAACATGCAGGAAAAAAAGCATACATTAATGCACGTATACTTCTGAGTGAAAATGCCTGCACCTCAGTTAGCTCAAGACAGGTAGCAAACGCTTCAATTAGTTTGCAATGGAAACATGCCCTGTGAGAGCCAGCAGCTGCTCAGGAAGCTCATGGGGCACCCTCAGTATTGGGCGTTTGTGATGCAGAAGTTAATTCTGTAAATTGTTTTGCATTAGTTAAAAATAAAAATGCCCAGTAAACTGGGGGAAAAAAAAAAGGATTTTTCAACCAAGTTGAAAAGTTTATAGGAAACACTATAAGCTGATGGATTTTAGGGAGTGAGTTGAAGCAGGGAGAAGCTGCACTTCTTACTAAATAGAATGAAAAACCATAGGATGTATTATTCTACTGTCAAAGTCATTGGCTAAACACTGTGTTCCCAAAGCCTTCGGGAGGCTTCGAGTGGCTAATACAGTCCAGGTTTCGACAAGCTTCGCTCCCATTAACCCCAGTAGTCAAGAGAGAGCACAACCAGCCCAAACTCCAGAACGGGGGCTTCCCCCATAGCGGCAGCTCTCCAGCAGGCCTGGAGCCGGCACGATCAGCCCCCACATCCGCAGGCTCTGCAGAGCCTGGAAATGGCCCGAGCGTGTTGAATTCACAGCTACGGAACAAGAAGCGGGCAGCTGCTCTCTGCTCAGGCGCCTCTGCTCTCCGAAACGGAGCCGGAGGTAACGGCTCGCGGGTGCCCTGCGTGGGGCGAGTCCCAACACCGCAATGAAAGCGGTGCGGTTAAGTATCAAAAAGCAGGTTCTCGGTTGCAGCCAGGCCTGAGGAGGACGACACAGCTGCTCTGGATAGCCAGAGACAAATCCGGGCTGCCAGGTGGACGTACAGAGACAGAGACATTTACATAGATTTTTACCTTAACTAGTCTGTCTTATGTAAAGAACGGTGGATTTAGCTCCACTAGGCAATGTGAAAATTATCCATGTTGTGCCTCCTTTAGAATGTTACTTGCAAGCTACTTTGAAGTCATTATTTTTATTTAAAAGCATTTTTTTCCAACTAGGCCAACAACTCAAACGTACCATTTTTGCCTCAAAATCTTTATTCCTGTTGGCATGTAGTCACCTCCTGTCCACCCAAGCCTACAGAAGGTATGTGGTCTTTCAGCCGCATTTCCTCAGCCAAAATTGTGGGAGGGAGAGCACCAGTGCAGTAGTTCAGAAAGTAATGAAGCAGGGCACAGAAATACAGAGCGTGCACAAACCCAGCCTGTCCCTTTTCAGAGGGCAAGTGCACTTTAAAACGCAACCATTCCGCTTTCTGATGTTAACAGCCCTGTTAACAGGTTATATCCTCGTTAGGCACTGCTAACTTACCTGACTATACAAGGCCGCATTTCTAAGCGCCTTCCACCTGGGGATCATAAAACCCTTTACAAACCTTAATGAAGCTTCCGAATGCTGCTGTGAGGACAGTGTCCAGTATGAGCACGCATACACACGCACATTCTCGCTCCTTCCCTCGGAGAGATGCTCACAGGCACGGATTCTCCATACCCGTATTTGAAATGGCCGTGGAGAGAGGAGTGTTTTTAGCTCACATTAAGATGTGTTTCAGTTCTAACCACAACTCTTGTTTTCGATGACCTTGGAATATGGAAACCAGTGGATTAGTCTTCATATTTACAGACACAGGCATGCTCCAGTGCCTAGTAAGTTCACTGGGATATCAAAGGCTGGGCTCCTGCTGTCCTACAACACTGAACTCTGCCCAGTGGCCCTTCCACGTCGCCCCTACGTATGTGGTAGCAAATTCAAGACTTCTCTCTCCTTTCCTTCCCCCCCAGCCCAAGTCCTTCATAGCCAGTGCTATGAAAATGTCAGCTCAGTTCCTCCCAACATAATTCCTTTGCAGAAGCCACAAATATTAACAAGCTTCTCATAGCATGAACTCCTACTCACCAACTGTCCTTTTTCCAGCCAGTCAAGAATTTGCTTCCCAGAGTACTAGAAGCAAAACGGCAGATCCCAGAGGGCACTGAAACCTGCGTCCCCTCTACCCTCCCACAGCTCATCAGTTAGATTTCCCCAGACCTCCTTCCCCCAACCCTGGAATATGAGTGAGGACAACGGGTACGGGATGACCAGAGAGGAACTCCACGCTATCCACCATGGCCTGTGCCATCACCCGTGGATCAGATGGCCTGAACTGCCATTTAGCAAGGGCAGTTCTGACTAATTTACACCACAGAGTTAACTGGGATTGCAACGGTCACTTTGTCTTTCCCCAGGTAAAACTGGAAGTGTAACTCTTCTCTTACAGTAACAAGTATATGAGGACTAAGTTACACAGTGTTGCACAAGTCCTAATACAAAAGCATGTGGAAACCCCCCCAAGCTAAGGAACAAAATTCTTAGTGTTAACGATTCCCGATGTGCTCTGACACCTGCTATATAATGTATTTCAAAAGGACAATCAAAATCATCGGGGTTTTAAGACCAGGAGTTAATAGTCTCTTGCCTACTAGACTTGGCAACAACTAGGAACTACACACAGGCATCTCAGCTCTGGGTAAGGGATAGTTCAGATCACCTTTAAATTATTTTCTCTGAACAGACGGGAACTGCTGAATTCTCAACACTTTTTTGAAAGTGATATAGCTAGATTTAGCTTTTTAAATTCTTGCAGGAATAGTATAAACCATCATACAAGTAAAAGACACTGCCTCTCCGTATGCAGGAATTCAAAGCTTTGAAATGCCCAGGTATTCTTAAAGGAAGGAGGACCCACTCCTAAGGAAAATTAGGTGTTTTTTTTTCCCCCCTGCTTTCGGTGAGACATTTATGCTGCAGAACAGTGAAAATGGAGCTGACAAATTTTTTCTTTTTCTTTTTTTTTTTTTTAAACTGCAGTAATCAAAAGTATAATGTTTCTTTCCCTCAAAGAAAAACACAATGACAAAGAGTGACTGACAATGAAAACACTTGCTTAGTTTCTGAAAAAGTTACATCGGCTTTTGCACCCCTTCCACAAGAGCACCTATCAAACGCATGTTCTACGAACAGAATATATCATCATTATTCTTCAATGCATGCATTGCAAAACTGCTTTGGAGCCAGATAAAAGACCAAGTCTCATTCATACCTAGGTACACTATGGAGTGCAGGACTTGAGAGGTTCACAGCAGACTGAGTTTAAGAACTATCCATGACTTTAAGGCCAAATGAATGTTCTGAGTCTATACGCTCACCAAGCGCTTGCAGCAAGACGATGAGTGAGAAGGAAATAACTTCATTCACAGAAGTTTGCAAACACCCACTTTTCCACCTAATTTTTCCTCAATCTGCCACAATACTTTCCCTAGCTGCTTAGCCTATAAATAAGCCCTCACTATGCCTCCCCTTCTTCAATCTCCTCAAATGCCCTTTCTAAATCTCGGCAAGATAAAACTCTCTCTGTGCCTTCATTTCAACAAAGCTGTTCCATGGTCAGCAGAACTTAAAATGCTCATTTCCTACAGATTCGCATCAGTGAATCTCTACCTTATTACCCTAGGCCTGGCTTCCCCTGCACAGCCAGTTCTCCTGTGGCACCCAGTTCCTGCCTGTATGCAACACAAACGCTTCCCATAATCCTTTCTCGATCCTTCCACTACTTCCCACCTGGGCAAAAAAACAGCATATACTGTGTCTAAACCCAACAAGTCTGAATAACCAATCCTTTCTTTGTTCCGAAACTCTCCTTTTAGTTGTGGAATTAATTTGGGGGTCTCTTCTCCACGCAGTCACTGATGTTTAACAGATTGAGATGAGCTCATATAAAATCTTACATCTTAATCTCTTACTCCTGTGCACGACTTGACCAAAACTGGACAAGAAACTCCAGCCTTACTTGGAAAAGACACAGATATGAAGAGCAATTGCACAAGACTCACTTCTCCAGAAAATGAAACAAGAGACCCTGACCAAATCAACTCTTCTTCAGTCAAGTGCTCCTCTACATTCTGAATAAGGATTATAAAAAAATTGCAGAAATCATGTACATACCTGTCCTTGGAAATTTAAAGAATACATCTTCCTCTAGCACAATGTGCAAGGGAATTTGCACAAATTAGTATTCTTAGAATTTAATTAATCCATTCCTATACTATCATCTTGGAAGTCTCGATTTTGAACACTATCCCAGTGAGTTTCCACTTGCACTTTCTAAAATCCTCTAAGCCATTAAATTATCAATGGAAGGCGAGAAGCTTACCCATTTTCTCTGAATCTTTCTAAGCTGGTGAACAGATACAACTTCTGTCAAATCAATAGATGGCTGGGGAAATGGGTTAGGATATCACTCCCCCCACAGGGAGGCCAAGCTGTCACTCTCTAATGGCTGTTTTGTAACATGTGAATTGCGGTACCAGTTAGATCAATGATTCAACTGACCTTCCGTCAACAGTAGCTGTTACTACATGTTTCAAAAGGAGACCTAACAACCTACCCACTGATTAAGTCCTTCCCTCCTCCTGCTTATGCCTAGAAGCTATATATACTTTTTGTAAAACAAACAGCAGCAGGCATTTTCATCTGAATAAGATTCAATATTGAGTTTTAAAGTTATCTTTCATGCCTATTAGCACTGCTCCACAACAGGACCCCAGCCCTCTAGACATGCTTCTATTGCAAATAAACACACTGTACTCTATTCAGTTCAGTCTGCCCATGCAAAGCAAATTTCTCACTAATATTTATGGGGGTTTTACATAAGAAGATACTTGGACCTATTCAAAGTGTTACAATCTTATTCTAGTCCCCCCCCCCCCACCTTTTTTTCCTTCTGCACCTAAAAAGGAACTTTACTACATATAGTTAAAAGAAAAAAAAATCATATACAAAAATCTATCGTGCGCTGGACCGACATTTCTACAAATTGTTCTAACTTGCCTTTAGTGCAGGGAGTTCAGTCACTGGCCCGGAAAGCTCTGAGCAAAGGAATTTCTGGCATCTTGGTTGGAGCTGGCACCAACCCATTTTCCTTTGTTCTCACTAAAGGAACCATATTATTTAAAGTTGTTAAAAATCAGAAAAACAGAATACAAAAGGAATGTATGTTTGGTGAATTACTGTAAGAGATTACCCTGCTTTCACTCTTTTTTCTTTTTTTTAAATGAAAGCTCTACTTATTTTTTGCAAAAATTTGCAAACGGATCTTTGCATGCAACTTGAACGTCCTTTCTACATAATTTGCCTTCATGTACAGCCCTTTGGTCTGAAATTTCGGGAAAGGAACAGCTAGTTATCCATGCAGGAAATTTTACAAGCTGTACTTGATGTCACAAATGTTCAGAGACATGCACTAACCTAAGTAACAGTGGTACGTGCTCTAAATAGGACTAATTTCATGAAGGGCAAAGAATTTAGCAAGTCCCCTCTATCTAGGTAGGAGTCAGAGAAACCACACCAGCTCTCCAGATCAGAACATGCCAGAGGAGAAAAGCAGCGCGAGAGTTCCAAAATATCTCTGCAAACCAAATTTTAATTCATACCATGTTGACCGCAGAGAGCAGTATTTTTAGTCATACAAAATAAGACATATCTTCTATGAAGAGAATTAAAGCACAACTTTTTTTTTTTTTTTTTTCTCTCTCCAATAACTGTCATTTCCTGACTGGTCTAGATGGAATCTCCAAAGTGGAATCAAGTTCTTAGCCTTTAAGACCATTTACCTCTCTTTTATTCTCTAGCTACGAGCTCTAAGGTATAACCGACAAAGAGCAACCAAAAGTTTTTTTTGCCTTCCAGAGATAGGAAAAAAACACGAGCACGACCCCTCGTATAAAGCACAACCACTAGATTTTTTTTTCCCTTCCTGCTCTTCATCTGCTTGAAAGGAAGACTCGACCATTCAAGTGGGTGCATCTGAAAGATACTGAAGTCTTGATATGTGCATTTATATTTGGAGAGAATGAAGCAAAATTTAAGAAGCGACTAAGTAAATTAAATTGGACTTAAAAGAAAAAGTTACGTTTTAAAACTGTAATGTCTATACTTTTTTCATAACTGTAATGTATATACTTTTTTCATGCCATTAGCTTTCTCCAGCAGTTCAAAAATAGAGAGTCCTTAATAAACCAAAAAACTGCGGCACTAACTTGGTACAGATATCTCGCACATTCATCTAAATGAAAATTATTTTTGCATTAGGAAGATGGATAAAGCACTAACTTAGACAGGGCTCAACAGTTTTTTTTTTTTTTTTTTTAAGATCTCAAATACTTTTGCTCGCTGTTCTTGAAGACAGTTGCTTGTATTCATAGAATCAGCAATTCCAGCAAAAGTATAGTGAATTTTCAAGAGTACAAAATTATTCCAATTTTATTTTAATTAGAAATATGCATTTCCTTTCAAAAATTCAAAATCATTGTAAAAACAATTTACAACACATACCACCCTTAACAAAATCTAAGAAATCACAGTAAATTATATTCAAGCTTTGCATCTCTGCCACTGATTAAAGACAGTAACGCAAAATGACTTGTGTGATCACCAGATTGGTAACTAAACCCAGCACTTGTTAAAGTACTAAGCCAGTTTCTCTCACCAGTATCTACCTCTACAAGCAGAAAATATATTTTGAACTTTTTACTTTATTCTTGGTCAGTTCAATGATTAGTCTGTTCAAAGATCAATGTATCATTTGGGAACTGAAAAGTAGGTAGGAATTCTTATTTTTTCCTCTTTCAATTTACAGATTAGACCAAGATACTCCCTTTTGAAAGTATTTACAAAAGAGAAGTTAATCAGAAATAATACGCACAATTTATTAATGGAAAATACCAACTTTGCTTAAGGAATCTTTTCTAAATATTCACATGTGTTTCAGGATTTCCTCTCCCACATACTTCTGTAATACTTGCTAGACGTTTTATTAACAAAATGTAACAAAATTATATCAAGAGAAAAAGCAGTGGAGAAAAGGAAGAAACCAACCCTTCCTGAAGAACACAGAATTACAAATACAAAAAGTGAAAACATCTCCTTTAAAGCAATTCTCTTGTCAATTTGTAGCAGCACACCCTGCACTAAGTCGTCCTGTACAACAAGGCAGGAGAGAAGTCACAGCATTCAACAAACCTTTGGGGTCTGTAACATCCTATATAGCTTGCAGATTTATATATTTAATATAGATGCACCACGAGTAAATCTGAAGATAATACCTCAAGAATAGGTGTTTGAGAAAGGCAGTAAAGAACAAGTTTATCTATATTTCGGTATCTATATTTTAGCTAAATACTAAAACACAGTGAAAGATCACAAATGAAACTGGAAGCAGCTCCCCTCACTTCCAGGTAAGATCCCACCCATTCGGTGTCATCCTAAGTGGCCCCGAGCTGCCAAAAAGAGCAATCTCCACACCTCTAGGGAACAGCTGCATCAGAAAGCAGTTACCCCAGGGAGCTCTGGATGAAGTGTCAACCCTGGGGTGCTGGTGGGTGTGCGTGAAGGCAGCCACAAACCAGCCAAAGCAGCAAAGGGCTTCTTGAACAGTGAGCTTGAGGTGTCGGTAAGTGCCCTGTAGACAGGTGAGGTCCTGAGATGGACAAGAGCAGAGCCACCGCGACGGGTGGAGAAGGTGGTGGTGGTTGTTGAAATACAGAGGCTCTGGGATCTTAGGAGTTTCATCAGTGTACGGATGTGCTCTCCTTCTGAGTACAGCAGGCCATTTAGGACAGCAGTAAATCAGAACATACTCCTCATTTTAGTTAGCAATTAAAATTACTACTTACTATAATGATTAGAGATACTACCGGTACTACTGGGAATTTGAGGGCAGTATCTTATATAGGTATTTTGCAATACCATATTCATAAACCATAAAATTGGAATAGAAAATACACTTCCCTCCCACAATGGGTTTGACTAGAGAAAAAATACAAAGAAGTCACTTGATCAGATGAGACTGGCAGCCCAGAAGCAGGTTTTACAAAGTTCCCACATAGGACAAAAAAAAAAAATTCAAACCACCAAACAGAAAAAGTTGCCTGTTCTTACCACAAGCGGCCTGAAAGAAAACACCACAAAATCCCTAAGGAAATGTAGCACCATCCTTTTCACATGTAGGATATATACTGTCCACAAAACTCTTCCTCCCTCAGGACTCGTCAGGGATGTATGCTGAACACATGGGGACAGTAAGTGGGAACTTCACCTGCAGAGATGACCTCCCACCCCATCATCTCCTAAGGTCTTTTCTTACTCCACAAGTTATTTTTTCATGTAATTTTCCAAACATTAAGAAAACACTTGAAAATGATAGTACTGTAATGGTGTGGGCTAGTTGAGGTACATGGTACATGTAAAATGAAGTACACAGAAAGCCAGTATCCATTTACAATAAAGTAAGATTTACAGTGGTATATTTTGCTACCTCTTATTTTATGGTTTGAAAGAAAAACATGACTGAGTAGGCAAAGCAGAGAAAAACATGAATTACAATTGTAAATATTTTGAGGACTAATGTGTAGAATGTTTAATTTTAAATGATTTTTTTATAGTCTATTCAGGCTGGAGCTTTTCTGTACAGAACATCTCTAATTTTAAGTACAAAAAGTTCAAGAGATTCCAATACAGTATTAAACTTGTAAAATACTGGAGAGAGATGGTGGACCCCTTATCATTTTAAACTGTCAAGGTTTTAAGTATAAATCCTGCATACTTTTCTGGTTATATTGTTCGGAAGTGTTGTATTGTAAAAGGTGCAAGCCAGCTTTTTCAACATTACTGACTTACCAGTCTTATGGCTAAAACACAGCTGCCTCTACAGCTACAGAATTCACTGCTGTCTCATCCATTAGTACTCACCCAATTGCACAACAAAAGGCAATGCTTTTCTTTGTGCCTCAGGCCCCCCTTACATACAGAAGGCAGAGCTGCCTACAAATGCAAACTTGTCTGGCCACTCCATTGCAGGAAGTAAAAAGACTACACCACCACGAAGCTCATGAAAATATTCCTTAATCCCCATTTGGACATGCTACACGTTATTCAATCAGGTGTCAGTCTCGTGGCCTCCTGTCTTCAACTGTCCTTCTGGCTCTCCAAGAGTTTCTCCTCTTTCAAAAAAAAAAAAAAAATTTCCAAGTCAAGCACTCTCCTGCCCGGAGGCCAATACACAAGTTATTCTGCGTAGGATTCTGAAGAGTTTTCTGACACACTGACAGAACTGAAATACCTTGTGCCAACATTGCCTGGTATGGATTACATACACACAGGTCTTACTGATGGCTTGTGAAGATCCTGGACACGGGACTTCTGTATTAGAGACATTTACCCAACGGGCTACTTATTCTACACGCAAACAGAAAAGCCAGCTATGTGGATACATAACCTTTAATGTGTTCAAGGAAAGGTTGCCCCGAATTTCAACAGAATTTCGGGGGTGCACATTCAAATTTAGGTATCCTAAACTGGGATGGATGATGTGAATTAGGATTTATAGGCTACTTCAAAACTCCTACTAGGTATCTTCTGAAAAACATCTGCTAAGGCTGGCACTGTCAGCAAGTTAAAAAGGTGAGCTCGTACCGGGGACGAACAGCAATACCATCCAGAAGAGGAAACAGCAAGCTCTAAGCAAGGGAGAGACGAAGGGGGAATTAACCAGTTATCTGGGTAACCTAAAATTATCCAGAGCAGAACCTTTCAGTGAAGGTGGAACCACATGTTCAGAAATACACACTGAAAGGATGACAGGTGATGGACATAAATTGCCACAATGGAAAAATCTCAAAGAATATCAGGAAAAAAAAATACTGAGAGGGTGATGAACCACTGGAACAGATTGCCAAGCCAGACTCTAGAATAACCCTATAACGCCTGATCTGACATTGAAGTTGCATCTTACCTGTAAAGTTTGTCCTTCTTTGAACTGATTGGACTAGATGACCTTTAGAAGTGCTTTCCAACTTAAATCATTTTATGATTCTGATTCCTTTTCCTGCTTAGACTATTTTATCTAGAGCCTTCTTTTAAATTTAGTGTGCTGTAATATCAGGAAGACATCGAACATTTTTGCTACAATCTAAGAATAATGTAAGAGAACATAACTAAATCCTTGGCAAGAATTTGAGGCTCCCACTTGTTCCTGCTTAGACTATTTTATTTAGAGCCTCCTTTTTTTTGTTTTGTTTTGGTTTTTTTGAGCCTCCTTAAGAGGCTCAGCCACAGAATCCATACATAAAACTATCAAGCTGAGTTGCAGAAAGGACCTTATTTTGCTTTCTTTCTTGCAATATGAACCACTTAGAAATTGCTTATATTGTTGAAAACAGCATTTCTTTCTGGTTACTACAGCAGAGCAGGTGGGGAAGAGCCATTTGAATTGCTTCAGCCGGCAGCAGTGGGTTGGCTTACCTTGCCAGTAAAGATGAGTGTAAACTTGGCTCACTTTGAATGGCTGCTGTCAGAGATCTCCCTTCACGTGTCAGTCAGGGACAATAGCTTGAAACATCTAGATTTTTCTTCCAAAGGGAGTAGTTTTTCATTACATGATCCTTTCCACTAGTAGATCAAGGTGCATAAACTTTTCATGGTGACAGCAGGGGATAATTTACCAGCACCTGCAGAACTGCTAATTAATAGTGCTAGAACCAGAAGCACAACTTCAATTTAAGAAAATAAATAAAAATTCTACTTTAATTGTCTTTCAAAGAAACTACAAAGAGAAACTGCACTCTGCTTATCAATAGAACCTGGCTCTTGGAATTCTCCATGGAAAGACATTTCTGAACCAAAGCTGCCTGTTAATCTTTATTCCAGTAGTGAAAAAAGTAAAATCAAGCAATGGGAAAAAAAAAAAAAAAAGTAAAATCACTGTTAGAATAGATGAGGCAAAAAAATCTCATCAGCAAGAAGCTACTGGCATGTAAAAAGTAAATCAGGCCTTATGAGAGGTAACATTTACTTGCCAAGCCTGGCTACCCAGATCAACCTCTTCATAATGGATGACAATATATAAGCAGAAAGAGCTCCTCTACCAAAATATCTGCTTGTAATTAAAGGAGATGATAATGATCTCCTTTCTTCAAAGTTTTCTTTTCTCTTTTTTGAAGGAAAAGAGGGGAAGGAAGAGGGAAAGGTTGAGAAGAGGGATTCTTTCCAAACATATATGCAACATAATAAATGCCATAATAAGCCAAGTGTGACAGAAAAAAAGCTATACTGCCTTCCAGAATGCCATGAGACGGGAAGAATTCACACGGTGCTTCAAAACAACGTCTCAGCAAGTCCACAGCTCCTCTGCTGAAGGAGCAGCAAAGGTCCAAAACAGCCACTGTCTGCTTCAATAGGCCATGCAGGCTCCTTTCTTTTGAGGTGCAGATTTCACAGTGAGCGGCAGCCCTCACTGCTGCACAAGCCTTGCAGTCCTGGCACACAGGCACTATGCATGAACCGCAAAATCATTATCGTCAATTGAAATCAATTACATTTATGTTGAAAACTATCAGTGGAAGATTTCTAATGATCTTGGTCCACAATCTAACAGGATAAATCCCCCATTAAGCTGGCAGATACTATCAGACATCAGGAATTCTCAGATAATATCCACAGCAATATTTTTGCCTGAGAAATCTGCTCAATATAGCAAAACGAAGGTTTGAGAGATTAAGTTAATTTAATACCTGAAAGCCTTCCTGCAATCCTAACTGAGTTTTTAATCCCTAAATCAAACTGAATTGAGATACTCAGTTTAATTTCAAAAATAAAGTGCCAAAATTCATTGACAGATTCTGCCAGCTCCTTGTAGTCCACTCTGCAGCTGCCCTTTGGCAAAGGAATTTTCCCATGAAAGCAGCGCTAGGCAAGAACTGCCATTACCTGCTCAAAGCCCAAGAGGTTAACACTTGCCGACTGCAACCAGCTCTCTGGAGAGCTACCTCTCCCAAAGGTGCCGACTGGTGAAACTGTGTCATGGGAGCATTTCCTCAGCAATCTCAGCACTCAGTTAGCCAGATCAGGCTGCCCATGAGAGGCAATTCAACTCCCAGGCTTGCTTTTCAGAAAAGCAAATGAGCAACTCTCAAACACATGATCTCACCCACATGGTGGTAGTGACAGTACAACCCTAGCAGGTTGATCAACAGCTGGAAAGGGAAGGAGGCTTCCTCTTCAGCTAGCACAGCTACTTCTGCAGCGAACATCTGACCTCATATTCAAACTTGTGAGCTACTCATTTTTATTACGACAAAACCAAATAGTTTCAATTTTATTTCAAACTAGCTACGAGGACAACAGTAAACTCACACATTCAGGTCAGAGAATCACTGAGGTTGGAAGACACCTCTGGAGACTGGCTGGTCCAACCTCCCTTCCCACAGCAGGGCCACCTACAGCAGGTTGTTTAGGACCAGGGTTTTGAGCATCTCAAAGGATGAAGAAGCCACAGCCTCTCTGCACTATCCATTGCAATGTTTGACCATCCTCGCAGTAAAAAGTTTTTTATTATGCGTAAACTAAATTTCCCATATTACATTTTGCGCCATATTTCATTTAGTGCTTCTTGATCTTTCACTGGATACTATGCAGAAGAGCCTGGTTCCTTCTTCTTCCTCCCCCCACATCAGCTCTTTATACACACTGGTAAGATCCTCCCCCACAGCCTCCTCACTCAAGGCTAAGTAGACTCAATTCTCTCAACTTCTGTTTTTAGGTCAGATGCTCCAGTCTTTCTTCATGACCCTTTACTACACCTGCTTCAGGATGTCCACCTAATACCTAAACTGCGTAATAGTATGAAGAGGCAGTCTTATAAGTGTGTGTGTGTGTGATCCATACTGACAGGTTTGAAGTCAGCTCTTTGCAGCTGCAGAGTTGCATCTCTTTTTGGAGTCACTTAACAGTATAAATTACTAGGTCCTCTATGATTATCACCACTTTAACCCAGTTGCCAAATCAACGTGTCACTTGCAACAAGAGGTAAGGTCCATCTAGGCTGACCACTTTGTTAGGAGAAAATCTGAGATTGTGGTAGAAATAAATTCAAGTGATCAATTTGAATTTAAAAGCAATACCTGCAAGCAAATATTGCTGGCACTGTGCTGCCATTGTACAAAACACATATTTATCTGTAATAACAGTTGTATTAACAAAAATTGCAGTTTTAGAGGTTGATTAAAATATTAATAACATTATTAGGAATGAAACACCTTAGGAAACGGTCTGTATAACAAGATTCCAGATAATACTTTGAACTCTAACTTCTTAGAGAGGAAAAAAAAAAAATCCTGCATACCACTAATCTTAGTCTCTTTCCAGTAATGATAGTTTTGCGGAAGAGATGTTGTAAGGCGCTCAAAAGCTATAGTTAGAAATCAGGTCAACTGTAAAATAATTCTAGCTTCGAGTTGCAGCTAAAAAGAAAAGACAGCAAACAAAAGGCTATAATAAACCCAATAAAACACCCCTCATATTATTCACTACAATAACATGTTTCATTGTGCCGCTAAGTGTTTAAAGAAACAATTCAGAGAGCAGAAATCTAACTCCCCCTTTTTTATTGCTGCACTGATTTCCTTCTGGAACTTTCTGAAAGTTTCACTGGCCACAAGCTCTGTATCTCTCGGTACCACTGACGGGCAAGTCTGTATAGAAAGAAATAGCAGCAATTACTTGGAAAAGTTTGGCTCACTTCCACGCTGGAAAGAATGTGCACGCTCAGCACCACCACTTCCCTGCGCGCATCTTGGCTACCTCGGAGCCCTTTTCTCGTGGACTTCGAGTTGCCGCCTTATCTAAAAGGTAGGGAAGACCTTCACTCCCCAGGGAAACCGCAGCCTTTCTGCGGCCAGCACAGGGCACTGCTGGGCCCCGAGGCAGCTCCTCCTCGTGAGGAGGCAACAGCCGACCAGGCAGAGGGACAAAAGGCTCCGTTCTCAGGATTTGTCAAAGGACAGTTTCTTGCTTGCTCCGAAAGTGAGTCAGGAAAATCAATTAATTACCATAATAAAACTCATTTATCCTTGCATTGGGTGAAGCAAAGCATACTCCCCAAGCCATACTGAAGACCGCCATCACCAAAATACCACTAGGAGAGGGCTCTGCGCTTCCGTCGTGAACAAAACCCCTCAGAAAATAAAAAACCCTCCTGCTTCTGGATTTCAATCGGAAATCATACGTGCACATTTTATACGTGCCTTTTGCTACTAGAAAGCTATCATTTTCTTCTTTAACCAAGCTGTTCCTTCCTTCCCCAGAGTACTGAGCACTAGCATCTTAACTTGTCCATCTTGTTTACAATTTGTGTTTATTAAAACACATTTTAAGCAAGTAAGGGTTATATCTCAAAGAGGACCAAAGCACAGCAAAACAAAAGCCCTAGTTCTAATGTATTTCAAATGACTTCGCTGAAAAAGAAAAAAAAACCACACATGTAAAATCTTCAAGCATGATTTTCCACTTAAAAATAAAAGGTAAATTCACTACCTCAGTGGCAAACCTCTAGAATTATCATCTATTTGATAGTAAATTCTGATTTAGCAACTTCAGTTGCAACACATCTCTATGCTTTTAAACTTAAGACAAGTCAATGTCCTGATTCTTCTCCAGACACCATCCAGTATTAAATATGGATATTTATGAAATAAAAGGGCGAGCACCAAGCGAACCACCAATGCTCCTAGCGCGTTTAAACACGAGTGCTTCACACCATTTACTATGGTAAGGCCCTTTTTTAAATAAACATGTGACTCACTGTTTGTTTTCTTCACCAGGAGGTGGAGTCTTGCCATGCCCTTCCATTACAAAATCCTCATGTTCCATCTGCAAAGGCAAGCATTGCAGGTCAGAAATCGGTGGAGCAAAACGCACGTCACCTAAAGTGGCCCTTTTCCACACAGGACAACTTCAGGCAGCCACTTTATCACAGCGACTGGTCCAAAACAGCCCGTGTAGTTTCTTAGCAACACACACACATCTCCATGCCCACCGCTACGGCATCGTTCTGCAGCGCAGCCTCCAGAAACGCTTACGAGGGAAGGAGAAGGACTTAATGGCTATAGCAGAAGACTCCTGGTCAGGATTGTCCAGGGCCTAAAACCTGCTGTGTTACAGACTCCCTTTGTCGTGCTGAATAAACATGACTTCTGCCATTCCTTCCTTGCATATAAATCAGGAAGAAGTACTTTTTAATGATTAGTATTTATATGAACATCCCTGGAGAAAAACTAGAATTTGTAAAAACCTTTATTAAGCACGAATGGAAACTACTGTAAAAGCAGAGCATTTCTTTTGAAAAAACTTTTTTTTTTAATTAAAAAAAAAAGACTTTCACTGCACACGCATAGCTTAGTTAGCTGGGTAAAAAAAGAGGCCTAAGGGAACCTCAAATAAATGCTGTTCCAATGACAACATAAGGTAGGCATTTCCTTTGGCTCTCCTGATAAAAGACTCAAAGGGGGGGAGTAAGGAAGTTTTCCATTTAATTATTTGTTTTTTTAAATACGGTTTTAGCATACATTTTCAGCCATTTCTTTGGCCAGAAAGAATTACATTAAGTTTGGTAATTAATTATGCACTCTTCATTTAATTACTTAATTCAGCCAGAAGTTCTTACACAGGTAGCAGAATATTTTTCCCTTTATATAAAAATCCAACACATGCATTTAGTATTTTACATAAACATCCAGACATACACTTAAACAACATTGCACTTCACAGTAAGTCAGCAAACAGGTCACACGCTGCCATGCTCAATAAGCCAAACAGAAAATAAAACAACAAAATGGTAAGCACACGTGAATCCACCATCCACTACTATAAACTGGGATGGAAAGTGGAGAAGAACACTATTAGTCAGTAAAGATAACACGATTTAGTCATGCTCTGAACGGAAAATAAATGAATAACTAAACAAAACAAAATACTGCACCCCAAATCTTCCCCCTCAACCTCAATCCTCCCTCGAAAGAGGGAACGTTACTCGTCCATACCCTGATCCTGTTGACAGGTCAGAAATACTGACAGCAAACATTATCTGGCTATTGACAGATGACATCTAGCAAGGATAACAGAAGCTCTGTTATTTGTCTGCATCAAGACAGCCCTAAGCAAAATCACAAATGAATCACAAATCCAGAAGACAGACAGTCAATCAAAAAAAAAGTATAAAGTAATTTCATAGTTGTAAATGTGTGTGCCTGTGTGAACCATGAGCAAAGCAGTACTTCGTTTAAAAGGAATGTTAGAAAGCAAGAAAATTTGGCCCTGCAGTTTTGTAAACAATTGAAGACTTTCATCAATGTATCCCACCAGTTCAGACTGGAGCTAAAATCTACTTGAATCGCAGAGGTAGACGGAGGTGCAAGAGTCTGGATCCGAACTGTCAAGTGGAAGAGGAAGGAATTTCACCATTTCTGTTGTTGGGTACATTAAAAAAAAAACAAGTCGGGTAAGTGGCAAAGTAGCTACAGATTTGTGGCTGCATAGCAAAACAGCGTGGTTATGTGAGTCATGCTAAGGGGTTTTTCAAAAGATATTCTTACACAGTTTGAAATCGGGAAGCATTTTAGCATGTTCTGCTGTATATTCAGGTGAGCTAGGGAAGGCCCGTCACTGGCATGAGACAGCTACAATTCATATGAATGGCAAGCAAGGGAACAGTTTGTGGCCAACACATACCACACACATAAAGCTAGACTAGTAAGATTCCCAGTTAAAATAGAAATATAGCTTAATGAAGCTGTGCAAAATGGAAGATCATAATAACCTGAGCATAAAACTGGAAAGATTTCAAAATCAACAAAATCTAGAAATGAACAGGAAATTATTTTAGAAGAAGATCAACAAGATACCTGGACAAGAACAGCTAGGTTTTGCCAACAAGACAAAGCAACTACTCAAGTATAGCCATTAAATAAAAACAAAATTGTTCCTTTACTATGGATTTTAAATAAGGAATGCAAGTGATGTACCTGTCCAGACACTTTATCGTCTAACACGAATGCCTATCAAAATTAACTTTTCAAATGGGAAGAAAAGAAATATAACACATCACTTGGGCTAGAGACCAAGGATATTGTCTTTTTAAAGCAACAGCAACAAGAAAATATATTTTAAAAATGTTACCTAGCATTACTTCAGGTTGAGGTTGAAATGATTAAAAACTGCACTGTAAAATATTATATATATTATAAGAATATAATATTATAAGAATATAATATATATTATTATAAGAATATAATATATATATAATATATATTATTATAAGAATATAATATATATATTATAAGAATCTGTCAGTACTCTGAAAGAAAACAACTGGGTTCCTTGTAAATTAAAGAAAGGCAATGGTCACAAGAAGTTCATTAAGAAAACTAGTTAGAGTGAGAAAATATTCATGAACGTTGAAACTGTTCAATGCATAGAGATTATTTGCTATATTTTCATTGTGGGGGGAAAAAATGCTAAGAATGAAATTACACTAAAAAGACACCATAAGAAGACAAGGAAGCTTTAAAAAATTGTATATCAGTGAGCAGGAAAATGGCCCTCTTTTTGGAATGGATGAGCAAGTAGATGGGTAAAAGCCAGTTGGATTGCAGGGCCCAGCAGGCACTGGATGGTGGCTTGCAGCCTACCTGGAGGCCGGTAACAGCAGCATGGGGGTCTATCTGGGAACTTGTCCTGTTTAACAACTTTACCCATGCCTGCAAAGAGGCCATGTCGTGCGGATTTTTAGAAGACACCAAACTGGGGTGGATGGGACTAGGTAACGTGTCAGAGCCCCTGCCCTGGGAGGAGAGGCTCTCGGAGCCAGGCTTGTCCAGCCTGCTGGGCAACAGGCTTCAGGGACCCAGCAAGAGGCCTGTGCACCCATGAGAAGAGAGCAAGGAGCCAGGCTCCCCACTGCCATGCACAGCGGGGAAACAAGCAGGAATCACCAGCATCGGCTGAGAAAAGGTAAGCCCAAGAAAGCAGAGAAGACTGGACGGTCTTCTCTAGCAGAGAAGGATGGTCAAGCACTACATCAGGTTGCCCACAGAGGCTGGATACTCTCCTTGATTTGAGGTTTAAGACCAGACTGGGTAAATTCCCAAGTAACCTGGTCTGACCTCACAGCAGACCCTGCTTTGAGCCAGAGGCTGGACTAGAGACCTCCTAAGGCCTCTTCCTACCCGAATAATCCTATTATTCAGGGTGAACACGAGGACAGATTCAGTTTAGCATTGAAGTGTTATGCCTAGAAGAAATGTTATGCCTAGGAAAAAAAAAAAAAACAAAACCAAAGCAAACTACCAAGTTCCCATTCCAGCAAGAACCAGCACTTTACTGTGGAAAGCTCTAGGAATCTCTTCATTAAATAACCAAAATGCAAAAGCAAAAACACCACCAAAAAAGAGAAAAGTTAGACAATACATGGGATAACACAGGGATAATAAAGACTAAAACCGATACACAGTACATCCTCTTTTAGGGTACTGTATTTTGGTCTGGACACCAAAAACTCAAAAATCCTTCAAAACACTCTAAAAATGATGCATCTTAGAATAAATAATAATAATAATAATAAAAGTTAAAGCGAAGGAGCATGAATAAACCCCAGCACTGGGGCTGCAGACCTCCCTCCAAGCCAGATGACACATGACTGAATCATCCAAGAGAGAGCCTAGTTTGACAGTGTTGTTAAAAATGCCAGCCTTTTGCTACCACAATAAAATAAAACCTAACCTAATTCCAAAAAGCAACCTGAGAGGATATTCAATTAATCGGCAAATAAACTAATTAAAAAGCAGACAAATAATCTAGTTATTGTGCAACTGTAACTTGCCTCACAATTCCATGAGGCCTTGAAGACTGTATATTTACACACCCAAAATTTATTTGTGTCCTAGAGAATTATAAAACAGGAGCTACATAAACTTGCCTGTTTCTGGTCCTGAGATAATTTTTTTAAAGTAAAAGAAAATCTTTACGTACTGTTCATCTTACAGGTCTAATCCAGGGCAGCAATTCCCACGTTCCTCCATTTGCAGAACCTGGGCCCCAATTCTCTTTTGTTTATTTGCTTATGTTAAATATCATTTCATGAAGACTGATTTATAATTTTCACTTTGGAATTTGGGTCTCATTAGGAAAAAGATAGAAAATGCTACACTATTTATTGTGTTCTAAAAACTGTAGAATAAATGTATTGAGTAATATGTGTTTCCATTTTTCCCTGACATTGGAAAGTCAAAAATGTTTTCCTGGTAGTTTATCTTAATTTAAATAGGTATCTCTGACAAAGTACTTTCAGAAAATAAAATTAATGAGCAAACTGACCCAGGAAAATCCTGAGTACATTATTTTCATTTTACTGAAATTAGTTCTTAGGAGAAGCTAATTTATTCACTAGAGTTTTTTCTTTTTTTATTTGCAAATGTAAAAATTGAAAATATTTTCTGGCAACAGTAAAGATCTCTTACTGACTTTCACCAATATGCAGTACACAGCAACTACAACAGATTCAATTAATTGCAAATGTTATAGAAGCGCTTATTCTAAACCTGTAGTCTCTCTCCTGTGTCTCATGTATAAACAAAATACAGGTGTCCTAGAAACATAGGGAGGAAAAAAAAAAAAAAAAAGGTGGAAGAGGGAGGTAAGACCCTATTGTGCAATAAGACTCTTGTTCCTATTCCACCCCTCTCAGGGAAAGAAGCCAAAGTGAGGCAGGGGGCTGAGTCCCCTCCCCCAGGTTTGTCTGGATGGGATTTTAGGGGGAGCCCTGGATTCCCAAAAGAGAGGAGAAGTCCCCCCAGCTCCTCCTCCTGGCGGGGATGCGGGTGGATGGGTGAGAGCCTCACAGTTCGGCCAGCTGGAAGCGCAGTCACAAACAGGGCCTTCAACAGCAAGGAGCAAGTCAGTAAATGCCTGCACTTTTTAAAGTGATAAAATACTGAATTTGACAACTTTTAGGGACTTTTTCAAACTAGTACCCCCCCCCAAAAAAAACAACCCCTAAACAAGCGAATAACCACATTTTTAACAAAACGTTAATACACTGAATGATCTAAACACACACACACACACACAAAAAAAGAAGACATTGTTTTATGTTTCAAAAGCTCTTCAAAATTAAACACCTTGATACTGATACTTAATTTCTAATGAATGAGCTATACCAGGAGGAGCTTGGACATAATACATATTGCATAAATTACGACTTTTTCAGAAGTATAGCAGCTGCTACCACATTTTCATACTCCTCTTTCTAAAAATACCTTCAATGAGGCCTTTACTTAATAAGTAAATAAAGTTAATCTGGAGTGCCTAGATAAAGTCAGTTAGGCTACGTTTTGTTTGAAGCGTCAGCACGTTTTAAGAGCAAAAACCCTCAGATCTGAAAAGTGCCTTTTTTTTTTTTCCTAAGAAGATCCAGTTGTTAGAAGCCCTAGTCCAAGACTGTACTGAGCATGAGAGAAACCAGATACTTTGAGGAACAAGAGAGGCTTTGGCAAGAAACGCTATACTTACTATGAAAAGCTATTCATTTTGAACTGTATTTTGTCTTCATCAGTTATAGAAATGTATTAGCAGCGTGATCATGATATTCTGCAATTCCTTTTTAGGTCCTTATTTTTTTTCTTTTCCTTAGAGGACAGTAAAAACAAAGAAAAAAAAAAAAGAGGATGTAAACATCTCCTCAAGCCATGAAGACTTTTAAGACTTTTTGGTGAGTTCCAGCTCACACACACAGACTGAAGACCTCATCTGGGTTATTACCAGACCTTCGTGTGGAACAGCCAAGGTCAAAAGCTGCTTTTTAGAGACTGTGGCAATTTTGTTTCCAACTTCTTACATCACCTGTTTATCTTACCCTGGCCTACACTGCAGGTCCAGCTTCAGGCACTGATTCCGGGGGTGTTTTGCCAGAACTACCCCTTGAACAAGGTGCCCCTTCCCAGGCAGCAGCAGTAGCAGCTCTATGGACCATCAGCATTTCTTTTGTCCTGCTAACATCTGCTTTAAGTAGAATTGCACACCTTAATGTTCAAAATCCAAGCAATTAGTCGCCAGTCACTGTTACTAAGAGGTGGGGAAGCTCCTATAAGTGCCAGGCAGTTGGGGGCCTTTAGCAGAAACACTAAACAGAAATGGTTTGAGGTCTGACAGGGAGAAAGGGGGCCAGCACAAAGGAAAGGAGAGCCAGGTCGCCCCTCCTGGAGTGCTTTACTGTGAGCACTACACCAGGGGTAAACTCACTAGTAACAGATAAAACCTTCTTTATTTTAATAAAATTCATGGAATAGCACAAACTAGTTGGCAGAAAGTTATTCCAAAAGTGTAATTTTGGGATTGAACCTTAATTTTAGTCCAAAGAGGAAAGTATTTAAAAAATTTAAACCACCATTTCTAAATCGAAAGAAGATAAGGAATCAGTTCTTTTTTTTTTTTTTTCTTCTCCTAAAACAACAGCAAGCAACGTATTTTTCTGAATTATCAGCAGCAAAATTTTAAGAGACAGAATACATAGGAAATGTTACACTGCATTTTTGGACTCTCTGTTTTTGTTTGGATAGTTCCTGTGGCACTACTAAATTTTCACTTGGAATCTATTTATATCCATTTTTTGGGGGGGGGGGGAGGGGGCAAAGCACAGTCCCAATATGCAAGAAAATACTAAGATGGAATCTGCACCATCTCCCTAGCCTGCTATTTTCTTCAAGTTTCTCTTCAGCATCTAGGTTGAGCATTTTGATGTTGTTGCAATTGTGTTCTTCCTGTCAATACAAAGAGAAGTGCAAAACTTACTAGTGTGATCGTACTGCTAAGTGGCAGATTCCATCCAGGACTCCTTGCTAAGGACAGACTGCTGTTTTGTGTTTTGTGTAATAGCTCACTTAAAATGCACATAACCGCTTTTTAAAAGCCACTAGCTACATACTTATGGTATAGGCATCCCGATGCATGTTTTAACTCCTGACTCAATGTAGTAACACAAATTAACTATGAATACAAACACATTAAAATTTACAGTCATTAAAACGTGTATCATTGTTATGGAATGGAACAGATTATCAATGGCAGCTCATTAATAAATAACAGAAAAGTTATGTAATTCAAAAAAAAAAAAAAGCAGTTTGTTTCAGTTAACTACGTCCCAAGCCTCAGAAGTGCAGTACTGCTGAGAAACTGGAAGGCTTGTTTCCATCTCCAACAGTCAGTAACTCATGATCTGCCCTTGTGTACGCACACACACATACACACACACATCCTCCAAACCAAGCAAAGAAACCAAAACTGTGTCCTGTTTTCTGTTATAATTTCAACATCAACTTTATAAAGTTTATGTCATTTACCATCCCATGAAATACCTAACACCTAAACTGTAATTAGACTTAAAAAATTAGGTTTAAAACAGTTTTATCAATGCCGGAACAGCAGTCACTCTTGGAAGGCATTGAGAAGTTCAGGATCCCAACCATACAGATAAAGGCTTTTCTCCCAGAAAACTTTTTTTTTTTTTTTTTAAACATCTAACTTGGTTGAAAAGTAATATATTTCTAATAAGAGAGCTCATCGATGTATACTAGCTCACCTGGATCTCACCTTAACCCAGTTAACTCCATTGTTTGCAGCAGGTGTCATGGGAACATATTCCGTCACCAAAGAGGTTTCTTAAATCGTTCAAGTCATGAGCAGAAAGTTTGGACATCTAGAAAAGCCATCTGAAACCTTCAGCTTTGAAGTTGCTGAGGTGGTTAGAGCTCATACATACAAAATGCACATAGTTTTCTGAACGTAAGGGTGCTCACAATTTCCTGCACCACATTTGATGCACTTAATTCATTTTTGTTACCATTTTCAACCAATTCACAGTATGGTTCCCAGAAAAAAAACAGAATTTAGTAGCAAATGAGCGGTTCCCATCTTTTATTTACTTAAACTGCTGTATTATTCTTGAGCTGAAGTCTATCGGCAGTTACTGGTTCATTCCTCAAACCCATCCTGAAAAGCCACTTGTATACTGCCTTAGGACTATTTAAGCCAACAGACTTTACAGTTAATTTTCTATTTATGGTGATTTTCTGTTATGGTGTAGGCACACATCACCAAGCTACAGCATTTAAATGACAACTGCAAGTGGCTGACATTTTGATACAGACATTGCTAACTATCCTGACAGACGAGAGAGAAAATGTGTTAACTTCTCTCTTCCAGATAAATTTGGAAAGCTAGATGATACATAGCCACACAAGCACAAACACAAACAGTGAAAACAAACAAACAAAAAAACCTTGATGGATTGAGAAAATAGATGATAATCAGAATTACCTAAGCCTAAATTATGCTTTTGCACTACACGTTAGGCCTCCTTGATTGTGCCACAAATAGTGTTTTCTGCCATTTGTTAGGACTGAGTGAAACTGGCATAATCAGGCACATAGAGAGATGCAGAAATTATTCTGCTCTAAGAGGTCTGACCTGACAAGCCCAGAAAAAAAGGAAGAGGTAACTCGCTTTACTGAATTCTTAGAAAAATCCATTATGTGCTACTAAATACATAAAATACCACCACTGGTCCAGAAAGTCCCTGAGCAACAAGTGGCTGGGAGGTGAGGGTGCTTTTGTTACAAACACACTTTAAACCTGCTTTTAGCTGCTTCTTTAGGCATCCACTTTTGACCATTCTCAAAAAAGGGAAGGAACAGAGCCTACAGAGACCTCTGGTCTCACCTAGTGCAGCTACTTGCCTGTTTCTCCAGTTATCCAAATGTGAATCCAAATGCATTTTAACCTTAAGGGAGCCACCGACAACACTGCGTGGCTTGTCTAACTTTTACGGATTTCCCAGTTTTATTCAGATTAGTGAGATGTCTGCCAGGTCACTGAACCCTTCAAGCATCTACTCATCTCTGCGGCAGAACATGATCTTTCCTTGCTTGCATAGATTACAAACTTATCCCCAAAGGAAAACTTCAAGTGTCACTGAAATAAGTTCTTGCTCTAGGAATCATGCATGGAAGCTTTGTATCCACAGAAATCCATCCCTTTGATTGCAGACTTCTTGAATAAAATTTCTTTGCAACCTAATTCCACACAGCTGTATTGAACTGGTAGACACCTATTACACTTCCTCGCAGTAATACACTGCCTTTTCCTCATACTACCCAAATGCACTAGTGGGTTGACGTTGACAAGTTATGCTCTTACCTTTTGAAGAACAACACTGAACAGAAAATGGCCAAAGCACAGTATGCTCAAAAGAAAATGGAAAACCCTCAACTTGTGCCCCAATACAGTACATGTGCATGAAAAGAGACACTTTGTAAATAAACCTACAAGGGAATGTCCTCGACTCTTCCTGCCACTGTACCAAAGCATTTAAGTGTCTGTTGCAAAGGACTGCTGTAATCAACTGCTGTAATCAACTTAAAATGAGATATTATTGCCTAATACAGCACTATGGAAAAACATTTGTGAAAACATCTTCAAAAAGAACATTAGAGGTGAGTTTAGACAGGTGAGCTGTCTAGAGGTGAGCTTTAAATAAGCCTGAAGTATTTTTCTCCTCTAGAAATCAGAGGTGTGCACTTGTTCGCTACAGTGACTTTCCACGCCATTACATATCCTTGCATGAACAGCACACATGACGAAACCGCATCAGAGCATCGCCTCGTAACGGCTCCCACAGATCCCATCAAAGTCAGCTTGACACATGATGGTGTTTTCCAAGTGAAAAAAAAAAAAATATCGAAAATCCCCGCACTGTATTAACCCGCTCTTTTGTACCTCTGCAAAAATGCTTGAGGGAATACTGAGGGCAGAAAGTGGAGGGAGTCATCTTTTGTTTAAATACCCGTGTTTTAGCAAATGTACTATTCACAGGAGGTTATGTATGTTTTAAATGCACAACCCATCTTGATGCTGTAGAAAGCAGTATTCCTGTTTGCACTTGATCCTGAATGTCTTTTAAAAGTGTCCAAGCTTTTAAGCTACAAACAACATTCCCTTACTGCAGTTCAGTGGCACCGTCTCCTTAATTCCATGCTCCTTTTTGCAGAATTCTCAACAGGTTTATCTTGTCTATAATTGCAATAAATTGCTGCATTTTAGAAAGCAATTTGCCAGTAGACCCAGGTAACATAACTGTAATTTTAGCTTCTTGCTACAATGCCTAGAAAATTTGCAATATTGAATTATAAACTCACAAGGAGGGCGAGTTGGTTTTTTTTCCTTCTTGAAAAGGTCCAACAACATAGCATTTTTGTAAAGTGTTGTTTGATTCTTTTGTTGGTCCCAGTGTTAAAGCTCCAAAGGAAAAAAAAAATCTGCTAGCTTTGACTCTCAATGGACTATATTCATTTTTCTTTAAAACAAGAGCATTATAACATTTTCACAAGCCTTAAAAGCACATCGATAAAAAGGCCAACTTACATTAACATAAGATTTAACATAATTACATTCTTTACTGAAAGATTAATTTACTTCAGAAGAATATACAATATGCAAAAATTCTGTTTCAAACTCACTTTCCTAAAAAGTTTCCACATTTTCAGGCCAGAAAGATGAAGCTAGCACAGCACAATGAAGAGGACATCAGTTTCTGTGGTGAAAAATCATCCCTGGGCTCAGGCCAGTCCTCACACTGCTACTCTCCTTAAGAAGCATAAGGTAAATACCTACAAGTCAGATTCTCTCTCTACTTCCACGAGATTTTACACAGAGGCTTTAGGAACTTTGTACTGCGTTAGGTCCGCATGAGAAAGACTAGCTACAAGTCACATTAAAGAAATATAACTAATAACTAAAGACAGACTCTTCTGGGCCCAACAGAGAGGCAATGGCCATATAAGTAAACTGAAACCTAGAGCTGGCTGGCTGGGTATTCTCAAGCAAGTATGCTCGAGTTGGAAAGCTCGTTTCTTCCTAGGAAGTGAAAACTTTTGAGAGCAGCAGGGAATTAAACTGCAGAGAAACCATCACGTCTTTAAGCACCACTTACCAGGCCAGTACTACAAACTGCAAAGCAGAAAGTTTTGTTTTAATTGCAGCAGACAAAACAATTTGTTCAATTTGTCACTGTATAGACCTTGAGCCTGAATGTTTTAAAATATTTAACACCATCTGAACAGAAGCCTATCCCTGTATCACTGAAAACAGTATTATAAACCCTAAAAACCCAGGTGTCAAGGTTTTGGACTCTACGTGTCAAGTTTAACTACACAAGGAAGATTTTTTCCCCCTAAATTAATATTAAATCCCACATAAGGAAAGTACCAGCCTAACTTCTGTACTACTGCCTATCCCAAGTAATATTCATGATCAAAACCTATGCAAACCTACCTGCAACTGCAGTTGGAAGAACCCTCTCACTTTTAAGCAAGAGGCACCCCCTAACTGGCAAAACGGCTAACAGCAGCCTCCCCTGAATTTGGAGCTTCTAATTGTCCTCACTTATAATTTAGCAAATCAAATACAAATACTAGCCTGGCAGGCTTAATTTCTTTACCCATAGCTCTTATGAAATAAAAAGTTAGTTATAAAGGAAGTGTTGTTACTTTTGAACTCTTTATCACCTCTGAGTGAATGGCTCGGGATAAGACAACCACAGCCACCAAAAGAGTTTTGAAGGGTGCTCGAAACAGCAGGAAAATGCCACTGCCCATCTGTTTGCCATGAGGACACCAAGAGGCAAGGAGAGTCAGAATTACTGTCAGAAAGACAGATGTAGTCTGTCTTTACCTGGAGCAGAACAGGCAGGTAACAATGTCGTGGAAAGATTCACACTGACAGGTAAGAACATCTGCGAAAATCTGAAATGCAACACCAGGCATTCGTAGGTAACCTCAAGACAGTCTGGTAAGTGGCACTGTGCATCGAGACTTGGAGAAAGAAAAAGAAAAAAAGAGAAAAAAAAAGAGGCAAAAACCTCAATTTTCTTGTCAGTGGTTTTGAAATAGCCACCACAGAGAGCAGAAAAGCAGCCTCACTTCTAGACTGCCTAGCCAGTTCAGCAGTTCTGTAGATAGTGATGAAAAACTTTGCATAAAAATATACTCATACACCCTCCAGTACAGGATTTTTATTTCCCCTTTTCCTATACTTACCACGAGTAGGGCATTATTATAAATGTTGCACAACTACTTCCATTATATAAAGCTTCAGCAAGTACGTAGAACTATTTTTTCTTCTTTCCCTTCTCAATGTTAAATGAAAATCACAATTGTTAAATAACTTTCTATTACCTCAAAGCCCCTCCTTCCCTGCAGATTCTTAGATTTTTACTTTGAAAGATCAAGTAAGAACAAAGTTGGAAGAGAATTTTACAATGCTTAACAAGGAATTTTAAATTGCATTTTCTGAGAAATAAGTTCACATAAGATCAAAACTCTCACCAATATTGAAACAATTCTAAATATATTCCAAATCAAGTAGAAAATTTTAGCTTCCTCCTGCAGTATTTTATGACAAAGAACAACTGAGAAACAAAGTGTAAGCATTGTCTATGCAGTAATCCTTAACAGATGGATGAAAACAGCTGAAAAGAAATCAGCCATGAACAGGAAGCTCAGGACTTATTGATATCTTCAGAGTACCAAGGCTGTTAACGGAAAAAGCCTAAAAATCATTACTGGCAAATAAACTACCATAAAATACAACTGAAATCATAATCCAAAGAGCAGGAAAAAGAGTGAGGTTTCAAGAAGAGATGCTCATCTTCCTTTCTCCTTGCCCTTTTTAAAGCAAAAGGGGACCTGAAAAGCCAAAACCAGTCACATATACCCAGCAACCTACTTTATAAAGTGAAAGGATACTCTTTCACTCTACGATTTTAACTTCTAGTTTGTATAAACAGACCTAATACTCCTGTTAAATGAAGAATCTACATCTGCCAAAAATAATTTCCTTCCAAAAAACACTGTAAGCTCATTTGAAAAAGCCTCCTTTTGTAAAGGTCCTTTTCTCTCTTTTTGGCACTAATATTAGAAAATATTGGAAATGCGAGCATGCTATTGACAGATGTAGTCTGTCTTTACCATGTTGATCCCATGTTAACAGAAGATCATTTTCTGACAGTCTGACAACAAGGAAGAAATTGTGGGATCAAATAACTGAGCCAGTTAAGATGGAAAGCCCTGGCAAGAAAGCTAACAAGGCAGTAGGTCTCTCCAAAATCCTGCTAAAAGGAGGGGGGAAGAGCATAGCATCAGGAAAAAAACAAACAAACAAAAAACCCCACACTCTTTGCTATGAAAAATCAGTGATGCAAAGGACCACACCTCAAAAAAGCAAATGAAAAAACGAAAAAGAATTGTTTAATCTTCCTAAGTATAAGAAATAAAGAATATGAATACACCTAGACTACAATAGCAGTTCCTGTATGACTAAAAGGAAAAACAAGGGTAATTAAAAAAAAGTTACAAAGTGAAATGAAAAGGCATGAATATAGCATAGGGAAAACAAACGTGGAGAAGTAGTGTGGATTAAGCCCACCAGTAACTTTCTTTACAAACTTAGATTAAGAATTTGCAACTAAATTTCTGTCATTTATTTCAAGGAAAGCAAGGGCAAGCACAAAGACCAATTTTTGTAGCATGCCTTCAGGTCAGCAGGAGTTGAGCAAAACTCCACCTCTTCATCACTCTTGACTACAGGAATTACAGTTAATCAGTTTGAAAGAGGTGTATGTTTAGTCTTGAAAGTGACCTGCTGAAGAATCACCTGCTGAGCGATTCTACTAGCTGTATATGAGGCACAATTAAAAATTTATTTTCCTACAAAAGTAACTCTTCTTTTGTGCTCAAGGTTCAGTCTTGGTATCTCAGAAGACTGCACAGCTTAGGATGTCAGAGAATGTTATAGATCCAAGCCTGTTTACAGGCAATAGAACACTTTTTTTTTCATTGTATGATATTGAGACTTAATGTATAAGATTTAAAGCTGTTTTCAGAATGGCACTATAAGAAAGCTATCTCTTGCAGTACTCAAGACCTTATATTCTGATATTCATGGCAGCATGACGAAAGTTGATTTTTCAACATCCCTGACATCCCAGAATACCTCCCTCAAAGTTATCACAATAAACTTGGAGTTTCAAGTTATGCCAGTGTAGATTCCAGTAAAAGAATATCAAGGCATCAGAGAAGTTGGCTGCTGAGGGCACTAGCACCTCCTGCCTCTCCCCATGCTACCAAGCAAGAGAATAAAAAGCAAAATGAGTGAAGCCTGTGCCGTTAATTAAGGGTTTCTTGCAACTGAAGTCTGTGTAAGCACGAATGGAGAATCAGTCATGAGATCTGCAGTCTCAGCTAACCAGTTATTCAAATCACTGCTTTTTCTGCAATGCTTACACCAATAGGAATCTCACTGGGTTGTTTTGTGGGGACACATCCAGCACTTGTTAACATACAGAGATACAGAACTTCACTACAGCGCGTTACTCTGCGAAAAGACACCATGGCCTTTTAGAGCATCTATGTAGGGTGACGAATAAACATTAAAAAGAGTAAGCGTCTTGATTGTATCAGTTTAACCGAGAGACAGCCCTAGAAATCAGTATAATTACTCTTTGCAAGCTCAATATATAGTTTGTGGGGATAATACAGATGAATTTTCAACTAGAGATCAGCTTAAGACCAGATACCAATGTTAGGTGAGGCTGTGGCAAAAACCCTTTTTGGCAGAATATAAGTATAGTATGGAAAGGATTCAGCTTCAGAGTCTGAAGACAGGTTGTATGTCTGGTTGTCCAGGTGTTTATCACTTATATTTTAAGTGAAGTGCTAACAGGAGCACTTTGCGGTAAGATTAAATGATGTTTTCTTAACTCTTGTCAAGACCAAAACTGAGCAGGAAAGAAATTCTAAATGGTGGGAAAGTACATAATGGACTCCTAAGCATCTTGCACATGAAACAGGCGAGGGGGGAAAAAAAAAATCCCATACAATCATGGCAAGACCACTTCCTCCTCAACACAAATGTTTCAAATGTGGCTGATATCAAGGAATTCAGCAATATAGGTCTGGGCCTGATCTTTAAAACATAAAATGCTTTCCAGCTTTTATTTTATGAAAGAAAGAAGGTCTTCTTACATAGTAAGATATAAGTGAACAACAACAACAAAGTTTAAGTTCTGCAGTCTTCTCCTCTCATTTTTCCAATAGCAGCTTCAGTACTGTTGCTGAAACTCTTAAAAATGAAGAAATACTTTCAAGCCAGAAAGTTTGCTTGCTCTTCCTCCCTAATTATCACAGTGGAGCCAGTAAAAGATACTACAACTGACTATAAGCAGTAATGTCATTCTTTAGATCATTTACACAAATCTCTTCTGGCAAGAAATGAATTATTCAGAACAAAGATCCAGAATGGGGTCCTAGTCTGATCTTTTATATGATTAATCAAATTTATTATCACTGAGGTAGCTGGAATGTACTTAATCAATGTTAAGTAATATCATAAGATTTATGAACTGCAGACTCAGTTTTATAACGTTTAAGGGCTTCAAAGGAGCTGCTGATACATTAAATGCACCAAGCCCTTCTTAAGGTCTATAGGAAATAAAATGCCAGATGATGATGACTACTGCAGGTATCATTTATAGGCTCCCCAAAAGATCCCTTTTGATTGAAGACAAAAGCCCAAATGGGATTTTGTGAACAGTGTGTAAGCTGAAAGGGGAACAGAAAGATCCCTCATTCTTAAATATTGGATAAGTGATCAGAAATACACAGAAGAGAGTCCGTTGTTCTGAATAAGCATAACAATCATTATATAATCCACCCTTATTTACAGCTTAATGGCTTGGAATGGCTAAAAGGGGTGAAATGCGAGATCCAAATAAAACATGGACAATTAGGTAGCTATATTAACGTCTTCCAAGCATGAAGCCCATTTCTAAAAAAAAAAAAGTCATTTAAGTATTTGTTTACAAAGACGATCATTTAATCACACAAGACAGTGAAGTGGAAGTTCTGTGGCTTGATTCTTCCTATGACAAATCTTTCAACTATTAGAGAGTAGGAAAAAAACAAACCAAACAAACCCAAACCACTCTCCTGAGACCAAGAAAGAAAGGTTTATCATTTACATCTTCAAAGAAGCATTGGAAAATACACTTCAGTGAGCAGACCAGTACACCACAGGATAGGGAGAAGGAATAGATACAGTCACAAGTACTTCAGTATGGACTGATTCTATACAGCTCTTTAAACAAAAACATCAAATACCAGATGTGTAATTTCAAATCTCACACCTTCTCTAAATGACAATTGTTTCAAGCAGTACTGGGTATATACTTAGGTATTCAAAGTCAGTCTAAAAATTTTATTTTGAAATTCAAGCTTGTTAATTTTTTTGAGCACTTACTGCTGTGAGAAAGCTATGACTGCCATTACATCCACAACTAAGCATTTCTTCCTCCCCTCCACCCCAAAAGGATACTTTTTATTGAAGAAAAAGTGCAAATTTCACAAGACTTACTTCAATCTACTTCCTGCCACACACAAAAAACTGCCATGTATCCATATACATGTGTGCACATGTGTGTGCGTATACATCCATATATAGGCCTGTATGCACATGTGTGTGCGTATACATCCATATATAGGCCTGTATACACTCACAAATACACGTACAGACTTTATCTTTATTTAATGAAAAACAAGCACCAGAGACTACGCTAATAAAATCAACAATTAATTGTACCATGATATTTCCTCTCATAGCTCTCTTTCCAATTGAAGCTTCTAATCATATCCTTGCAAACAGAAGGATTCAAGAATCTGGATGCAAGTATGTCCACCAATATGTTTTCATTTGTCAGCACCTAATCTAATGAGCATTTCCCCTAAGTCATTTAAAATTATCACATTTTCTAGTGTATATGTGGGACATTCACCAAATCCTCTCTCTGCTAATTAATCATCTCCAAGAATGATGCATACAACTCAGGCAATAGTTTGTTTTATTAAAACATAAAACTACAAAAACATCCCTCAAATGACTATGATGAAAATGATAAATTTTATTTTTAAATTCTCCATTTCTCTCTTTCAGACATAGTTGCAATATCCTACAAAAGAGGGCAGGCAAGGGAATCATGATTTGGATTTTGATAAAATTTAGGAGCTACATTTTAAAACATGTTAGTCACAAAGTTATCATTAACTCATGGAGACAGTCAGGCCTATAAAATACATTTACAAGCCTATTGAAGGCTATCATAATCGCTATACCATTAAGCCAAAAAGGCAAACTCATTTGTGACTCAACATCTGCATGTTCAGGAAGCAGTTCTTAACAGCAAAAAGCAGAGCAGAGCCAATACTGTGTTCAGCTGCTCACTAGAGCTTCCTGTTCCAACAGGAATTACTCTACTTTATTCTCCGTCTAGAATCACAGCTACCTTAACAGGTAACATACCATGCAGTCTCAAAACAAAACCTGGGTTGCTAAGAACAAGGAAACAATAGGAGAACACCTTCATTACAGAACAGCCACTAAGCTACAAAGGCAGGTATTCACACTGGAGAGCTCACATGCCTTTAAGCCAGACATAAGCAGGGGGCGGCGGGCAGGAGAAATCTTTACATGCCCTGGCAGCTCTAAGAAATGGAATACAGGCATCAGCTGAGTTAATATTTCTTTAAGGTTTTTCTCTTTTCCTCCTAGGAGGAGCTCAGCCACATCTTCCAGACCAGACCATACCAGACTGAAAAAGCCTGTCTTTCTAAAAGACTTTTAAAGCTTCATTTTTAAATGTCTCCAAGGTAAGAAATATATATATATATATATGTGTGTGTGTGTATATATATATATATATTCAGTTGCATGCATACATTATTTGTAGTCAGCACTCACTTCACCTATTCCCCATTTCAGCCAAGCAAGCTCTTGTTCCTCCAAAATACAGCGGCATTTACCTCACTGACCTTGGGACTGCCTTCCTCCAGTATTTCTCCCTCATCAGTTTGCATGGGAACAGGATCTGTGCAAAACTCTGCAGAAATGCAAAATACTGCCTAAAAGACAAAAGAGAAATATATATGAAGAGAATGATTTTTCCACGTTAAACAGTGCTAAGTAATATTGCAGTGAACTGCAGTGAACATAAATGATTACTGTAGACTATGACCTTGTAATGTTCACATTCTGTACACATATGCTGAACACATATGTTCTGCACAAACAAGTGAAGCAACTGTTATTCAGGGTAAGTTAAAAAAAAAAAAGGCACTACACAGGAATCTCCTTTTTATGTTAAAATATGTCATTGGCGAGTATTTTATATAATAATTATGTTTACTCATTGAAGTTATGGTTAGTAAGGAACAGTCACATGGAATACGCAGCATTGAGCAAATCTTTCTAACTAGAAAACAGCTTTTGTGCAATACAGGCTTCACAGATGCAGTTTACAGGCACAGAAAAGGTTATTAATCTGAAAAGCTATTAGACTTCCAGTGATCCTACAGTACCTCTGGATTCTAACCTTAAGGAATTTCCCCTTGACTCCATTTAGAAATAAATAGATTCTAGGTTCTTAATGGTTCCTGACACTGATAAAGAGTCACACATGAAGTCATTATTTCCAGCCTAACCCAGGTCCGTAACTCCCAGTGTTTCCAGTATTCAACACTACATGGTAACATATTTTATAACGTTTGATGAAGTCAGTGCAATTCCAGCTGAACAAAGCCTGCACTCTGAACTCCAATGCTTGCAATTCTAAAGAAATTCATGGAAGGCTGCAAGAAGGTTAGGGAGAATATTTGGCTACAAAGCTTAAGAGTGTCTTCTACTTCAGAGGATGAGCTGTCTTTCACAGCTAAGAGGTCAAATAAATTAAGTTGGGAAATCAAGCTAGAGATCAAATATACCAGGGGCAAAATGCAACCTACCAATTGATCCAGCCATAATATTCCAGCTCCATAGAAAATACCAGTTCACAACTTGTTTAAAACTCACTGAAAGCCAAGAACTCTCGGCCTTTAACAGCTGTCCTTCTCAAGAGGCTGCAACTCCTCAACCGGCGCCAGCATTAAGGGCCATTTGGAGTCTCTCTGCATTTTGTATTTGCAGCACAGCTGCAGAGCGGCAGGATCTGCCTGTACCTCTACAGCAGCAATGGCAAACCTGGAAAGCAACAACTTTGGGAATGCAAATAGCAATGAGGTTTAAAAATAAATAAGGAGAAAGCCTGGAAGATGTTCTTCTAGGCGAATGTCTTCCAGATTAAGATTTAAGCCTCTACATAAAGTAAGGCTGCCAGCCTGCACTGCCAGTGACTTCTGTAAGCAGTGTGTAGGTAGATAACGCCTTCCATGGCTATTAAACTGAATCATGGAATGAAGAGTATCTTTTAAAAACAAAGGCCTGAAGCTACAGAATGCTACACCACACTTACCAAGCCTTACAACCAGCAACCTGTTATGTTCTGTGACACCATACACTCTCACTCAGTTCATTCATATGCTCAGTTCATATTCATGCACTCAGTTCATTTTTCAGTTCATCATCAAGACTTACAACAGAATAACTTCTCTTTTGGGAAAAGAGGAATGAGGATAAAGTGGAAAAACTCTCTCCAAATTCTTACCCTCCTCCATCACACAGAGTATGACAGACTTTGGAAAAACATGACTACTACTGTGGTTTGATTTTTTTAGAAAAATATGATTATTTCCCCTATTCCACAAATGCTGAACCTCTAAACTATTAAGCAAGGATAACCAGCAACTCTGGTTCTTTCTTACATTCAAAGAAATGGTTCAACCATCTTCTCAAGAATGTCATTTAGTATCATACACAGAGATTTTAATCAGCACAGACCTCGGATACAAACATGCATTACTGCACATGAAATTAGATTCTATTAGCACTGTGATGATATATGCGTTATTATTTTTTTTTAAACTGAGAGGACTCTACCTTTTGCTTGCATGAAAAGATTCAGACTAACTTGCAAATACACTTGCAGGGGAGTTCAAGAACTGGATATGGACAGACTGCATATATATACCAACTAGTAATTTAGGAAGATATTGCATGTTATCCTTTTAGTGCCTTAATGCACTAATCAGAAGTTAATGCTATCAACGGTGGGGGGGAAGCTTTTAAATATGACACAGAAAGATGGTCTGGAAACTTCCTGATCTTTTGCCTCCTTTCTGAAAGCCTACCCTGAAAGGGAGGGGACATGATGGATTTGTATGGGATTAATGGGAGATAAACCTAATCATCAGCCTGGACCTTGCAGTTTGTCACCTAGGGAGGTTAATATATACAAGACTGGAGCTTATTACTTTAACAAGAAGATTAACAAAAAGAACAACAACTCAAATGAAGTAACGTATGAAACACTCCTAAAATAATGTAGGGTTAGGCTTTGTAGGCTGTAGGAGAGCTTTACTCTGATCTCATGAAGCAGTGAATATTCTGACCACGAGCTGCATAGGAGAAATGTCCTTTCCAAGACGAAGCCTGACCAGGACAGAGTGCCAGGAAATAGACAATTGTGGAGCTGGCTAAGATACTCTCCCTGCAGCACATAATCAATAACCTTAAGTAGCAAACGCTGAACAAGACTTCACCATATACATGTATGCCAAAAATTTGTTACGTTTGACAAATAATTCCTCCTGGACGGCAAGAGCTCATGGGCACAGCGAGAGCAGCCCCTGTCCATGGTACTCGACCACACTGAGCTTCTGAGGTTGACTGGGGAGCTTCCGGGGCAGGGAGATTCTGGGACTTTCTGAAAAGAATTTTGCAATATCGGATTCAAGTAATTGGGAAGCTCCATAAATTGCTAACTGGACAATTTGAGGCTTTGGTCAGAAGAAGCATCAAACTGTCTAAGGTTTGACAACTAAAAAAAAAAATCTCTTATCTTTAGCCTTCTCCAATTTCCCTCCATACCAAAAGGATGGGAAGTAGCAACATGCAACACTAATTTTTACACACTGCTCCGGGAAAATGACAATAAAACTACCAACCAAAATGATTATATAAGAGAAAAAGGAAAGAATTAAAAAAAAAATGTAAAGAGAAGGACTATGAAAATAAAGATAAGCAAGCCCTCCCATACAAGACAGTTTAAATACACTGGACCTATCCATAGCACAGAGAGCACAGTAAGAAAAACAGAGGTTTAAAAAGGCTCAGTAATTTACTGCAAAAAATCACACATGGAGGAAAAGAAAATCCACTAAAAGCTGTCTCACAGCTAGTACAGGAAGACCATAAGCCACAGATTGCTGGAGGGATTGCAAGAGGAAATTTTACTGAACACTATCCTTTTAGTGTATTTTTCCCATGCCATTTGCTTCTGGCACCACGAGAAGACAGGAAAGCAGCAGAACTAGGTCTGACTCCTTACGATCATTTTTATGGTTTCCTGCATATGTGAAACCCATGCAATTTCCCATGCAAGGAAAGATTCACATGGCCACTGGCAAAAGGGTGCTGCATTTTGTTTCTTGCCAAAACAGGCATCTTGGGATTCTCAAACGCACGGGAATCCAGCTCTCTGACATCTATATTGTAACACTCATCTATAACTGATGTTCACTTCTCAGCCAAGAAAGCGACTGCTTATTGCCAGCATACGAGGAATCAACATCATTATTCCATGTTGTCAGCACTGTCTCTTAAGCTCATTAGCTTCTGAGGAGATGACTAAAGATCAGGCATAGGTTACTTTATGTTGTACACAGAGAATTGACAAATCATTAAAATTTGTACTACCAAGCTCTGTAAGATGGCAGAAGGGTCAAGTAAGTGAGCTCAGCAGTCTCCAAATTCCAGTACCCTTATGTGATGTGCCAGATCCACTGGGGATTAAATTATGTAAATTTATAGGCAGTCCACTTAAGATTTTCAGATCTGTCCCTTAAGCATCTCTGAACAAGGTCGCTCTTGGCAAGGACAAAATATAGCAGTTCTCTTACAGTTCTCACATATACCATCCAAAATTACTTATGATGCAACTTGTGGCCTTTTTTATTCACAAAAGCGCCTTAGGGATACTGTCTTTTCAGTGCTGCATTTGAGGGCACCACGTTTGCCAAGGGACTTCTTGATACCTCTGTCAATCAGAGGCAAAGATCCTTGTGAGTTATGGTAGAGAGTAAAACTAAAGCCAGGCTTAGATATATTTATGAACTCTTGAAAAGCAATACCAGTGAACAAAGTACTTCTTCAGGCCTGATTTTCCCTCAGGTAGAAACATAAGATTCTCATTAGCAAGAGAGTGTTGGAATCCAACTGTTCTGAAATTTGCTGGCTATCAAATGGGCAGCAATTTGTACTGGGCTCTTACTTTACTATGCATGTCTTTCATAGCGCTACATTATTTTTTCCAGATTGCCAGCAGCACTCAAATCTAGACTAAGAAAGAGAACTGTGTTCTCCACTTGATACAGCGGAAAGAAGGGCTTTAAGCCTCTGAAGACGCAAGAAAGGCGCTTACTAATGTGAAACCAATTGTGGTTCCTATGAATTCTGACGTCTAAATTAGGTTTGGCCCACAGGCAAACTCTTAAAGAGCAACAACGCTGTGCAAACTGTCACAGTCCACAGATGGTGAGTAAAAACTGTAGGCAAGAGCACAAAGCAAAACATGCACACAAGGGCTCTTCTAAAGACAACAATCTTGTACACAAGGCATACTTGAAAAAAAGCAGTTTGAACAGCAAGGCAAGCTGGTAGTGAATAGTATTTTAAGTGGGACTGCTTATTTAATTAACACAATCATAGTGATGCATCACTGTAATCATTAGTCTTTACCTAGGTACACAGGCAAAAAAGCATTCATTTTTAAACAGATGGTTCTACCCATAATTACATCAGATCACTAGTTTTATGTTACATGGGATTTGTTATGAATGTACAAAAGCAACACAAAAACTTAACATATAGAAAAAGAACAGAATGTATTGGTCATTTAAAATAAATGTTAAGAGGTACTGAGATGAAAACAAAAGCATCCAGAAAAAAAACAAGGTTTGAATGCAATTTCATTACTTGTACGACTTAATCACCCACTGGTTCCAATGACTGCAAAATGTCATCATAAATTAATTAATTTTCCAAGAAAACTACACTGTGCATCAACTTTAGCAGACAAACATAAATCTCGTTAAGCAATCATAGAAAAAACTTCACATTCAAACCTCCCAGAAATAACACAGTAGAAAATAAGATGGCAGCAATTCTATCATTTGGTTAAAAATTAATACAAGTTAATTTGTGGATTTTGTTTTGTTTTCCAACTTTCTCAAGAATATAATATCAAATTTTGTTCACTTTTTTTACCTTTGACAGTTTCCAAGGGCTGCCAAAGCCCACAGGGATCCGTCCTGGCTACATTCAGTGCAAAAACGAAACCCTAAAAGACAAATAAACAAAGACCTCAAAACCTCACAGCATCAGCCAACTGTGTTTATCACTAGGTTTAAGAAAAAAAAAAAAAAAAGGCAATTCCATTTGAAACTCAGATACTTATTATTCCCAAAGTATTTAGAAAAAATATATTGAGATCATGCATGGGAAACAAAAAAACTTTAACTGCAAAAGAAGCAATGAGTACCCCCACTCCAAAATCAGTTTATGTGGTATGATGTAGGGTTGGGGGAAGCAGCAGCTAAGCTTTAGGATAGATTTAGTAAAAGCAGTTCCTTTCTCCCCAGTATTCTACCTCAAAAACCACCCTAGTTTAGGAAGTTATTCTTTGTGGGCAAGAATTTTTCATATTGCATAAACACACACATTGGCTGAGCTTGGATTTTTAAACTTTTACAGAATAAGGTTGGAAGGGTGGAGATGCATTTTAGAAATAACTACCTCTGAGAAAAAGTTTAAACCACGATTTTGTTTATTGTTTCATATATTTAATACTCACCCATCACCACACAATTCCTACCAACAGTCGGTTTGGAAAAAACACTAAGAAATCTTATTCTATGTCTCACCAAAACATTTGAGAAGTAAGATTATTTAATGAAGGATGAGATCAAGCCAACCAGCTAGCAAACTAAGTACTAGATAGAGGCCTAACATTAAAGGGAGTCAAATTAACAACCTGTGTTGCTGAACAGAAAATCCCCCTTCCCTTGATTCACCAATTATCAAAGCTTCTACAAACTATTGCCACTGAAAGCTCACTGGGGGAAGCTCACATTGCCTCATGGGGCACACATACCACCACAGGTAGAATGGGGAATAACCTAAAATGGACAGAACCATTTAAACTAGACATTATAACTTTCAACCTACTAGAAGTATTATTTTTGGCAGTAATTTATAGTTTTCTCATTATTAATCACCATATCCTTTTCACAACAGTTTTGAAGTGTTTACTTATTGTTTACTAATAGTTGCATATTTTTTAAATAGCTCCTAATAGCTTTGAAGTGTTTATTAAATAGTTGGAAGTGTGTGCTTATTATTGAGTGGTATAGAACTGAATTTTCCATCCAGAAACGACCTTCCAGTTCCAGGCACTATCCAAGCACAGGTACACTATACTCACAATAGTCTACCTCGCCAATTCAAAGTAGCATTCCAAAGCAAATCTATATTAAGCTATCACCTTATTATGATCATGTCCCAAAGGCACTGGCAGCCTCAAAGACCATGCTTAGAATGACTTTTACAAGGCAAGCCATTTTAAATTTTTGTTACAAACTGAGACTTCGGAGACAGAAGTCTAATAAATTTCAAATACTTGATTACTTTTGCATAATACATATCCTGAAACAAGTAAGAAATCCTATCACCACTTCTAACATTTTGTCTTGTGAACAAACACTGCTTTCATTTTAGCCAAACTAAGCAAAGCAAGTTATATGTACTCTGTTTCAGTAGGTAGCAGGAAATAAGGAAATGCTTACACTACTGAAATCTACTGCAAAAAATATGCAGAGGGATAGTCATCTACTTTGTGGTCTTTTAATTTTCAATTTTCTCTACAGATTTCCAAACACTCCAGGTTTTTAAAAAAAGTAAAAACCGAATTCCTCAACTGAATGTTCTCAGAAAGTGAAACTACCATCCATCTCCCTGAAACATCGCAGAAACACTCAGTAATGTCATTTTAAAACACCATTATTAATCCATGCAGTCTAGTTCACAATGTCTAATGATAGGTAGAGCCAAAGATTGCTGTGGACTTAGCAGTATCAGCATGTGCATTTGACACCTATCTCCTATCCAGAGAGGGCATCAGCCAAAAAGCAAGACTAATGAACTGTCTGTGCCATTTCTGACAGTATGGGATCTGAAGCTAGAAGGTATTAAATACTACAGAAGCTGGCCCAAAACGAGCTTTTCCCAGAAATGGGCCGTTACAGGCTGGATATCATATCACTAGTATCTAGCAAAAGCATTTAAATTTCCAGCCAAACCACTGAATGCTTTTGGACCACGAAGGTCTCCAAGGCAATAAGGGGAACTGTTACTAATTAATGCCAATAACCGGTCCTATCTCATCAAACGACTTCAATCATGAAAAGATATTCCTCCTCTTACTGAAGGAAAAAAAAAAGCCTCTAATAAGTATCTACTTAATTTCTGATAGATATAAATAAGACGAAGGCCGATCATTCTCTTCCTGTTATTTTGATAAATTTAGACCTTTGATTCTGAAGTATAATAAATTTTAATTAACAAAGTTAAAGCAGTTCAAAAGACCAGAATCTAGCGAAGCTTGTCTGGGGTGAAGACAGGGTGCTGTAGGCAGCTGAGCAGATCTGCGAAGGTATTAAAACGAGCAGAATCTTAGTGTTAAACACAGCCAGAGCAGAATTTAAACACCGTGCATACATCTCAAACCCTCACAGTAACTATCTACTTCTGCCAACAGTCAGTGCTTTAGGAGGCATCAGCCTACTTGCCTGGGCTGCATAGTAAGAATTTTAGCTATGAAAGTAGACACCACTGGATTAGGTAGTCAGCGAATGCTCAGCGGAAGCGAGAGGAAAGGGAAAACAAAACAGAAAAACAAATAAACAAACAACCACACAGCTCCTCAACAGGCCAAAATGGGGAGGGGAAAAAACAACCTCCTCAATCTGCCTAAGAACTTGGACAGCTCTTAACCGAGTACTCTCCCCTGCCCCAGATAACTAGAGCTAACTAAGATCTATTAACTTGCAATAAGAGAAACAATTCATTACACTTGCATACACACTTGGCTTAAGTAAATGAAGTCCTCTCTCAGCAGCCTGGAACCTTCTGCCCACATAGTGCAACACTTTCACTGTGTGTTGCTGTGTCACAGCTGTAATATAGCCATTTACAGCAATTTGCTGGGTTAGAAAATGTGTGAAACAGCAGAATGCCCATTGTGTCAGGACTCCTAAACCAGCTTTTTCCTAAAGCGTGGGTTACGACTGCAAGTGTTTTCCACGTTTGCACTCAAAAGTTCAATACTTACAGCAAGCGCCTCCTTCCTGGTGGCCTCACATAAGCTGCCTCCGTAGGGATACCACAGTACTGCCGGTGCACAGGCCTGAAAGGAACAGACTGCAGTCAGGAAGAGATATTCACTTTGGATTCCCTCCCCACACCACTCATCCAAATCGGGAGAAGCAGTAAACGTGTAGCACGCGTGACAGGTTTTCCATGAAATACCATTCGCCAAGGTTTTGGGAAGCTCTAAAAATCATATTTCTATTCACAGTGAGAAAGAAGAATCGTGTCAAACTGCTTTCTCATATAAGAGCTGAGACCACCAACGCAGGTGTGCTCAAGGAAAGTGCTTGTACAACGGTACAAGAAGCGTGAAATATTAACTATGATGTATCAGAAGGAATCCCGGTACTTAGAAATCACTGGGTATTTAATCACATTGTGAAAGAAAAACAGTACTATCTCATCATCACTGAACTGGTTAACATTTAAGCCCATTTCAAATTATTCAGAATCTACCATCCTGCCCTAACCACAGCTAGGAAGAGAAAACTTCAATTTTGGTTTTGCAAAAATATAATCAACTTCTAGGAATGTGAAAAGATCCAAAACGGTTGGTTTGCCACTATACAGCCAGTTTAACACTGTAGAAGTTACAGAATCCCAGCTGTACTTTTTTAAGCAAAAAAAAAAAAAAAAAAAGAGGTTGTAGGGAAGTAAGAACCAACAGGTGGCTTGTTTCTAAGGTCACTGCATCACCTCGCTGGCTCCTGCTCATGCTTCATGTGCAGCATTACGTAGCGACAAACTGTTCCTGTCACCAGACTAGTTGCCAAAAACTATTTTATCTGAATTTCTGGTATTTACTAAGAGCTTTCTGGACATGTTTTCCAAGCACTCAATTTCTGACTAGCAGCTATACATTAAGAGACAAAAATGAGGGTCTTTGTTATTACTGTGGTTTAACCATCCCGTGGCTCACTGGGGAAATGTTTGACAGCAGCAAATTAAGTTTAAATCTCAGTCCTGACTTACATACTGGAATGATTCTACCAAAGCAACCAAAAGCATGTTCTTTGCTCTGAAATCCTCAGGCTGCCTAAAAACACGTCACAAAAATCAACTGCTGACATAACTACATACACACACAGACAAAACCACCCCCCCAGTTAGGCCATCAGGGTGCTGGTTTATATTAGTATTTCATATTTTCTCAACTATGGCACGGTCAGAATGGACTATCAGTCACCAAGAACTGTGCAGGCCTGGCAGTCGTAGTCCTTCCCCACTTCAGTGCTCTTCACTTGTCAAGACTGAGTTAAGCCTTGATTCTACTGAACCAGAAGCAGAGGAGCACGAGGAGACACGATGCTGGTGCCAGTACATTAAGCACTTCATCCTCCCAAGGCATCGAGAACCATCTCTTCTCATTAGTTACATGGAAGGAAACACAGAAAATGCACTTCAAAGAGAAAAGAACTAAAGACACAAGTCCTTAAACAGAGCAGCCAGAAAGAGATGGAAAAGCAGAAATACTCCGCTTTCTATGGAAAATCCAGAGAACAGCACTTGGCTATGGCAGCTGAGCCCGCCGCAAAAATCACCATGACATTCTACAGCAAAACACAACGTGGGATAAAATACCTATCATGTTTAACTCTGCGCTGGCTGCATGACTTCATGCTTTGTTCAGTGCATTTATTTCTTTGTACTAATGTTTCTGTACTGTATGGAAAATAGGTCAGTTGTCAATGCAGGTATGACACAGCTATTTTCAACACGGTAAGTAACTGTAACTGGGAAGAGTTGTCACTTATACAGTCCACGCTGCCCTAAGATCATAGGAAGGAAAGGACTACACAGAAGCAACATCATTAACCCACATGTACAAAACACTAGCCTCAGATCACACCACTTGCATCCTTTTACATCAAAAGCCAAAACATAAATTAGCAAAACCACTTTCATAAAATGAAACACTGCTGAAGATCAATATTTTTGATGAGTGGATGACTATACGCCAAGAGCTGCTCTGTAAAAGAATTACCAGGTTTCTTTCATTAAAACTCTCTCATTTTGATTCAACATTAAAGAGAAAATGGGAAAAAGTAGAGAAAAAAATCTTCCTTTTTCAAATCTCACTTACACGGCTATTTCCAAATAACTAGTAATATTTGTAAATGTATGCCTATATAACTTAAAAAATTAAAGCTCTCTTAACCTGGTCAACTGGCTATTAGACCATCCTATTTGAGAGAAAGGCAGCCTGGGCTGCACAAAAGTGCTTAAGTCAGACTGCCTCTCATTCAAAAAAATCCCGTTTCCAGTTCTTGGGATCTGAAGGTACTCTTAAAATATGAGCTGAAAGTAGAATGATGTGCTGCTGTCTTCTCAGTTTTCAGAAATAGTCACACAGGTGATGTTTAGGGTGCTAAATGCTCCTCCTTCCAATTAAGTAAAAATAAACTGAAAAAGTATTAAAAAAATCTACTTATCTTACTTATCTTTTTTGCCACTTTCTAATTCATAAAGAATGATAGAAGTTATTTTTTCTTCATCTTTTCTTTTACAGTATCAAGAATTTCCGCTCCGAGGGTCCCTGCCTTAGCTAAGGAATCCACACTGGAGGACAGTGGACGGGCAGGGTATTTGCCTCGGCTCTGCCGCAGCAGCCTACCCTGCATCCCACATCGCTCCTCCGTTGCCACCAAGGTCAAGTCCCAACTATAAATAGCCCAACACTGCCCACTGGTTGTTTTCCACACTGCTTTGTCCCACTCTGTCCTTTCAGTCTGCCTAAAAACACTCTCAACACTATTTCTGCTTTGTCCCTCATGTCCCTCAAGACTCTACCACAATGTTTATAGAAAGTTTTTGAAAGTGAGGCTGTAGAGATTACTCACCTCACTGGTCAGCACTGTCTTCCTGCGGACATACCTGTGTCCATCTGTCTCTCCCCTTTAGCTGTGAGCTCTGTGAAGCACCGAATTCCCACTGCCTCCCCCAACTTTTCAGGGGCAGCAGGAAAATAGAGGTTTGGTGATGACTACAGCAGAGCAGCTAAAACATAACACAGATACTAGCCAATTTTTCACGCTAAATCAAGGTTTTACTCAACTAACATCATAATGAAAACAATTTTTTAGCAAAGTTCAAAGCAAACTATCATTATACAACTCATTCATTTCAATTGCTCATCCCTTATTCTCTTAGCTCTTACAAGCTAAAGCTTTCAGGAAAAAAGAGAGAGAGAACAATTTTACACTGCTCCTATTACCTGCTTCTGCTTGATAATGGTAGCAAGGCTGAGAATCCAAACGGCACATGGACTCATCTGCCAGGTGTATTCAAATTCCAGGTATTTTAATGGTGCTTTGAGTGGCAAAAGTGGGGATGTAGTCAACAGGTTGCAAGTGCCAGCCAGCTATTTCCACTAGCCCTCCCAACACAATAGAAGCAAAACCAGTGTAACACTGGCAAGTCTTTATTTCAGGACATCCACATAATAAGCTATAGTCTTCAGCATACAGATGACTTGAGTTTGGATGACAGGAGACCAGACAAACATTTTCAACCATCCTAAGGAAAAAGACAACATGACTGAGAGGTCTACTTCTCAACAGCTCAATCTGAAAGCTATAATTAACTACTTTACTACTGATGGTCCTAACAATGTCATCCCATCAAGCTGTTTATAACATGAAAGACAACGCAAGATGGAAGGTTGTCTTTTGAGCCACAAGCCACAGCCCTCAGGAGCTACAGCAACAGCACGGTTATCAAAAACAGCAGTAAGAAAAATAAAGCTGATAAGGCAGTAAGCAGGCCTGAGCAGAGAGAAAGGGGTGGAGGAGCTGTGTACTGACATTAAAATCGAAATTTCAACAGTTGCAGAAGTTATTTATAAAGCACTACTAAAACCGTTCAAACACATCATCGCACTGAAAGATACTGCACTTTCAAACAGTTCAGTTCATTTTTTTGCCCTACATTAGGAGGGTACCCAAGTTCCCTCCTCTTGAGCTCTTATTTAAAGGTGATCTTCCCAGCAAGAGCTGCATTGATAGAAAATTCACACTGATGTGGCAATGCTGATGCTAACTCCTACAAGCCTCATGATGCTACTTCCTCATGTTTGAATATACCCTGTTAGACACAGGGAAGCTTTAGATCATGAAAACATTACATCCTGTAATGCAATTTGGGGTAGACCTCTATAACCAGTGTGGGCTGAGACAGTGCCAGGGCCAGGCTACTGAGGCTTAAGTAACAATTTGCCTTAAAAAAATAAAAGTTACTTGTTACTTATGCCCTGATTTTTTATTTTAAAGAACATTCCATATTCAACACATTTTGAATCATTATTATTTTTTTTTACACAAAGACTTCCTACTAATATGATTATATATGCAGAGAGAAAAGTCTGAAGTCTTAATACGATTAGTGAAAGAAATAAACAAAAAAAATAGTAAGTTGTCAAGCAAACAAATACAGCTCATTATTGCAAATAAATATGAGCTTTCAGTAGAATCAGCTACCAAGCTTGGCTATGTCAGTATTCATAGCTTGACATCTGCACGAACAGTGCTCCTCAGGTATTTATGCACCTCCAAATGGGACAGCAAGTTCCTTTTCAAGAATTTGCTCTCTATTTAACAACGTTGTTCCAATCTTCTTTAAAGAAATGAAGCAACGCACTTATTTTTTTTATGAGTAAATTCTCTCTTTTTTAACTTCAAAAGGAAATTTTAAATTATCAGCAATAAAAATCTTGGTCTTCAACACTGCAAACTCTGGTAAGTATGTTCAATTATAACTACTGAATGTGGAACGGCTAAAGAGGAAAGTTTTGGACCTGCTCAAGCACCTGCAAGCTCAAGGCCTCGGCTTTCACTCTTTTGGAGTTAGCACAAGGTACTTTTTCAACATTCACATCTGATTTCCCAAAAAGCGGCATTTAGAAGACAGGCAAGCAGTACTTATTATTTAGCTCAAGATTATGCAACTCTCCCTTTCGGCTACTTACCTGTGATACGTGATGATTGATTTTCAGTCAGACTATCCTACTGTACCTAAAAACACAATTCTTTGAATTTGCTCCTAGTTTCAAGTGCTTCTAATTTTTAAATTTTGGCTTTTGATCATCATATATTCAATTCAAAACTGTAGTACATAATATTATTTTAAGTTTTATAAAGCTTTAACTCAGAAAAATAAAATAATAATAAAAAAGTACAATTACATAGTCAATCTTCTTCCACACAGTTTAAGCAGAAGAAAGTTAAGCTGATATATAGTAGCCATGCATCAGTTTATCTAGTTACCTAAACTGGGAAAAGTAACATTATCCAGCCTTAGATAAGTATAGGGTTAGTGCTGGAGACAAAACAGATCAATTATGTCATTGTATTCTTGCCCTGAGGCCACCACTGCTTTATATCGTCAGGAGCAGAAGTGTTTCCCATCGTTTATTAGCCAATGTTGGAAGTGTCCAGTATAATTAGACTTCTACCTTTTCTTTTCTTTCTCCCCGAGACACTTCTCTGTGACCTAATGTATTGCTTAATCAACAAGTCTATTTTCTGCAATACATAAATTGCCAAGGACACAAAAAAGAAATAAATTTTCCTTCAAGTATGAAAGTGCTAGAGGAGTTAACTACCAACAAAAAGAGAGTATTGTAGTTCCAGCTGCTTCTCTGTGTGCTCAAAAATTTAAAAATGTTGAGCAAAAGAAGTTACCAACAGACAATTAACTGAATCATATGTAGAGCTAAAACCCACTATGTAAAAATAAGATAGCAACATTGCCACTTTTCCTTATTCTTCTGTAAATATGGAGAATGATTCTTGCTATTCTCCATATAACTTTAGGTCCTGGAATCCATTATAAAAATCTCATCTGTCTAATGAAAATTTAGATGATATAGTCAGAGACAAAAGTTGGAAAAGAAATGTATGGATTCAGTGTATGCACTGTAAGAGCAAGAAACAAAGCCAGTAACATTGGGCGCTTTTTGGTCCTGAGGCGTATCATTATGTGAAGGGATGGGAGCTTAAGCAATAAGCGGACTGAGTACTTTCGAGTAACTTTTTTTAACAACACCTGTCTAAGACCCAATGTCTGTGCAAAATCTATTTTCTCTGATGCACTTTAAGGTTTTCCAAATAGCTGATGCTAACGTACCAGCAAGTAAAACATGCAGTTTACAATAAATAACATATTTTTGATTTTTCTTCCACCCCTGTAAGATTTTCTTCACTTAATTTCGTTCAAGCACAGTGGCTTGATTCTTTCATTCCTGTTCTTCTCAGCAAGACAGGAGAATCATCTACATTTTTGATTGTAAGAATGCACAGCTGGTGCGATGCCATTCAAATCCCTTAAGGTAGAAGCTTAGAAAGCTAGCAGCCTGAAAGCAAAAGCCTTCTGAGAATCTGATTACGGACTGAAGGATATAAATTTAAATCACCAGGTCTGTACAGTAAAAACTTCCTGTGTGGACATGCTTTTGTGCCACAGTAAGTTCTTTCAGCTTCTCCCTTAGGAGCTATTTGAATTCAACTTAAAACCCAAACATGAATTTGAGCACAAACACTTTACCATCACAGAATTAAACTGATAGATTTATAACAATTTAACAACACTGATATAATCATAGAAATATAACTGGGAAAAAATCTCAATGCAGAAAAATCCTAGAGAGTCAACAAAGAAAGATATTAAAAACCACAGAAGTAGCTGACAACATCCTAAAATAGGTATTTTGTGCAACGTCTACTATGGCCTTTTTAGTAAAAGTGATTTTCAAGTGTTTCAGTCAAGGACGGATCATGATTCATTTTGGAATGAAGCACGTTTTGTTTTCTGTAAGAACGTGGGCCAAGGGGATGTGTTTTCTTTCTCTAAGAGATAAAAAAACAAACAAAATTCAGTATCTACTTTATCTTAAGTTCATATTAAGGGCACTGCTTTACACTAGCGCTTTCACTTTTAATATTAGGGTATTTTCAGTCCCAGTGCATAAACATAAAACTGGGACATGTGAAACAGTGTTGCACTGTATTAGACTGTTCACTTGTCCAGAACATCCACCTTCAATCACCTCCACAAAAAGCAATCAGACATCTGCAGTGATCCAAGAACTTTCCCAGCAGTGGAGGTTTCCAGCCGCACGGAAGAGCTGGACAACCCGGATCTCTTCAGCCAACCCAGTGTATAGCCAGCCTGGGCTGGCTCCGGGGTGCTGCGTGATTTAAACTCCTCTTGGCTGCAGGAAGAGGCCCGGCGGGAGGGACTGCTCCTGCTGACACCCGTGAACGGCTCCAGGGCCAACGCAGCCTTGATGCACAGCGGGCCAGGGGGTTCCTGGGGAGCTGCTTCTATCTCCTGGGGCGGACACGTTTCTACGGCGCACGCGGCGCGGCCAAGAGGTTTTTGTGGAGGGCTCACACAACCAGGAAAGCTGGTACGCACCGCGTTAGAGCAGCCCAGGAGGCTGCCAGTTCTGGTAAGGTGCAGATTTTATTAAACAGCTCCAAAGCAAGAACGCTGGCATAAGGTTTTGTGAACACTTAGACTCTTGACTTAAAAGTGCACTTTTAATTTAACTTATGAAACTTTCTTGTGAAGTTTAGTTTTTATTTTCTTTTCTCTCTACAAGAGGATCACGGGCCCCAATACACAGTATTATCAGAGAAACAGGAATAAAAAGCTCTCCTTTCCTTTTTTTTTTTAAAAAAAGGAAAAACTACTAAAGCATAAGAGAGAATCTGAAAATCTCTAAACTTAAGAGGAAGTTACCAGCATTTGTAAGAATTATCTTCTGATATTACAACTACCAAACTAAACGTCACAAAATAAGAGGTTTCTCAAGATTTCTTAGACTGCTTCTGAAAACTTTTTCAGGTGGTTTTTCCACTGTAGTACTTATTATAGGACTGTCAAGAGCTAAGATGAAACTATATGAATTAAATGTAAATAAAAATATCAAGAATTATTTACATTGCTACTCATCTGGATTACTTACAAGGCTCCCCTCCAACAGGTACCGTGATTAGGAGACAGGTACTGTCTCCTAATTCTCCATCAAGCTATCTAAAAGTTATCAACCCTCTGTTTTCTTATTTACATTGCTACTCATCTGGATTATTTACAAGGCTCCCCTCCAACAGTACCGTGATGTTATTGGATCAACTGTCTCCTAATTCTCCATCAAGCTTTATAAAAGTTATCAACCCTCTGTTTTCAACACTTCAATTCTTCATCCATTAATTAGATTCTTGGCCTTCAACGTTTTCCCCGACAGAATAAAAATACATCAATTTCCAGCCTCCAGTACCGCACAGCATAAATACTGCCTTACAGTACCTCCCATTTCTCTTGTCAAACACCGTAGTTGTCCACAGTCCCAAAAGCTAAACTGGTTAAGAGCTGCTTTCAGTTTTCATTTTACCCTTTAAAATAGATTCTTAAAAAGAAAAAGAGAAAAAAAAAAAAAAAAAGAGAGAGAGAGAGGGAACGAAAACAGCAAAAGTTTCAGATGGAACACCATTTTTTTTCCCACATTTTTCATGGTGGAACCACTATGTTTCTCTAATACACACACATTAAATCGCAATATATACGCAAGAGATCCAATTTCAGAACTACTGAAGCTGGCAAGGCCCAGAAACGCAATCTGCACCGACTAGCTGCAACTGGAAAAGGTCATCTCCATAGCTCACTACATGGTAAACACAGAGCACATCCAAGCTCCGACCACAGCCCTCACACTGATGAAAACTTAAAAACCTCAGAGCATTCCCCTACAATATGAAAACCAGAGCAAGTGCAAAAGCTCCCTTCCCTTCTTACTGCTATAAAAAGGCAAAATTTATTTAATATACTTGTTGTCTACTGCTCCAAAGAAGAAGGGAAAAAAAAGTTGTTTGCTGCAAAGCGTATTTACTTCCCTGAAGAACAAACAACAAAAATGCTTTCAATGTTTTTGTGCAGTGCAGAAGAGATACGAACAGTAAAGCGGAGAAATGTAACGAAGAGAGCCCTTTTCTATCTACTGAAAACAGCATGGAACAGAAGTCAAAATATCCTGATTACTTTTACGCTCGTCACTTGCCAGCAGAAATACCAACTGGCAACTCCCTGTCTGACAGGGACAGCTGGTCAAGTACCAAAAGTGCCCCTACTTCTGTTAGCAGATGGTAGCAAAAAGTTTAGTTTGGATACAAAACAAATACTGATTCTTCAGTCCCTATTATACATACCCTGTGCTGACAGAGCAACCTTAGCATATGTATTTTATTTGAGAAAAAGACAATAAACATTAAGAAATGAAGACTATCTACAAGAATCCATGAGTCCTACTCTGTTGTAACCTCATTTTCATTGGTTAAACCACTAGAAATGTATGTTCTCAGTGGTTAATTCCACATATCTGTGGCAAGTCCTTCCTATTATAACTGAAGACTGACATTTTGCTATTCTTCTCCAAAGATAACATAACACTTCACAAATGTTATTTCTGAAAGCACAACAAAAATCATTACAAGCAATTCCAAAGATAATTCAGGCCCACACATTACAAGCACTGAGAAGAGCACAGAAAACTTCTATGTTAAAAGAACCACCAAACGTGTATCAGTGGGTTATCAGATCCATCCTTTAACTATGTATTGAATATGGTAAATTTATCATATGGACACAAACACTACATCTTTTTCCCCACAATAACAGATATACTGATCTAGAAATTACTTGTAGAAAAAGGTTAAGTGGAAAGTAAAATAATATAGATTTGTGGATGCACTGCAGATTTGGTGAATCTAATAGCTGTAGAGAGCAATTACTGAGGAAAGTCATGGCAAAGGTGGCAGAACACGACTCTTCATCATTATTACTATTATAGCACAAACCAGGCAGTATCTATGTATAAAAAGACCTTGTAGGGGGTGGGGGGAAGATAGCAGTAAGTGAACAGGACAAGAACCTTTGCATTCTGCAGAAAATGCTGAATAAAATAACAAAACCACTACACAACTAACTACTAATAAATTCATGCAAGCCAGTAACTAAGCTTTATTTTTTATTTAAGAGTTTGAGGAGGACTTCTGTTCTAGGCTTGTTTTATGATAGTCAGTTGCTATAGATTACTTGTAAACCCAACCTCTTCTGTGAGCAGAAACACTAATCTTGCTGGGGAGGGGAGAAAATCAAAACCTCAAAATAACCAAAAAAAAAAAAAAAGAAAGAAACATACTTTCAAATGACTAATTGTATGGCAGTCCTCTAATTCATCAATTGCTTTGGATGCAGCTACCTCCATATGTGATGCATACTATACGTTACTTCTGCATAACAAATCTGTTTCTACTTTTCTAACCCCTATGAAAAGAAGCAAACCAAAGGCAAACTATAAAAATCTCCATTTTTTATCTTTTCTTCCTGAAGTTCTCCACTCTTCATTCTCCAGCACCAACGAGCTACATGCAACGTCAAGTTTTAATGAGCAAATAGACATCACCAAGCCAAGATGTGGCACCAACTCAGGTAGATAATACTTTTCAGATTCACACCTTCAAGCCTTTTTTTCCAAAGTACTTCAGATAGCAAACCTTCACCTATAAATGAAACTTTAGATTTTTACGCAAGTTTACAGCTGCAAAAAACCCTGCAGTATCGCACCAATATGTACGTCTGCTTAATCAGGATGCTGCTTTATAACTGAAGTTATAACTAATGTTGCTGTTGTTCCCAGTCTTACCACTTTCTGGGACTGAAGTTACTCTCTTTACTAAGCATCTCAGTAACAACATTATAAGGAAACCGAAATCATGGTTGAGTTTTTTTTTTTTTAAGAAAAGGCAAGCATGCACAATGAGAGCTTCACCAATTAACACAGGCAACTGTTTTGCACACGTTTACATAGTTTTACATAAAATTGTAGATTCACAAATAGAACTTTTATGCACAAGACACCCGGGCAAGGTGAAAATATAAAGTATAATGCTAATCTCACCAAGCTTCTATGAAATAAGACCTGCTCGTGCCTTGTTGCCCCCCAAACTTTACAGCAAGAAAGCTAACGCTCACTTGCTGCCTCAAGGGGGTTCTGCTCCTCCTTCGCCAACCTCAGCTTTTTGCAGAGCTCCTCCTTTACTGCAGGACTGACTAGTTCTACCTGCAACTGAGTTAACAAGCACAGCGAAAAGCCACTCTTAGAAACAGCTCTTGGAGGTAAGGCCACACTGCAGTGCCTAAACTAAGTGTAAGCAGTGGAGAAAAACTTCATCCTCTTTTTTAATTCAGGGTCTCCAGGGACGAAGCAGACTCAGCGCATTGACAGAGCTTCTCAACAACAAGCACCTTCCTAAGGAATCCGTCTCATCACAGCCACCATCGGAGGAGATGGCAGAATTGTTGAGCAACTGCACCACGGGCACGAAAACTGCAAAGCTGGTTGAGTCTGTGCACCTGCTTAGCAATTCTGTCATTAAAGCTGTTTTCCGTACAAAAAAGACCATCCTAAAATACAATCTACCTGAACAACAATATTCCTAGAGACTAATAAGAAAACCAAATCCTTCCAGTATGGAACTATACAAACTGCATAGTTCTACATATTAGTCTGCAGTAAAATTAAGAGTGAAACCTAATAAGTCATACTTAAAAATAAGAGTTATGGATATATTTTTTTTAAAAAGGAAGTAGTTAATTCCAAAAGTAGTCTGCAAGTGCTATCTAGAGATACAGAAACGCATGCCCTAAGAGAATGCCTTCAATGTTAAACCTGGGGGGAAAAAAAAATCATGAATCGTGTACAATATTAAGCGCGCCTACTTTGGGCAGGAAAACACCTTGCTGAGACCTGATTCTATTAAAATATAAGTGTCCTATTTAGACGCTGCTGCTGCCCGCAGCAGCGCGGGTGA
>NW_010586210.1:67665-100631 GCF_000705375.1 Tinamus guttatus | reverse complement strand
CGCGAGGCGCCGCCGCGGCCGTTGCGGGGAGAGGAGTCAGTTACGAGGTGTCATGGCGCACCCGGGCTGCAGCATCGTCCCTCCGGTGCCTGCGGTCGTGCGTCTGCCTGGTCCCCTCTTTTTTATTGAGGTTCATATCTTCCCTTCTGGCGCTCTTTTTTCCCCTTGGTTCGCCCCGAGCGACATAGGCCCATTTTAAGCCATCTTGGAGCATTCGGAAATGTAGGTTCACCTCAAAACCCTACTACTGTGTGTTTTAAGCTTACATGTGGAATCTGCATTTTTAAAGGGCTGATAGAGCTTGGCCATTAACTTCCATAAAGCAGCGTTTTGCTCTTCATGCTTTGAAAATCAGCTGCAGTTTCCTTTGGCTCAAAACCTGAGGTTTTGAGGCTGGGAGACAGTCCAGACAGCTCAGTTCTGAATATCCGTACAAGTCATTTTCTTATGCAGGTTGTACAGACTAAAAATGACTCCCATTACTTTCAGGGAGGAGCTGTGAGTAGCATTTTTCAAAACCTGTGGAAAGGGATTGCGTAGTGGCTACAGTGTCATTAAAAAATTTAAGAATTGAAAATAAATGCTGGCCTTTGATACCCACTGAGAGAAGGCAAAGAGAACCAATAGAACCAATAGAACTTTGGTGCATCTGAGAAATGCCGTTTTGGTGCTGAACGGAGAACTGCAGAGATGGGATGGCCCTGTTGTGCTGCTGAGCAGACCTTCGGATGTTCAGTGAAGAGACAGCCCGCCTTTGAAGAGCCCTGGAGCTTTTCATGGGTTGCTCATTCCTAGGAGGAATGGCTGTGAGCACAGCAAGAGCAGTGAATGCTGCTGTCATGGAAAAAGCACGTTAGAAAGGGGAGACGGTGTGAGCAAGGCAAACACAGAGTTGTTTCAGCACCCATTTTTTATTGTTCCTCCTCCCTCCAAATAAAGCCACACCATATTTTTTTATATGTGTATTTCAGCTATAAAATGACTGAAACACTTAGGGGAACAAACAGGCGAAATCCTTGTGAATGTAGACTGTTTGACACAGAAAGTAGGCTTGGCTCATTTTAAAGCTGCCCCCTTTACTAATGGTAGTTGTTTTTTTTCTTTCACTAATGGGGAGTGAGGTGGAGGCTTCGTACTGGATCTCTGTATATTTGCTCCCGTAGTGCTTTAAAGCATGCAAAAGATGCAGTATAAATCAACACTGAATAGTATTATAATTTGGGGTTTTAGAGATGTCTCCTCCATTCCTCAGAGTTGATTCATGTAGCAGGATGTGTTTCTGCTCCTGTGTATGTTTTTCATACAGCGAATATAGGTTGACACACACTGGGAGAGAAAGATTTGTCCAAGATACTGGCTTTGTCTTTGCTGTAAGCTTAAAAAAAAAAGAAGGAAAGAAAAGAAAATTAAAAAAAGGGGGAAAAAAGAAAATCAGTGCTTCACTTCCAGTTCCCCTCATTGGTGCTTTTGCAAGTTTTTCCTTCATATGCTTTGCTCAGGGATTTTGCAGCTGTGTTCGTGGCAGTACATGGAAAGCAGGGCAAAGCTGTGCAGAGTTATTTTGCTTGGGAAGCCAGAAACTTCATTTAGCAGTGCAGCAAAAACTAGCATGCTTTGTTTTGTGCCTGCAAAGAAAATTTGCTGGAGCAAGCAAGTAGATGGTGATGGTTTGTGTGAAATACTAATGGTAGCCTCGGACGCTCCCACCCAGGTTCACTAGTGAATTTGGGGCAACAACAACTCTCTAGACAGTTTCTGGGTCTCATAAGTGTAAACACTTAAGATAAAAAACAGTTCTTGCTAGTTTTTCACACCTCGCCTATTGCTGTTACTGTCCAGAAAATGGGATGAAGTTGGCCAGTGAAACTGCCTATTTTTATCCACTGGATGTCAGTGTTACGCTGTGCTGTGGTGCATTTCCAGGTGCTGGGAAAGGTCGGACTTGTTGGGGTGAGAACTGCTGCTGAAAGCTCTTTGCTCTGCGGTGGGTAAATGAGGTGAAAAAACATCGGAGCCGCAGGGGAAAGGGAAAAGCTGCAGGGAAAAGTGTGGCCCCTTTGGGGACGTGCCCCTTTTGGGGACGTGCTCCTTTGCCTTGTGTGTAAGCAGGCTGGGACTGTGCCTGTCCTAACGTCCCGAACCCCACACTGGCTGCAGCCTCAGGCAGATGGAGGGGGATCCTTTAGTGTTGGCGTCGACCTCATAGCCTTGCCGTATGAAAATGCTTGTCCTCTCCCTTTTAAAAATCTCTTTAAAAATGAAATGTATTTTTGATACCCAAGAGACAAATAATACTGCGTGTCACAGCGATACAGTGCAGGAGCAGGCTGCATGAAGGGGCTTTTCAAAACAAACAGGGAGCACTGCCAGCTTGGCACAGTCCCAAATGCAGAAATGCTAAGACTCAAAACACTAGGAGAAGCTTTTGATATCTGGGAGTTAAAAGTCAGGGTTTTTTTTAGAGCTGACGCTCAGTTTAATGTCTTTTTCCAGCAGAGCCATAACCTCTTTCATAGTTTTTAAAATTGTTATACCTGAATGAACTCTGGATAGTCTGTCATGTAAAAGCTACTGATATGGGGAAAAAAACCACCCAATATTCTGTCCTTTTTTTTTTTTTTTTTTTCTCTGCCTTAGATATTTTAAGCAGCAGCTATGCAGAGGGCATAGAGATGATCTATTTAAGTGTCTGCATTACTAATAGAGATGGATTACCTTTTGGAAAGCCACAGTAGAGTATGTGCTAATGCTCTTTGTTGTGTTATGTTTAAGTAGTTTGGTATGAAACATGGTGTTTAACAAATGATACAGTGAAAACAAATGATACAGATATCCACCTCTGAAATGCAGCCAACAGTGAAAAAAGGCAGTTGTTGATGATTTGTAAAATAAGTCATAGAAGAATTTATGTTCTCTTGTTAAAGACAGACTGATAAGGTTATTTTCTTCTTTACTTCTTTCTCGGGGAAGTTGAATTTTTATCTGTCTTTTCTTAGAAGACTTTAGTGAAGATTCAGCAAGAATGTGACATCAAAATATCAAAGAGATAAAATCTGAGTATCTGGAAACATTTGGATACTGCTTAAAATAGAAAATTACCCTTATTTAAAATTATTTATCCCAATAATTACTGGGAAAGAGATTTGCTAAGGATCACCATTTCCTATACCTTCAATTAAACAGTACAAAGATTTCTAAACTGTTTTTCTGCATCCTTCACATAGTTTTTTTCAGGGACCAGGCAAGAGAAAAAGAAACTAAGACTTCATGTGCCTGGGAGCTGTAGAAACAGGGATAGGAAAAAGGGATTTCTGTTTAAAACAGCGAAGAGCAGATTTCAACCCAATTGTTTTTTCTTTTCTAGGTCACCTATAACAGTAGCAAATAAACGGAAAAGCAATTTAAGGAAAAAAAGAAAGAAGTAATGAATACTAAAACTAAATGAAATAGCAGGAGGAAATTAGGGAGATAATGTCAAATGTAATTTTCAAATTTGTACATCGGCCATATGATTAGTGCTAACATTCCAGCTTTACAAAATCTTGCAAAAATATCTATAATGACTGTTAGTTCTCAGGATCTGAGCTTTTAGTCCTGATCAGGCATGTCCACATCTATAACTACTGCTAGTACAGTGGGCTTATTTTGACATTACCTATTTTTATATGCCATAATTGGGAAAGACATACTGTTGAAAAGTAACAGGGGAAGATCATGCACATAATGGGCAAGTACTTAGCAGAAGTCAATTAGTTGTGCCGTTGTGCTCACATAATACTGTTGAAAGGAGATGGGAAAAAGAGGAGGTTGTCAGCCCACAGCTAAAGGGAAAAAATTACCAATATGATGGCAGTTGCTCTTACAGAGAGAACAATTTAGAATAGTATTTTGCTTTGTTTTTCCCGGAGGCAATGTTAAAACAATGCTTCATTAACATTATTTGAAGCTATTTTAAATATCTCCATTTCCAGCAAAACAATGTTAACATGTGTTTTTTTTAATGGAAAAAAGGCAATTAGGAAAATGTTTTGAATAATATTGTATTCTTTAAACCAAACAGATTTTTTTTTAAACACTTTCCCCCCACTATTTTAGGAGGGGAAGTTGCCTGCTTTGTGTTTTCAGTGCTGAAAATGAACCAGTGTGTTTATGAATTATTGGCCAGGACTGGAGCATTTGTGCTGAGGCTAAAAGTCGTGCGACTCTGAGCAAAATTTTATTTACCGTTTAACCTCTCTTTACCATCCACTTGGTTAAGGTTGTTACATTCAACACTAGGAGAAGCCTCTGCAAAACTGTTTCATTTCACCTTTAGCTAAACCTAAATGGAGACTAAAGGATAGATATGTGAAAGCAGTTAGAGTGTTTTATTGTCACATCTCCTCCCTTGTCATCAGGACAGTGCTAAAATTTTATGGCTAGACATAGGCTAACTGCTTGAGGCTCTTTCCCCCTCCATTTTCCAAAGAAAGACTGCAGGTTTGGATGCACACTGGAGTTTCCACTGCACTGAGGTTACCTACAGTTTCATGTGCAGGACTCATTTATGTACCTCTTTGTGTCACCCATCTCTCGCAACAGAAGAATCAGGGCTGGGGAGAAGAGGGCTGGGGCAGATTAATTCTAGCTCCTTCCTCCGCTGCAGGAACCGTGGCTATGTAGTTGTGCATGCAAGCAGGGAAATAAGGAACCTTCGCGCTTCTGGTAACATCAAGCAACACGTAGATCAACCCTGATGCTTGGGAAAGCTTTGACCTGTCTTTCCATCCCCAAATCTTATTAGGACAGCAGGAGGCAGTGAAAATTGTTTTTATTTTCCCTCCTTCGCTGCTGGGAGTTGTAGCTGTATAGTAATTTAAGATGGCAGTTTTCCAAGTTTTGCTATGACTCTAATTAATTGGGTGTGTTGTTTAATTTTTTTAAAATTTTAATTTAGACTTTTCCTCATATTCAAAAGAGCTCCCATCGTCCCTTATTATTAATGAGATCAAAGCCAGCAGAATGGTTGGCATTTCTCCCCAGTCTGTGTGCACATAAAGGTGAGACTATCCCTAGTAAAAGCCGACGTGACCATCCATGCTTCCCTGTGGGACCAAGGCCAGAGGGAGAGGGGCAGCCTATCCTTGCTGGAGCGAGCTGGGCACCACAGCGAGCATGATGTTTTGCAAGAAGAAAATAGGGGAAAATGAGGAACGGGACCTGGAGAACTGAAAGACTGAAAAACTGCTGGAAAATGGAGGCAGAAAGAGGTGCAAGGCAGAAAACTTGTGTGCGTGTGGAGAGAAATCTGATAGCAGTTTTTTATCCAAGTGCATAGAAAATTGTGTCTCCTCTGAGGATCCACCCCCAAAAACACACAGGAAAAAAAAAAACACTTCAGTTTTGACCATCAATTTAATGATTAAAATCTTCTACACAGCCGCTCAGTCACTGGCTGTGTTATTCCACCTTCACATTCTTCCTTTTCTCCTCAGGTTTCCAAATCTGGTGTTTCATGAGGAAGCATAACATTTATTTATATATTTATTTTTAAATATTTTGGAGGTCTGTCCTATGGTTGTGGCGTCACAGACTGCTGGCTGACAGTTCAAATGGGCTGGAGTCAATTATGGCAGGACCTACAGCCAGAAAGTGAGAATAGTTCAGGAAGGCAGCGTCATGGATAGAGAAACATGGAGGAGAAAAACAGCTTGAGAGACAGCACAAAACTGGGATCAGTTAAAAATAACATCATGGTTACTGAAAAAAATCTCAGTGCCAGGAAGAACGAGGATGACGGTGGGAAGAACGAGGGGAAGATGTTGCATGTCAGGGAGCCGGGAGTTACACAGGAGGCTTCTTGGCTCCAGGGCCTGGGTTGCATGCGGGAGGGCGCAGGCACACGGGCTCCTCAGCTCCTGGCTCTGCCCAGCCGCGCGCTCCTCCTTCCCCTCGTACGGACCAGCTGCAGGAGACCTGTGTGGAGCGAGCGGCACACGGAGCCCCATGGGACTGGCGCTCCAGAGGACGACGTGTCTAGCGCCAAGCCCCCAGCCTAGGTTCCTGGACACGTGGCATGCAGGCAGGTCAGGGCCACCCATATGAGGCCTGCTGGGCCACCCTGACAAAGCTGCCGGCAGCCCGTCCCATGATTTTGCTTCCAGCTATTCCAGCTGCTGCTGGAATCAAGCAGCAAAGCTGGGTGGGCCGAGTTGTTTCTTCTTTACTACCCAAATGTGACTATTTGCAAAACTGATGACTCACTCGCTGCCCCAGCACTTGTTGTGTGGCTGCTGGCAGCGGAGGGAGCACCAGGTTTGGGAGCACGGCTGCTCCACGAGGACCTGCCAGCAGCTTCCTCGCGGTCGCCCTCGGAGCTCAGGGTGGGGCTGTGCCGGCAAAGCCCTTGGACGGATTTCTGGGAGCAATTACAGGAGCTCTTCTCGCCACAGGATGTGCTCTTCGGAGGCTCTCATAAATCTCACGCGGGCAGCAATGGAGGAAGAGTCATCGCTCAGGGGCTAAAGCAGCTTTTGGCCCACTGTGCTGCTTCATGCTGTTTTCTTTCTGCTTGGGGAAGGAAGGGGTGACCAGGATTTGTGTGGATTTTGTCACGCACAAACAATCCTTCTCAAAACAACAGGTTCTCGCCCTCTCACTTGGGGAAAAAAAAGCAAAGAAAAGCCTTCCTCCTCATCTCTCTCTCTTTTTTTTTTTTTCCTTCCTCCTGAAAGAGAGCAAGATGTTCTTTCTTTTAAACCGCTGTTCTGGATTCAAGGATTTGGCTAAAGCACGTTCCCTTCCAAGGGCCCTCAGCAGCTCTGTTCTAGTCTGCTTCCTCAGCCTGGAGCGTGCCTGTTTGCGGCTGCTGGATTGCCCCGTGCTGCCTCGGGCTCGCAGAGCCTACAGCAGCCCTGGCAGCTCTTCTTATGGTACTGATATACGTTCCAGCTGTGTACAGATACACATTCTAGCTACTCTTCCAGGGCCCCCTGTATCGAGGCTGTGCTCAAGAAGACTGCATTTATCAAGACAGGACTTCAGCTCCTTCAGAAGTCCTTTTAATTTTTGCAGTGACATTCAGCGCAGCGCAATCTTGTGGCCAGAGTGTCCTTACGTTAACAACGCTGCCTTGCACAGCAGTGGTGTTAACTCACTCCTGATGATTTTACACGGCGCGCTGCTTGCGTGGAAGATTCTGGAACAAGATGGAGCCTGCCTGGACCGACACCCTCGTACCCTCAACTGGCTGCAGGGCAGAGCAGCCGTAGCTGGCGCCTGTGCTCGTCTGCCGCTCGCTTTGTTCTTGCGAGTCTGTCTCCTTGGCTGTGGGAAGGGAGCTCTTGGTCACACCGCGCTGTCAGTAACGCCAGCGAAAATCCAGCCTAACCCCCTTGGCTGCAGGGAAACTCGTTGGGCTTTGCACAAGTTTAACTTGAGTTCTGTGGCTGAATTAGCAGCTTTCAAATTGGTTTGGAAAATGGGGAGAAACCAGCCGAGACCGCTTCAACTTTTCCTTCCAGAAAAACTTTTGATTTATTAAAATGCCTCAGTCATAAATACAGAACAAAGGGGTTGGAAATATTACAGTGTCCTCATCGCGAAAGGGCAATGGCAGACGTGCTGATAAACCAGGAGCGAGGTCTTTTTGTTCAGAGCAGTGCCTCTCAGGCTTGCTGTACCTCTCCTAAAATACTAATTGGCGACATCCTCCTGATGAGATGGATTTGGCTGCGAGATAGAATCTCGAAGAAGTGGAAGAATAATTTACCAGGGCCTAGGGAAGGTGCATGGGTGAATGGCCGTGCGCTGCGCTGGGGCAGTGGCCTAGGTGACCTCATGGCCTTTTCCATCTCTGTTATCTACAATTACCACAGCCGCACCTCAGGACACTGAGCAGAGCTGTTTTCTTCCTTTCAGTGGCAGCAGAATGTCACTAATGGCCTTGCTAAATCAGAGCAACTGATCCTCCTGCAGATGTGTTATGCACTTAGCAAGATGGTTATAAATGAGCCCACTTTGTTTAGATTTGCTATTTTCCGTTTCTGCAGTGCAAGTGCTCAGCACAAGCCGACTGCCAGCCAAGGGGAAGAATTTCTGGTAGGAGATTAAGGATAACTAAGGAAATGATTGCGTGACCTATAAAGAGAGGATCATAAATATTGCAACAATAAAACCAATAGTTCCTTCGAAGTTTAAATAGCTTTTCTTTTCAAACACTTGAAGTAAATGCCCTTTCCCCAAGGTTGTCTAGCATCTCCACCTTGAGATCTCACACTGAGTTTCACCAAATATATTGTAATTTCTCAGGGCTTTTCCTTTTCATTATCTTTCTTCCTGAAAGTGACCCCTCCAGAGAAGTCCAGATTTCAGCTGCCTGGAAGTTCCTTATTGCTCCCTTTGTACAGAAGATTCAGAAAAGCCAAAGCATAATAAAAATAAAACAGCCCTTGCATTTCTTAAGCAAAACACTCCGCAAACACTGCAAGAAGGGGCAAATGCAGTTTTGCCTTTCACAACCAAGCAGCAGCCCTTCCAGCTTCTCCTGTGGCCCGGACGAGCTTCAGACCCAAACACTTGATAAGCGGCACCAATAGGCAAGCGTAAATCTCTCATATTCACACTGTGACCTGTGCCGAACCTGCGCCCCGGGCTGCTGCAGCTCAGCGTATACAGACATTGCTATCCCACGCAGCCTGTGTTACTTCTGCCTGGGGTGGGATGTGGCTCTGGAGCAAGCAGCCTCCTCTCCTGCATGCTCACGTTTCCCCCCGCAGCCATCTCACTTTCAAGCTGTAGCTGGTTGAGGGGAAGCAGAGACCACTATTTTCCATCAGCCATATCACAAGGATACAAACCTCACTACTGGGTTCCTAGCCCTTTGTCACCCCACTTTCTAGTGCTCCTTTAAGGATTTTGTTTAAAGTCTTAGCCCTTGGTGTGGGAGTTACTGATTAGGTCCCCTCCTAAAGCCTGCCAAAGCAGGGGCTGGGAAGCCTTGGTGTTAGTGCCCTATCCGGGCTGTTGGCATGACTGCAGAAAGCAGTAGCCTTTTTGTAAGACCGTTCCCCAGTCTGGTAAGTGAATACACCAGTGTCCGTTCAGCCCACAGCTGGCATGTGCCAAATCTGCCACCAGGCCCATACAAAGTGCTGCTCACCCCGCAACGGGGTGTACACTGGTACAGTGTGTTTTTCTTCCTTGTACCTTGGCATACACTTTACTCTTCAGTAGAAGCTTTTTTTTTTTTTTTTTTTGCTTCAAGTAAATGCATTAAAAAAAAGGCAAAAGACCCCTGAATACAGTCAGTATGGGAAAGTATCCTTGACCTGACCTCCCTGATCATTTGCTATCCTGCATATGTAACATGTATTAAAAAGGAGATCTGCTTTCCTTTTTATGTTCTACATTTCCTTCCTTGTTATTCAAATCTCTTTCAGTTTGCCTCTCTGCTTCGCCGGCTTTTCCGTACAAATACTGCTCATTGTGTTTCCAGGTTATGTGCAATCGATCTATAAAATTATGGTCCTCAGCACTCTCCATCATCTAAAAGTGGCTGCTTTCTAGCTAAGACAGACAGAAGGACTGTTTTAGAAAACCACAGCAAACGCTGCAAGTCAGACGAAAAGGAAGAAACTGATATTATAGACAGGCTGGCTGGAAAGAGAGGAGCAGGATTGAGATGGTGGGAAATTATGTTTTGAGTTTAGGATACACCACTTATTTGCCCTAAATTCTGGTGCAGAAACTTCTCAATTACCCTCCCTTACTTCCCTGGCAAGACTGCCTGTATGAGGAGCTAGAATGGTGCTCAGGTGCTGAATATTGTGCTGTGCTTTTTGCACCTTAGCTTCCCCTAATACACATGACCAGACTTGCCACAAACATCAGAAATAAGTGTTGTACAAAGAGTTAGGTAAAAATCTGCCCACCCTGTTAAGGTCTCACAGCTTCAGCTACATCTGTAGGTCTCCTTTCAAGATGGTTCGTACAGTCACCGCTTGCACTTTTCCCAAGCCTTTTGTATTGAGATTCTCAAATTTGCATTCTTTCAGCAGCTACAGACAGGGCACATTATGTCTAGGGACACAAAGAGGCCATTCCTTCCTGGATGGATCCCTTATTTTGCAAGGGCACGTAGAAAAGTGTCAAGAAACGAGATACATGTAATATTGAAGTATCATCAATGAAAGGGGAAGGACAAATTTATCTGATTTTCTTGGAGGATCTCCCTAAAACAAGTACTGAAGAAGCAAAGCGATAGGAAGATGGCAGTGCTAATATTCTATAGCAAGTGGCTCAGAATCTGTTAGACCCCAATGTGCCCTGTGAGATGTGCTTGAATTCAACAGACTCCCCTTAAATAGCATGGATGCAATTGGTATGTAGACCTTAAGCAGAGAAAGAGAGGAGAAAAGTTTGTTTACCTCTAATAATTTTTCATGTACCTTAATGCCGAACAGTAAAACAGAGGTTGAATTTATTCTGAAACATGGTCAGGAATTTAAAAAAGGAAAGAATGGGCTTTTTATGTACAAACAAAGGGAGTATAAGAAACAAGAGCTGAGTTACTTAAATGTCAAGGATTACATTGTACCAGGTAAAACTGAATGTAGCAGAGGGATTGAATCTCATAAATGAAATGTCATTACTGATGGGTACAAATTATATAGCAGGGATGGAAAAGGGAGGTGGCACTTTGTCAGATGCATTTATAGCTGTAGCAAGATAGAGTTCAGCCACAGAGAGAGCAGTTGTGAAAAATGAAAAACCAAAGAGAAACTGAAGTGGACATCTGCTACAGCCTACTCCAGCAATGGGAAGGCAGGAATGAATCAGAGTCTCTCTTGAGGTACTCAAAGCCACAGGACACCGTATTTGTGGAGAATTTAGCTGCCCACACATCTGGTAACAAGCACAGCCAAACATTGGTTGAAGATGCTCACTCATTACACTGAAACCTGCTCTAATCCAGGCAGGTTCTTGACAGAAGAAAAATCGCCAAGAAGCCAGGAACTGCAGCTGACAAACTAGAAGCGACGCCAATGAACAAACTATGTAACATAGTAAGGAGTTTATTGAGTTGACTTAGAAAAGGTCTCTGGCATGATTTGCAGGACACATACACATTAAATATACAAATGCCTGCCAAAGGAAACCCAGAAGGCACATGCATTCAGCCAGAACGCTTGTTCAGAACCTCTGCCCATTCCAGGCCAGAAAGAGCAAGCCTGGAGCCCCGGGACTGCGAACGCAGGCCCCCATGCTATGCCCCATGCTAGGCCATGAAGATCAGCAAACCTAGGCTGATGAGCCAAAGGGTAGATAAGATCTAGAGAAGAGGGATCCAGGGTCAGAGGGCTCCAAGAGAGTTAATTTTGTTCTTTAAAATAGTAACAGAACAAGAAACCTATTTCCCATCTTCCTGCCCGCTTAGAAGATTAGCGACCTGATATACATTAATACCAAGAAACGGCTTCGGGAGCAGGGACCAAGTGGCAGCTTATTTGAAGGCTGCTGTAGGCACTGTGGCACCTTCAACCTCCGTTAGCAGGCATGGCAGAACCCGTAACGACTGCTCCCTGCCCCTCTGCCCCCAGCATCATTAACCACATGTTATCTGGCAGGGCAGTGGAGATTCATTTTACAGGTCACAGCCTCAGGTTTCCAGTGCTCCTCAAAAACCACAGGGCGCAAAACTAGTCAAAATAAACCCAGTGACCTCACCCAGCCTCAGAGCTGTTGCTGTAAGAGCAGCCAACTGGTCCAAGTTCAGCTGATCTTATCCGTGGTGAAGAACAGGTTTCACCAGAGCCTGAAGCATCGACGCCGGATCAGCGAGGCTGCACGCGTCCCCAAAGAGTCCCGCTGAATTTAAAGAGGAGATTCATATCATGCAAAAAAAGCAGGGCTTTTAAAAATTAATTTAACAGCACATAATAAGCCTGAGGAATGACACAAGGCCCTGGAGCCAAGGCCTAAGACTCAACTCTTATGACTTCAAAAAAAAAAAAAAAGAAAAAAAGGATTTAAAAACAACAAATGACGTGATGAACTGGCATAGCAACAAAATAAAAGACAAACAGGTATGAGACTTGTACTGAAAAGGAGAACCTGCAGCTGGCAAGAATAAGGAAAAGTGCTTTCACATCTGTCATAGCACAGGGAAGGGAAAACACATTCGTAAGCAACACAGAATGAAATGAAGAGCAAGTGAAATCAGCCTCTCAGGCTCTTTGTTAAGTCATTCCATCCAAGATGAAGCAACAAAGACATAAAAAACACAGAGATAAAGGACTTCCTGGAAAACTTGACCATTTACATCAACAGGGTACTAATTAGTTAACTAAGTTATTGCACAATTTAAAAATAAATAAATATTTTAAAAGTCTGGGAGAACAGGGAAGCACCAGATGACAATATTCTTATCAGAACAGAAAGTGGAACAACATTGGGCTGATAAAATTATCTCTGATCTTTGCTATCAGAGTAAAATAAATACAAGAAAAAAAATCTCCCAAACATCTGGAGAATAATGGAAGCACAGAAAAAACAAGCTCTTCTAGGCAATTTTAAAGACATACAGCAAGTAGTTTTAGGCACATGAGCAGTCCTCCAGAAGCCAACAGGACAGCTCACATACTAAGTTGCTTTTGTGTCCAAGTGATGGTGTCCTTTCCAACACTTCTCTCTCATTACCAAGAGCAATTTTATGAAACATTGCTGATAATAAGTGCTGACAGAGTTAGCTGTAAAACAAATCGCCTGTTCCCAGAAGGCCATATACAGTACCTATATAGAGTAGCCAGCATTTAGCTGACTCTGAATGCCTATCAAACAAGGATGAGCAGGTTTAACAAAGGGCTTTTTAGGGTCTCAGGATATTCTACTGGGTGAACTCCGAGGAAGGCAAGCTTGCTTGCCATTTGAGTTAATCACCCTCTCAGGAAAGGCAGTTACTTAATAAATCACATTTTATCATCAACTACAACAATTACTGTACCCTGGCACCTGGAAGAGTCTTTGGTACAGCTTATTCTGTGCTGACAGTGGAACAGTCATTTGCCTGTGGACTTCACAGGCAAGGAAATGATGGCTCTTAAAATAAAAGAAAACTAAACCTGTATTTTTCAGATCTCCATATAATTTTCTGACAGGTAGGTTTGTTAGTTTTCAGGTTACTACTTACCATTAGGAGTTATTTTTCATACATATCACACGAGGGCTTGTTTATGACAGCAGAGTATGTAATTTACATGGGAAGAAGGCAGAGTGGAATATCAATCCACATACTGAAGAAACAAAAACAACCTGTTTCCCTACTCTGTTAGTGGGTAGAACTGGAAAAGGGCCAATGAACAAGATAAAAAGAGGTGACAAACAGGTCTCATATAATGAAAGACCAAATATACCATGAACCTGAACTTGGGGAAAAAAAGTGAGGACTGTGGACATATATGATATAGGTCTATCAAATCAGAAGGAGACAAGGAATAGGGATAGTCATGTTGTACAACTGACAGTGGAAGAATTGGGGTTAGTCAGTGAAACCATCAGCAGGCAATTAAAACAGCTGGAAGATGGTTCATTTTTCATACCAAACAATGAGCTCAGGGTTCACTGCTACAGAACACTGTGGAGGCCAAAAGTACAGAAGGGTTTTTAAAAACGAACTAAGTGTGTTCATTAAAGCTAGGTCCAGAGGAGCTGCCAGTTCAGAGTCCAGAGGCTGCTGGAACAGTGTCAGGGAAAGACCTCTGCATAGAGGCTTTATTTCTGTGCGTCTGCGATCACCTATTACTGGCTATCTCAGAGACAGGACACCAGATTAGATGGCCTTTGGTCTGATTGCATGTGGCTATTCTTATGGATCAAAGCCCTTGATTTGGCATGTTTTAGAATTTGGAAAGGTTAACTTTAAAAAAAGAAAAAGGAATATTTGAAAAATATGTGATGTCTGCTTCCTCTGCTGCTGCTTTTCAGCGTTGAAGATGAGCCCCTTTAATCATTCTGTTTCCATGAATGGAAAGTGTCACTAAATTAGCAATAAATGGGGTTTCATAGGAGCCATCGCAAGCTGGCATTACTGCTCCCACATCTCTGTAGGCCCCGTACAAAGCTGCTTTCCCACACCTGAGGCCCAGTCTCAACAAGCTCAAACAACCCCCTCCATTCCAGTTCTTCTCTTTAACAGATTATTGCAAAATCACTTTGTTCAACTGCTGTTTTTTATGACAAGACACAAACAGTTAGGACACGAATCTCTTCACCTCTTTGAGCCAAGCTCTTCTCCCCTAACCACTCATTTCTGTGTGGGCAAATGACAACGGGAATCTACAGGAAGATGCCTTGAGGACACAGAATTGCCACGCTGTCTGTAAACATCAACGTTTCGCCCAGAATTTGCCACTTGGAATGGACATAGCCTCCCAGCCAGTCAGATCAAGACCTTTCTACAATGTGGTAAACTATGCAACACAGTAGTTCTGAGTCTGTAGCTAGACAGACCGAAGTAGCAGCACAAGTAAGTCAGAAAATCTGCACTTCTCTGGACACAGAGCAAGCTCTGAGACCCAGTCATCACAGTTGTATTTAGTTATAAAATATGTACGCACACACACATATGGATTAATACATTCATTGCTAGCCCTCACTTAAGGGACTGGTCATCCAAAGTCTGTGCTTCACCCAGTAAAGGTGCTTTAGCAGGGGTGCCAGGTGAGTCCAGGCCCATGCAGTGGCTTCCCAGGCCACTGTGTGAGGACATTGCTGCAGTTTCAAAATCAGTCAACAGGTGAATGTTTCAGCTTGTTCAATCTCTAGGTCTCCAGGCGATCCTTCTCAATCAAGATAACACACAGGTAGGTTGTTGTTTGTTTTTATCACTCGTAGAGGAGTTTGGACCTGGATTACCTGGAATAAAAGGAGGTTAAAATGATGTTAATGTTAAATAAAGTAGATATGGATAAGGTTTTTGGCTCACAGTTCAGTCCTCTCTCGTTAGTTATTTCACATCTTGTATTAGACCTAAATTAGTCTGTGTTCTTTGGGGACTTTATTTCCTACTTTTTGTGGAAAGGACAGACACTAGAGCAAGAGGAAAGTCAGAGCATGCAGTGGAGAAAACCACTGGAGAAGCGTTTTCCAAGCCCTGGCCTATAGCCCAACTTGAACAGTGGAATTCTCAGCTCCCAGTTGGTAGTTAAAACTAGTCTGGTCAAGAGTTGTTGGGTGATCTGCCAAAGAGTAAAAGTTGAAAAAAATGACCTTTGGGTCATCTCATCCATCCACCCACACACATTCTCCTCAGAACTTTCTATCAACATGTTCTATCTATTAAACATCTGAAGTGGCAGGATTTCTAGCATTTTTGTTGCAAGAGAAATCCTGAGACCTCAGGGTCTCTCAGTTAAGCAACATAGCACACTGCCAGAAATTTTATCTTCACAGTGTTTTTCACTGCTCCCTCCATAGATTGCTTCTCTCTTTCAATATCTGTACTCCTCAATGCCCGTACGGCTGTTTGAGTTCCCTCATTACAGCCAGATGTTGGTCTGGATGCCCCAGCATATTTTTCTCAAGCACTGTGCTAAGGCCTGTTTGCGTAAGCTTTTCGATGTGAGCGAGCTCTGCTGTGCTCTGGGCTCAACAAGGTCAAGGTGGCATGCACCAAGAGGGGCTGCAGCATGACTTGCAGTCACTCCATTCAAGGACAGCCCCCAGCCGTGTACTTCTATGACTAGAAGGTAGGTGGACATCCCTCAAGCAGGGGGAGCCCGTGGTCAGTATAGAGTGAGAATGTGGAGGGAGAGAAGCCAGAGGTCACGGTGACATGCTAGGGAAAAGCCTTGACTTTGCTGAGAAGTTGCCATGAGTTCAACCCAGGCACCGCCTCTGCACTATGACTGAGGCATTTTTCTTGTCACTCTTGTTTATAAGCATCTGATCAACGTTTTCCTCACCTGTAGATCATGGGGAAGATAAGATCTCCCTCCTCTTCCCCTGCTCTTCTGCACTTTCTTCAACCCTGTAACTTCTTGACACGCGTGTGGGAGGCGGCACCGCAACCTGCCCTCACTTTTGTGGCTTCTCTGTATGATAGTGCCACCCCCCTACTCCCCCTGTGGCATTTCATTCTGCTGCCTCAATCCATTCTGTATATTGCTACTAAGCTTGTCATTACTCCTATCTTCTTACTACCCCCATTGCCCTCCCTGTCTGTGTCACACTCAAGACCCTCGCGTTTACTTTTCAGAAGTTTCTGTACTCCCCTTCTGCTTCATCTCCTCTCTCCTGCGCACTCCTACTCTGATCTTCTGGCCTTTTCCTCCAGACCCTGCTACAGTTAGAGCAGACACTCTCCTTATATGCGCTGAAATACACTTCTCTTTTCCTCTTGTAATAGGGGCTAAAAAAAAACATTTCCCGCCTGCCCACGAGCCCACTCTGGCTCAAACGCACTAATGATACCAAGCAGGCTTTTTGGTGGCATTGCAGTGCCCAGTGTAAATCCTCTTCCTTGTTGCAAGAAGCACCAAGAAGAAAAACTGAAAACCCCACTAGAAAGCCTGTGTGTTCTGCAGCTAACAAATGGAGCGACGGCCTGATCTCCAGAGCAGCCCAGCACAGCAGGCCCTCCCGAACAGCCCACTTGGAGTGCAGCTTGCAAGGGAGAACCAGAACCAGAGGCACGAGCAGCTTCCGAGCGCCCAGCACCTCCACACAGATGCCAGTATCTTGGCTGACCACAGTCTGCCCAGCAGCAGCATAAAATTAAGACGATCCTGATCCACTGCAGAGCTGCTGTTCTTGTACTCCCTACAGGCAACAGTGACATTCAAGAAACGGGTCAGTTTGATGACGTGGTTTAAGAACACCTTGCAAGACAACACATGATCGCCAGGCATGCTGCTAGCACAACAGCCAGGACGTTCATTTAGGCACTTAGTTCAGGACATTACTTTGTTGGGAGTTACCTGCAGCCCTCCTGTTTTTCATGCTCCCAATTCTGATTTGTCGATACCATCTTCTACCAGGTAAATACCCAGGTTTTCAGACTGCCACTGAATGCACTTCTGTTGCTTTCCTTCCCAGCGTTGATTCTCTTCATCACCATTTGCTCTTACAAGATTGAACCTGACCTTTAGCCTGCGTGAATAATGGCTTTCAATTACTCCACGAGCTGCGCAGGATGTGGATCTGCGCTTTCTGAGCATTTGCAAGGTGGGATGTGTCTCGGTGGTGCCACAGAATTAATAGTGACTTTGGAGGCTGTGTGCATAGACAGGCCCACAGGGCTTAAGTGTGCTGTTTAATCTTTATAAAAGCTAAGGGCAGCTATTTCAAACTGTGAAGCTCTGAATAATTGCATCCTAGCCAGACTGCATACCAAGCACCATCTCCCCCTTCCTCCTAGCCCTCATTTCCACTTGTTACCTCCCTCCTGAAACCCAGAGGAGCACAGTATCACTTGTCACTAGGCCTGCTCAAAACCCTCCTGTTTTTATCTTGCAGCTGGACTCTCATCCATACCCATGCTCAACAAGTTTTTATTCAGTCCCAAAGAAGCATGTGCTACTGAGCCAGCAGCCACAGGGTGCAACATGGTAAATCTTTTACATCTTTTTTTTTTTCCTCTTTCCCATGAATTTCTATCTCAGTAATGTTTCCTCTGCCACCACTGTTCAATTGTCACTTTTGGATGACTAGACAAGGGAAGCTCAGAAAGAACAGGGTTTGAGTTCAGAAGCATTACACAAGTAGTCCTGTTTCTCCAGTGTTTCACACCAGATGGCCTAAGCCTGCTTGCCCCACACTTCAATAGCTGTAGGGTCTCCCACTGTCACCACCAACGGCCATTTTTCACATCTGTGCAAAACACAGACATATTTGCACTGACTCCTTGAAAAGACCTACCTGGTTAGGAAGAACATAGTAGGGAGGCTGATGTGCTGGAACTCAGCTGCTTCCCTGCACTTCCAGTTTCGAGGCTGGCTTGCTTGGAACCACACTCAAGTGCCTCAAGTTCTCAATCCTATGTTCCCCTTTACTGCCGGCCATCAGGGAACTAGCAATGGCACAAATGGAACCAGAACAAAATAACAGTGGTGGTTTCCTGCTGGAAACGGCCCGGACCAAGCCCCAGGCTGCCTGGCCTAGCTCCATCATGTTGAAAGCAATAGGATACCCCTGCTGCCCTCACCTGCCCCGAATGGGCTCAGTGCCCCATTCTACAACTGGATAAATCATCTGCCTCACGTCTTAGTCTAGGCAGAACTTCACCACGACAAGTGGGAATGGCCTGCTGTCCGCTTTAGAGGAGCTGAGGGTAAGAAACAGAGGGAGTCGCTGATAGTATCAAGTACATCTGCAGAGAAATAAATCACAAATCAGATTACCCAGTTCTCCAGATCTGTCACTAGAGGGTAGTGCAAGCCCTCCGGTCCAATGCTCCAAGAAGAGATGCCCAGACATCTCCCCATAGGTCTTTACGGACTTTGTTTTCCCCAGCTCTCAAGAATGAGGTCCAGCAGCACATACTGTCTGTGCCGAGGATATAAAGAGATTTGGAGAGAGGACAAAGAGCAGGGTGTGCTCCCACCTCCCCGAATGCCAATCACACATCCTGAAATGGGTCTGTTATGGTCTTAGATTAACCTTCCATGCCTTATTACAGTGCTGCTCATGCTGATTTGGCAGTTTTAAGTCTGCCCTTCATTCAGGCAGAAATATTTCCAAGACCTGCATCAATCACTGCTTTTGACTTTCCCAATACTTTGTCTTTTTGTTTGCTCTCCACAGAATGTCTTTCCATCTCACAACATAGCAGTCTCAAGGGAATTCAGCTGTTCTACTCCTGCATTTCACATTTATCAGAGCATAGAATGGTCCCTGGACAGACATATGGAGAAGAAATGTTCTTGCCTGAACTAGTTTATTTTCTTGTTGGAGCAGGATGCTTTGGCAGCAAACACAGCTTGAGAGGGAGACGACCAAGCTGAATAGTGCATAGATTTACTTCAGTCTGACAAAACTTCTAAAACCTTGTCAAGTTAGTTATTAACCCATAAATTGCAGAAGATCTTTATCACTTGTGTTTGAACCAGAAGATCCCTTGAAGGAACATAGTGAAAATATAAATCATACATCAGAGAAGAATGAAGGGCTGAGATCTAGTAGCTCTCCACAGCTTCTCTTTATGACCCTCTCTCCCATTTCAAGGGATAAAGAAGCAAACTAAAAAGATCTCTGCCCTTTCCTCCACTTCTTTGCCCCTCACCCCAACATAACAACCTGCTTTCTCTTATTCTACACTAGTAACCTTTTCACAGTAAATCCAGCCAACTAAAGCCAAATGAGGAAAGGAGGGGTTACACTGGAAATCCCTCTGCACCCAGGCAGCCACTACGACACTGAACACACTGCTGCCATTTACTAGGGCAGTGCCCTTCAATGTCGATTCAAGAACTGTTCACTCAACCTGTTCTTCAGAAGGAGACATTCACCTTTCCCTCTGTTTTCCCAATACCTGCTTGCTGCCAAGTATTAGAAAACATTTACATAAGAAATGCCAGTCTTACGAGGAGACTGCCATTACATTGCCTCAGAATTGTGCTTCATTTGATACAGCCTTTACTCTTCTTTGATCCTGGTCATTTTAACACAGATGTGGCTGATGACAAGATGTACTCACATAGGCCTATGCTGAACATTTTTTGCAGCAATCAAGCAGGCTCAGAAGAAGGGACAGCTAAGACCACAGAAGCAGAGAGGAAGCACAGAAGTGCTGCAGGGAGAGGTTTTACCTGAGATGCCTCCAGCACTCCGAATGCTGGCATGACCTATGCTGAGCCGTTCACATTCCAGTTTCATGTTCCCCAGGTCTTCTCCTGAATGTCCTTCACTGGCAAAAGAATTGGCCTCAATGCTCGAGCCTGGAGACCGTTTGGCCTTGCGACTGAAAAGCCCACTGGCAAAACGTTTTCCTTGCTTTGAGCTGGGCTGCGCATCTTCTTTCTTCATGTCACGAATAGATTCTCTAGATTTGGATTTATTTTTCAAGTCCACGTGGAGCCGACAGAACAGTTTCTGAGGACTCCGATTTGACTTGTTCAAGTTCTCCAGAGGGGGCTCAATCTCTGGGAGTTCTTGCTCCAGTGTGACTAAGTCATTCAGGAACTGATTCAACCGCTTCTTCGACTCACTTGTTTCCTCTTTTTCCAAATTCCCCTGGTTCTCCTGCCTGTGTCGTGAAGCCCAGAGCATCATATCACCACGGGTTGCCCCTGCCACTAAACCATACTTGGGGTTGATGATCTTCCGAGCCACAGTGGAGGAATGAAGGCCCAGTTTACCAACTCCCGGAGGCAGTGGATTAGGAATACCCAGTTCTTTGTAGAGATTGACTTCCTCTGAAATGGCATAGAGCTCACGAAATTCAACATCAAACACCTCTACATGCTGTCCTGTCAATACGAGTAGGATGTTTCTGTCAACATGGGATGAACTCCACGTGAAGCTAAGAGAAGGAAATAGAACTGACATTAGATTTTTGGGTGCCTACTTGACCCAGACACTTAATATCTAAAACACTTACTCTGTGGGAATGCCTAGCACTGTACCATTTGCTCATACAACCTTGTCAACCTGGGTCAGTACAGATACCTGAAGTTCTTTGTTATTGTTCTTTTATAGGCATGTAGACCAGATGTGGAACAAAGGCTTTGTAACTCTGAAGAACAGGTTATCCTTTTAAAAAAGCAATACTTCCTCAATGGGAGGAGTCTGCAGAGTCAAAATCTCACTGCAGAGAACTGACTGCTGTGGCTAGTGGGGAGTCCTCACTGGCCAGCACCTGATGCAGAGTGGCCGGATCTCCAGCACACTAAAACAGACCATTAGCATGGGCAAGTTCTCTTCTCCTGGAAGCAGTCTGTGCCCTGTACGACTGCCTCTGTTGTCCCACTCTGATTTCTACAGCTGCCAAATATTACAAAGGCTGGGATAGGAAATGGAATGACAGGGGAGGAAGACTCTCTAGCTCCCTTAAGCAAGAGCAACCCACCTGTAGGATCCTGTGGCGACTTTTTCACCATCCACCATCAGGAATCGGGATGCCAAAGCACCTCGGATTTTTCCTGCTGGCATGTAGAACCCAACTCCTGTCACAGAACGAATACGGATGTTCTAGCAGGGAGGTAAGAGACAAAATGTCACAATACATAGGGCAGAGAATTACCTAATTGCCAGCTCCAAGTCTTAACATGTCACTCACATTATCTCACTGCATCTGGAACTACAGCTCATTTTATATCAGCCACCAGAAATCAGAAGGGCTGCAGGAAGGAAAGCAGGGCACCGAAGGCCCTGCTGCCACCCCTGTCTGTACAGGTTACTTCCCTCCATCAAATTATACCCCTGTCCAATAGGTCACTCTTTTTGTAACTCTGCCTACTCTCTTAGCTATTCGTCTTAGTCCTCTGCCAAGAGAATGCTTTGAAAATCAAATAATCCTCCATCCCCAGTCCTGTGTTGCAGCTCTGAAGGCTGAGCCCTGTTCAGAGCAATGAATTAGAAGCACGCATGCACTCGCCTGACCCCCATTCCACAGTACTCGTGAACTGCTCTCCAGACTGGGCTACCAAGGAATTTCCCAACCAGTGTGCAGTCTAAAAGATGCAGTTAGGTAATAAATGAGGCAGGAAGGTAATACATGAGGCAGGCCCAAATGAGGCTCTTTTTTTTGGTAATTCTTCGGTGATTGATTGTGTTTTGACACCAATAACATGTAACTTGAAAAAAAAATGGCCAAATTAGAAAACTAGACAATTTAGTTATTGCAGAAGAGATGGAGAATCAGTTCTGTTACTCAGAACATGGGTATTTCCTGCCTGTTTAACAAAAGAACCCTGACCTTTCTCATTTTAAGAACCCCAAGCACCTAAAGTGTCTGCCTAGATTCTTCAGTGTGCAGAGGAAAGTGAAAGAATGCAGAACACTTTTTGCAAGCAGAAGTAGGACAAGTGTCTCTATCCATGTCCCAAGAAGAAGAAGGCAAAATCTTTTATGAGATGAACTGAAATTACATGAACATATTACCTCTCCTCAAAACTCCTGTCTCGCCTTTCCCCATTTGATCATCAAATCTACCAGTAACAAAACAAAAGACTACCAGGGACAGAGAAAACACTAATTTAAGGTTCTATAGTCTGCTTCAAGATGTGTGTCTGCACTTCCTGCAAGAACACATTTTCATGCTGGACTGAGAGTTACTCTACTCAGACTAATGCACCCCATGAGTCCCGGCTATCTGAGGCTCAGTTGCCAAACAGGTAAATGCACTGCCTCATAGGAGAAAAAGCCAGCAAAGGCAAACAAACAAAAAAACAAACAAAAAGAAAAAACAAAAAGCACATGGATTGTCATCATAAGTTTATAGCAAATTATATGGTCACTTTGACATAGAAATTTAGACTTTTTATTCTACCATTTATTTTTGCAAGGATTCTTTAAGAATGAAAGGTAAAAATTATTGTGATCTGGAGAAATAAGTCCAGGGTCAGTCAGATAGTCCCAAGGATAATCACAGTTGTATCACTATCCCTTGTGATGCTTTGGGAAAGTCAATTCACCTTTGCCTCATTCTTCCCCCATCTGCAGAACAATAGAATCATGAGGATTTGGCTAATGCTAGTACAGCCTTAAGTGCTGTACATCCCATCAAGTGCTAAGTACTATTATTATGAACTTCAATGACAGTTTAAATATTGATAGGCTATAGAAATCGGCATGCACGAATAAGTGATTATAAGAGGGCAGGATTCTTTCAAAAAACGTTTTTCTGAATACAACTCTTACCTTTTGAATCTGTTCCTATTTTGCCCAGTAAAAATATAGCAGCGGCAGTACAAATTCTGACTAACAGTAACTGATGATACTACTATTCTGCATTCATCTATTGCTTGATCTGTCTGGAGTTCTGTGTGGGCATTAGCTGATTAATCCTCCCAACACTGCTGAAAGTATCATTACCTTGTTTTAGAGATGAAGAACCTGAGAGAAAAAGATGAAGTGACTTGCCCAAGGCCTAGCAGTGAGTCATATGTGTGGGATGCTGAATGCAGGTTGGCCAGAGCATGGGAGCAGGGGTGCAGCATTTGTAGTTGGGTGACTGTTCACCTAAAACCATTTTTTCCTTGGTGAATAAAATTGGATTTTGGATCAATTATGGAATATTGTCTGCAAGGTCAAGAAGGACCTTTGTTCTTCACATCAGTCAACCGCTCTGATATGTAGTATGCATTTCAGAATCAAGAATTATCAGGCTGTGTGGAAGCAGGAAGTTTCTAAGCATTTAACAAGTGTTGGTTTTACCAGGTGTGCATGCTGCATCACCTTATTTTGGTGGAAAAAGCACATTTGAATTTCTGCAGTGACTGAGGGACACTTAACTCTTACAAAGGCACAGAAGGTGCTGAACATGTAAACCTCCTTGAGCAAAGTAGGCATGGGAGGCATAAATACATTTTGAAGTGCAGAAAACGTGCATAAAGTCACATAAACATCGAGTTACTTAACAGGTTATTTGTATGTTTTCTGCCTTGAAGGATCTCAGAGCACTTGAAGACAGTGGGATCAAGCTTGTACAGAGGAGGAACAAGCCTGAGTTCATGTATGGAAGACTATACAACAGTTAAAGATGAAAGGCAAATATAAATGAGGTGAGATTTCAACCATTTTCTTTGGGCACACATTACAGTAGTGATAGATGTTCTGGGTGATGGATCAGTTCCCAGATAGAAGAGAGTGATTCCTCCAGATCTGTATTCTTTTGGAAGCTTCTGTTGCAGACAGCTGCTTAAGGTTTGTCATATCCTGGCTTTTGGAAGCTGCAGCCTGTGTTATATTTCCACATCTTGTTTATGCAGGTTTGCACCACTCCTCATCTCCAGCAACGATTAATTGCCTGCGCCTGTCAGCAACTTATGTAGACTGGTAACACTCAAGCCTGACAAAGGATCCTAATACACACAGTGAAGAGATCAGTCTTGTTTTCTTGTGACACACTTTTACACCTCACCCAGAATCCACAGAAAGTTAAATTAGACCCAGTTTAAAAAGTCGGTCAGTGTCTGTGTTGTGACTAACACTCAGTTGTCCCTAAAGAGATCTGGGCAGCAGTGGCCAAGAGTTGGTGTTGGGTAGGGTGAGGACAGACAAGATGGACCCTAAGGGAAGTGTTGCAACTACTTCCATTAAGGAATCCTGCCTGCCCTTCCCTCCTATATGTTGCAATGCAAGCAGAGATCCTTATTTCAGGTTGGGATGGTTGGCACAAAGAGCTTTAAAACAAACAATAGATAGGCAACAGAACAAAGCAGTAGCTGATGTATGACAGTGACTCAACAGTCCTGTACATTGCTTTTGTTTATTCAAAATGTAGTGATCACCCTTCTGGTGCCCTTCAAAAGTCTGTTAACTCCTGTGCTCTGGGTCCTTGCATGACTGCATCACCTGAGTGCAGCTGAGGGGGTGGCCCCAGAAATCTGTTTTTTTTTCTGCTCTAAAATACTGGAGATGGAGATTCCAGAAAAGTATGAAAGAGGGGGAGATTCATGTGGACACATGAGATTCATATGGGCCCTAGTGACAACAGACAAGGAATCTTTCTATCTCACGGTGTTCAAAGTTGTTGTTTGTGGTGAGCAGACCTCTAGGTGGAAGAGATGGGTGTTAAGTACTCGTTTTACACAGAGACACAAAAGCAACAACCATCTGGAAACTTCCACCAGATAGTCCTGGGAAAGACTGTGGACTTACCCTGTGAGTCTGCCCTAAACAGTTTTGGAAAAAGCATTCCTGTGGAGGTAATATTAGAACCTGCAGATAGTCAGGTAGAATAGGAGGGAATGCACCCAGCTGTACCTTGCCTGGCAATGTCATTATTATGATTTAGATGGCTGTTTGGGAAAAAAGAGCCGTGAAAACCCCCATTTTCTAAAGGCCAATTCTGTAGCAGATTGTTAAAAGCACAAAGACTCCTGCATCACATCATTGTCAGCTTCCCCCCTCACTTCACTTAGGATTGGACAAGGAAAGCTGTGAGGTAAATATGTGAACTGAAATAAAATTTCAAAAAGCCCTAGAGGAAAACTTGTAGTAACATTTAAGAATTTCTGGAATAAGGAAACGATCTCCTTTCATGCTGGGAAAATGAACCTAAATATTAACATGAAGATGAACTTCATGCAGATACCACATTCCTTGGGTTTGCTTGGAGCTCTTGGTGAATTCCCTGTCTTTGAGCTGCAGTTATCAGTTCTAGAGTCCGAGCAGAAGCATGGAGAAGTCATCCAAAACTTAGTGAACAGGCTGATCCTCTACTTAACAAAAGGAGGACTTTTGTGAACCTATGAATTTTACATCCATGAGAACTTTGACTCATTCTGATCTCAGAACACCCTTGTGTGAAACATAACGGAAGTCTGGCAAACCGTGCCCCGCAGGCTCAAGCGGCCATATGACTCATACAGACAAAACATGCTCTTACTGACATACGAAACATGCTCTTGCTAACATCCCAGGATGAATGTGCAGATAGTTGAATTTAAATGCACTTCAAGTGAACTCTAGCCTTGAAATGAGAAAAAAAAAAAAGTGTTTTTTTCCCCTCATTTTAGGTCGAGAGTCAGTAAAGAACTTCTTGTCTTATGCAGAGTGAGTTACTGTCTCTTCTGTAACAGTTTCCTTCCTGTGAGACTGTGGGCAGATCATAACACCTTGTCATCTCAAAAGGATAAAAGAGTAAGGATCTTTGTAAACCCTCCAACACTGTGCATAGACAAAGGACAAACTCTAGTGTTAATAATAAACTTCCCTGTTTTAGAACCTCAAGAAATTCACTCTGCTTTGGATGAACAGAGAGATGAAAACAAAAGAGCAGGAAACATGGAGCAATGTCAACATCTGATGAGGGGATGACAGAAGCCAAAATAAGCACCTCAACCCTGCAACAGTGAAGATCCATGGCAATGTGTCATCTCTCTCTTTCTCCGGCAGCAGAACTTGCCTCTGTGCAAGTTCTGGCATCAGAACTTTAGGGTAAACCCTGAAGTTACCTCCCCCATTGCTGCAGCTTCCCAAGCAAAAGCCATCCTGCAAATCTTGCAGAAGCATTCCAAAGAAGAGATGGGAAGAAGACAAGGAGGAAAAGAAGGAAATTCCTCTTGCTGACAAACTGTGGTCCACTGGTCAAGGCCTTCTAGAAAAAAGCAAAACAGTTACACAAAAAGATGATGGAAAGGCAAAATGTTTTCCTTGTAGCTGGTAATGTGTAGAAGACTTTATGGCATGAGAGCAGATGTCAAGAGGGAGATGCTGCATAAATAAGAAATGGGAAAATGAGAGAGTTAACTGCACTAGAGACTCCACTTCTTCCTTAGCAACTCCAATATCCTCTGTGATCCAGCAGCAGAGGATGAAATGATTCTGCCTGAAGAAGGCTGTACGTCCAGCTTATGTTCTGCTTTACAGGTGGGTCTTCAGCACTGCAGTGCCAAACAACCCTAAGCACATTAGGTGTCTCCTCAAATGGGAGAGTGTACCTGGCTGGAGATTCCTTGGATAGCCAAAGCCTGGTGTCAGAAGAATCACTATAACTTTTGCTGTACTGACACAAACAGCAGCCCAGTTACATCCAAATAAGTCTTGGAAAAAAGTGTTACCAACCAGCCGTTTCTTAGCTGACAGACATATAGGCCCAGGGTGGAAAAGAACAAGAATTAGGGTAGGATACTGAGCTCATCTTCCTTCAAAAAATTGTGACCTCTTTCTCTTTAGAGGAAGGGCCTTCCTCTGCCTAGAGGAAGACTTTTCCCAGCCCTTTCATAATACCTAGTGTGGCACTATAGGAAGGAATAAAATCTATTAGCCTTGACAAGGACAACTAAAGCCACTTCAGCCACACTGGGAAGGGAATATAACAACCCCTTAGCGAGGAATTCAATATGAGAGAGCTGGAAGAGGCTAGGGAAGGCTTGAAGAAGATTGAAAATTGAAGAACTAAATTAAAGAGGGATGTTAAAAAGTTTTCTTTCAGTTTGTGTTTTTGACTTTTTTAAGTTAAAGGAGCCTAAAGAAAAACAATTACTCCTCTTAGAGAAGGGAGGCATAGAAATGGACAGAAGAGTTTTCTACCACTTTTGATTAACGTCAGTTTGAACTATACTTCGGAAAGGGTGATCTTGTCATACAACTGGGATGCTGCAGGTCCAAGTCACTGCTGTTGCTTGCCACTGTGAAGATATGTTTTGGTCTAGAAAGTCTTTGTGAATACTGCTGTATTTAAAAAAACAAGAAAAATTGAAGAAACATTTAAGAAATATAAGAAATACTGCTGTATTATATTAACAGGAGGAGCAGGAGGGGACCACCTCCTGTGCAGATGGAAAAGGCAGACAACATTGCAACTTTTACTAAAATGCCAGGTCATTTTTTTTTTATGCTATCGGGTAATTAAAATATTTAGTACTGAAGTTATCAATCCTGCATATGATGATATAGTGAGAAAAGTACTGGAAAACAGGTATCAGGACAAAAAAAGAGTTACTGCTGCTGTTTCAGTTTGGTACCAAAGAAACTCAAGTCTAGGCCACTGAGTACTCTTGAAGCTTGAAACAGGTCTAGTATTATGATGCCTCTATCTCGCTTTCAAAGACACCAGAGGAAGGAAACTTCCCTTTCTCTTTGGGAGATAAATGAGACAACTGCTCAGCTGCATGACTTTTTTGATGGAGAAGTCCAGAAACTGAGAATAGTAGTTCACAGGAGCATTGTTCAGCTGTATGCAAGTCATTTTCATCCAGATTTAAGCTGGCTCTCTTTCAATATTATATGTTTTATGAGCTTCTCTAACCTTCAGAGCCTCTTGAGACTTTTTTTTTGCCTTTTGAAACTATTAATTGAGTGTATATAGAAGATCTGCCCTTCCCCCAGGCAGAAAGGCACCTTTTGCCTTCACTGCTAAGGCATCTGTACAAGCTTTGCACCCCCGTAGGTTGTTTCCAGCATAGCAGTCTCTCCAGGATCTAAAACAAGTCTCTAAGCAGTGAGAGTGTTTTAAGCTAATAAGCTTCATAAGCTTTAAGCTAATACATTAAAACAATATGAAGTATAATACTAAGTATAAACACACCAAGTTTTCCGGTCTGTGTATTATGGAAAGCAATCCTACTGAGGCTGCTTGTGCAAGCCAAGCTAGGCTGACTACTCTGCTGTGCTGCATCCACTGTATGAAGACATATTCTGTCATGGAATGGGGCTGTGCTCTCCAGTCCTTTGTTTTCTCAGGCAAAAGAGGAGTACAAGCTCATACAGGCTACAGATGGGGTCAAAAGGTTGCTGCTGGTGAAAAACGTCTAGATTTCACAAAACGTGTACTAAAACTGGGATCCATGCAAACAATAGCTCAAAGAATTATTCTGGACTCTAGACGAGTTTGAATCTTCGAATAGGAGACCCACAGGAATTTCCTCAGACAAGTTTCTTCCCTGAAAGGATTTTTTACTTCACAAGGCACTTAATCCAAGTCTTTCCTTTTTCTCTCTCTTTTTTTTTTCCTTCTGTGTCAGCAAGATACTCTCTTATTTGTCTATGTTTCATCAACCCTTATCTCAGGTTCTGTGATGTGACTGATATAGAGGAAGAGATCTGTCCATCTGTCCAAGTAAGTTCCAAAGTACATTACAATTTTAAAAAGTCACTGACCTGTAGGAAATAATGGTCCATTATTTAATATCTTACCCGGATCTGTGTGTCCTTGAGCTCAAGGCAGCGGCACATTTCTAAGAAAAGCTTCACCCCGTCCTCATCTAGGATTATATAGACAGGAATCCAACGCTTACATGCTGCATCAACAATGTCTCGGAAGATGTCCCGATCTGTAAATATATCCATGACCAGTGCAATAATCTGGAAAGAAGAAGATAGAAGATAGACAATTAAATAAAACTTCAGGAACTGAAAGGGAGGTCCGTCACACTGGCGCGAAATAAAGGAGAGCATTGGCAGGGAGGTTGGCCTAGATGATCTCTAGAGGTCCCTTCCAACCTTAACGATTCTATGATTCGATGATTTTATGATACCAGAACATGGAGGTGGAGGATATAGGGGAGATTAAAGTACAGGAATGTACATGCCCAAGCACCTCCCAACAATCTCATAATTTTCTGGCATGGGTCCTGCTGCACTTTGGAAGGAACTTAATAAATCTCTTTGAAAGTCCTCTTTCTTCTAGGGAAAGATGGCTTACTTCAGAGGCCGGAAGAACACTAAAGGTAAATACCCAGTTTTAACTTTGGACTGTGAAACCCTCTTTGCCTCTGAAAGGATCCTCTTAAACAAAGAAAAACACTGAAAAAAGATTGAAAAAGAAGAGTGAAACACACAACTGTAGTAATTATCACAAGGTGAGTGATGGAAGAATAAATGTAGAGAGGAGTCAGAGCATGACTCCTCAGCCATAATTGTGCAAACAATGAGAATTCCGTTTTTCTATTTTACCAATTCACTGTGAGAACTTGCATGATGTTTTTATATGTTCTTTCTGTCTCTGCATCTCTCCACACTTTCTATAGCTTTCACAATGTTACATATATCCTTTTTTTTCATGAAAGCCTTTTTCTCTTCAATCTTTGGAAGGCTATGAATGAAGAAAACTACTGTTTTCCTAGTCCCACTGGGAAATGTGAACCTGCCGAGCTGGAGCACCCATGCTAACAGTGGGCTAGGAAGCAATGGGCTAAATTCTAAATTTCATGAGCCTTGAGGTCACAGGGACAAGCCAGGCTGTGTTGGGGTTAAGCAAAAAGATGTGAGTGGAATTTACAAGTGGATCAAAATACAATTTTCTTACACAGCTCAACTGTAGGACCTCTTGTGAGAATAACAGGTGGGGGATAATTCCCACCAGAGAGCGCTGTGCTTGGAAAACGTTCTTGAGCAAGGGAGGTTTAGGGAAATGGATGCCATGGTAAATGGCATTCCCTAGACTGTTCCTGTTGAGACTCTGCCTGGTACTGCCAAAAAAAACCCAACACCTCTGCTCTGCCAGGCTTCCTGTCAGCAGTGCTTACACAAGCTTTTATTTGTTAAAAAAATAAAAAACAGCTGCCATGGTATTTTAAGCCCATCATTAATATGTACATTTTTGACACAGGTGACATGACAGAGCTCCATTATAAAATAATAGTAAGAGTCTTGATAAATTCTGCTAAGCAGAAGAACTGAATTCAGGTCCCACCTTACTTCTTATCTTCCACACAAAGCAGCAAGATACATGGAATGTTATTAGAACTTCTGAAAAATTAAAATGCAGTGAACTTATGTCACTTTATTCCTAAACAATTTATTGTACAGATTACGATTAAAGGCATGATGTTTTCATGCATTAATTAAAGTATGTCATTTCTCTCCCATAAACACACTCTAATATGGAGGCTGTTATTCAGAAACATAGAGACCAGACAGGATTTTGCTGAAGTAAGAACAACCACACAGGGGCTTGAACGAGCATAGCTAGCAGAGGTGTGAATTTTGTTTTCTTTCCATCTCTTCTGTTTGCAAAGAGTCCTACATCTGCAGAAATTTCAGTAGGCCCAGCTACTTAAATAATATTGGCCTTGCAATCTGATGGCCTCCCTCAGTGCTTTGGGTCTCTAAGGCTAATCAGGTTTCTTTACAAAGCCAGGGACTAAACCCATGAAAAAAGTACCCCTCCATGGGCATCTGATCAACTCCCTTGCAACTGACAGTTCCCAGCTGGCAACCTGAGTTGTTTGTCATTGCTAATATGACATGGTCTTCCTAAACCCATGTCATAGTGATCTGTCAAGGTTATCTAGGAGCGTTCCCAGAAGCAGCAAGTCGGAGCATGAGTGTTTACCCCTGCAAGAATTTTTTCCCATTCCTCTATCTACCCTATGGATAATAACACTACTTAGCTATAGGGGCATAGGTGTGCCAGCCTCTTCTTAGGTATGTACAGATTGGCAAGCATTAACTTGCCAATCTTATTGCAGCAAAGTAGCTTAATTAACGCATGTTTGTTAAACACTGCTGATAAGGGACCCACAGCCATGCGCCAAATATTACTAGTACCTGTTTAGTCCTCCCCCAGCCACAACCCTCCGCTGAATGGAAAGCTGCAGCCTGGAGATTTTTTTTCCTCCAGGACCAGCTCAGCTGGGCACAATAGGCATAGTTATCTAAGAAAAAAAGGCCATTAAACACTTAAATGGCTGTTAAACATGAAACCACCTTTGAGCTGGGAGGGGCACAGTTCAGCTGGTCAGCGAAAAAGAAATCCAGAGAAATTAATTACTTTCAGGTGCCAGGAACAGCTATCAAAAAGAGCCACGTTTCCTCACCATCATAGCACTTGGAGAGGAATTTATGCCAGTGAAAAGAGGATGTGAAGTTACACCAAATCAGAATGAAAGTATTTTGCAGCTTCTGGTTTCACAGCAGCCATGATGGAGTGTGCACGTATCTCTGTGAGTGGGTAGCTGAGGAGAGCACAGATTAATGTCTTGCTGGAAAGCTTTCTGTATATCCCAGCAGGTCTAGTTTTAACAAGTCTCTGCAAGGGGTGCGCAGGTAGTTTGTGCCTGGAGGCGGGGAGGAGGAAACAACCACTGAATTCGCCTCTCTCAGAAAGCAACAAAACTAAAAGCAGGGAAGAAGGACCTGACACTGTTCCCCATTTCCATGGAGCGGACATCAGCCCTGACAGGAATCATTTCCTGCGTGAAAAATTCGCCTGGATCCAGGCAAAAAAACCTCATTGTTGTTCCCCAACCTACTCTTGTGCAAGCTCTTGCACCGTCCCGGCTGGTTTGGGTCTTGGCAGAGGTGCAGTATCACCACTAACACTAACAGTCTCTGCAGACAAAAGTAAATAGGAGGAGCTGCTGCACGCTGTCCAGACATGGGCTGCCTGGCGAGAGGCCGGGTGCTACCGAGGCCACAAAAACAGCCCCACTCTGTGCTCCAACAGGGCTGTCCGCACGTCGGGAGAGGCGGCAGGAACGGCATCCCGACGTGTGCTCCCCTGACGCAATGAGTCCGATGGGGGCAGGACAACTTGAACCTCGGACACAAAACGCCCGGATGAGGCAGGGTTAACCCCATCCCGGATGTCAGCTCTTATTTCATGTGGGCAAACCATCATGTTATTACGACTGGCGATGAGCTGCACAAAGAAGTGTAGGGGATTGACCACCAGAAAATGAGGGTCCACCACACTCTCCAGCTGTGGCACGGAAAAGAGCAGCAAACGAAATCCGGGTGTGGGAGGGCTCCCTACCACCCCGCACATCTCGGCCAAGCCGGCGCTGCCAAAGCCTCGTGTTGCTCCCACACCTGCAGCTGCCCCTGCCCTCGGCGACGCAGGTGGCACCAAGCCCGACCCCACCGCCATGGGGCCGGCCGTGGCCGCTGGCCCTGGCGGGTGCCCGGTGTGGGGTGCCAGGCCCTACCTTCTGGGCCTGCTGGATCATGTCCCGCACCACCTCCTTGAGGTGGGGCGCGCTCTCCTCCTTGCGCGGGTGCGTGAAGAGGGCCACGCGGCTGATGCCCCGGTAGAAGGTCTTGTCGGTCCAGCCCAAGTCGAGCGGTCATGGGGCCGGCCGTGGCCGCTGGCCCTGGCGGGTGCCCGGTGTGGGGTGCCAGGCCCTACCTTCTGGGCCTGCTGGATCATGTCCCGCACCACCTCCTTGAGGTGGGGCGCGCTCTCCTCCTTGCGCGGGTGCGTGAAGAGGGCCACGCGGCTGATGCCCCGGTAGAAGGTCTTGTCGGTCCAGCCCAAGTCGAGCGGTGGCACCTCTGTGTCGGAGCACTCGGGCCAGTAGGCGAGCGAGAGGGTCTCGCCGCCGGGCCCGCGCACCACTTTGCCGCCCTCCTGGGGGTCGTCGTAGCCCCGCCAGCCAGCC
>NW_010586210.1:0-52988 GCF_000705375.1 Tinamus guttatus | reverse complement strand
ACTGTTGCTGGGCGTGGAGGAAGTGCTGCTTGAAAACTAACCAGCTCTCTTGGGCCCCTCTACCTTCTAGAGCTCTAGCCCATGGGATTCTTCTGAGGAGGTCTCTGAAGAGGCTAAATTTGGCCCTCCTGAAGTCCATCGTTGCAAGGCTACTTACAGCCCTGCCACCTCCTTGTTGGATCCTGAACTCCACCAACTCATGGTCGCTTGTGGGAAGCTGCAAGAGCTCTGGGACATGGCCATAGTGCCAGCAGGGAGGACTCCTGGTGACGATTTAGCATTCCCAAAACAAATAATAGTGATAATAGGTATAGGGGGTTGGACTAGATGATCTCTAGAGGTCTCTTCCAACCTCAACCATTCTGTGACTCTGTGAAATGGAAATCAAATGCACACTCTGTTGAGGGGGAAGGTGATAGGGATGGCAAAGATTGGGAACATTGCAAAATTAATTTCAGGATCATAATGAAGCATTTGACCTGGGGATTAGAAGCTGTGATGATGAAGGTGAGAGCTTCCAGCTAATGAGGGACTGCAGTGGTGGGATGCAAATAGGAGGCTGATGTGATTGCAGTGCTGAGCTGGCCAAGCCTTGCCTATACTAGCATCACGCATCCTATTAGAAAGAGTTCTGCACCCACGCTCTAAGTAACAGGAGGCTCAACATAAATTTGAATTTTGCATGAACAAAAGAGAGCTACATTAAAAATGGGTTAGTCAGTCTTGGTTAATGCTTTTTGAACATAGTACATGCGTTGCGTATGCTAGTCTCCAGCATTCTTGGGTATGGTGCTCCTCAAAATGTTAGCTCTGCTCTACATGGGGTAGTTGCTGATGTTTTTTTCCCAGCACAATCATTCTTCACTGACTCCTCTGTGTGGTTTCTTCTACACCAGACAGGCCTCTACCAAACTGAGCGACCTCGGCTTCCACCGAGTGGACTGTGTGCGTCCGTGCAGGATGCTTCGCTTGACCACTTACTGTGAAAGAGTCATGCTACAGTCACCAGCTTGGGTGATTTACCAAGATGAACTAGCCCCAAGTTAACAGAGTGTTTTTCCAAAATGACACATTTTCATTGTGCAGAGGTGGTGGGAAAGAGCCTTTGCAGCAGTTTTTGAGTAAGCTGGAGGCTGAAAAATTAAGGAGGGCAGAAACAATAAAGCATAATATGAAGAGCATGTGGAGAAGAGCTTTGGAGCTGTGGTCAGCCTTGTCTGAGTCATGAGAAAGAAAACCATGAGGCTTTGACCATATTAGACAGTCTTACCCAGGTAAGTATAAAGATTCTTTAAATAGATGAAAGATGATAATTATAATTTCAAAGAGGAGTAAATCACTACCCACACCCTTTGCCTTACTACATGAAGATCTTATCAAATTAAATTATGATCTCTTTCTGGAATAATGAGGCAGAACCTCAGCTGGTGAAAATCAGAATAACTCCATGAATTTAAAATGTGCAACAGTGACTTACTCAGCCAAAGCGGAGTCTGACCATCTGCTCAGTTACCTTCTCAGGTGCCCTTCTCTTCCCATGCTCATGCTCACATCTGCATGTGCCACAGCCAGACTGCTGCTCAAAGACAAGTTCCTCTAGGCTGGGGGAAAACAACGCTTCGAAAAATAGGCCTCATACTTAAATGTTTATTGTAAGGATAATAAAACAACACCAATCTTTTATTAGGATGGTATCTCACATCATAGTGGTTGGCCTTCAATTCCTTGATGGAGCCAAAGGCTTCAGAAGACGGAAGGGATGGTCATGACCACGTTCTGCATCTTTGTATAACCCAGGCCAGAGTATTTCACCCTGTAATTCCTATATCCATCCCCCTTGCTTTTGATGCCCTGAAAGGCCGCATTTAAAAGGCCAGCTGGTCTTGAGCGAAAGCCTGCATGATGGAGAACCATAGTAAGCCTCCTATGGTGTTCCAGTGGCTGTGTACCTTCACTTTTAAGTATGAGCACTTTGTTTTTAGCCTGAATTTGTTCAGAGTCAGTGCAGACAGCCCATGTGAATGTCTTGAAGGTTTATTTCATATTTTTGGAGTCCTAAGTTGGAGATGTGTATGACTAGTGCACCAGCATGCTTTCTGCTCTGTAAGTGCTTATGATATGCCAGTGCCCTTAAAGTTATGCACATATTAAATGAGAATATGCAGCTATCATTTAGGTCAGCTGATGCTGAAGATTTTAACTTGTAAGCACTGTTGTGCTCTCCAACCTGATAAACATGATTGAGAGCTGCACTCCACCCAGAAAGGGAACCATCAGCAACAAGTGGCACTAATTTAGCTATTTCACAGGGCAGCAAGGTGTCTCTTGCTATTTTTGTATGTGTGTGTGTGTTGAAAACTTTTGTGCACGTTCTATTCCCCCTGGAGGTAACTTTGATAATAGCTTGGATGATTGAGTGTTTTGCTAGTGTGAACATGTTAGGAATTATTTTTCCTGCTCTAATTTACAGTCTAAGGCACAACAAGCTTTAGCAGCTTTGCCCTTTTGATGAAGAGCTTTTACAAGAGCTTCCACAGAGGAGATGGAGGACACACTATTTGCAGCAGCTCTTTTTTTCGCTTTCCCTTCTCCCCAGATCTCCCCAAGCACACTTTAAGGAAAGGATTCCCTGTTCACGCACAGGCACTTTGGCAACCTCAAGCGAAGTAGGTTTTCATTTTGCTGAGTCTGCAGCGCAGGATGAGGTGATCTAATAGCTCCTGCTGCCAAAAGCGGGAGGTTGCCTTCCCTTTCCCCTCCGGGCTGTGCATTCCCACCGCTTACCTGGGCCGGCCCTGCTGCACCTTGGTGAGCTGACTCACCTCATTCACCCAGGGAAAAAAGAAAGGGGGGTGGGGGGCAGTTTTCCACCGAGTGGCAGTGAGCTCTTAGGTTGACTCACCTGCTCTTAAGAAATCACAGGCACTGTTAGTGTCTGTCCATCTGCATCTGATAACAGGCGAGTAGCTGCCAGCACAAGGGCAAGCTCTGATATACAGAGAGGCAGCAACAGGGAGCTGCTTTCCTGCCGCCACACATCCCCTTGGGTTGCACTGCTGCCGAGCGAGTGCCGAAAGCTGCTCGGGCAGGATGAGCTGTGGGTGATACACACGCATACAGTGCTGATGGAAAAGGGTCCAGATGGAGCAGGGCCAAGGGGTTTTTCTCAGTCCCTTCGTGCTGGTAATTCCCCCTTCCCCCTTCTCTGCAATTTTGATGGGGAAAAAAAGGCTAACACAAAAGGCTAATACCTTTACAGTAGCACGCCATAAAGGCTAATGCAGACTTATATTGCACCATTTTGCGGCTCAGTTTTTGGCGTGCTGCACCTGCCAGTAAATATTCAGTCATGGGCAGGGTCACCATGGACTGGTTCCCTGTGTTTGTTATTACCTGGTGCTGCAGTAGTGGTGCGAGAGACCAGCTGTATCACAGGGAAGTTATGGTCAAAGTCAGACACTCAGTACAAGACAGCTTTGAGAATGACCTCCAAATCAACAGACAAGGTGCCGCTTATTTTATTTTTCCTTTAGATTTTACTTCATATCACCGAAAGGTTTTTCCAGAAGAGCCTCTTAAGGAATTGAACTTCAGCCATGGCTTCAGGACATTGTCATCATTTTATGGCTTTAAGTGCACAGTAATAGACTCGCATCCTAAAGTGCATTTGCTCGTATTTTCACTTGCGAACCAGAAAGAAAAAAAAAAAAAAAGCTACAGGCACATCTCTCATAAATCTAGGGGAAAATAAGACAGCAGGGAGAGAATGCAGGATAGCCAGAGATCTTTCATTTGCTTCATCTTCTTCTCTTTGCTGCCGGAGCTCATTTCATTTTTGCCTGTCTACAAGGAGCACTGTCCGCCTGCCATTTGGGAGATTTTGCATTTTCATGCTAGCAGAGCGGACATGCACCAAGCAGCTCATGCTCGCACAATGACAGCGGACAATGTGCTTTGAATTTTCCCTCTGCACAGAGGTCAGTGACTTCTTTCCACTCACTTGTCTCTTCCCCTGCTGTCCTGTAGCTCACAGATAAGTCCACTGCTGCTTTCCACTGACAATTGTGCTTATGTAAGAATCTTCTTTGGTGTTCCATGCAAATTAAGGCTCCACAAGTCTGTCACATAAAAGCTGCCTCTAAAAATTGGAGAAATTGGCACTGCCCTGCCCTCTTCCACAGAGCCATTAAAGCCTTTATCACACACACACTCACTTCATGCAATGCAAACCTTTCAGCAGCAAGGAGTGCTGCCTGTCAGAAGCTCTTTAGTCAATGCGTTTGTTTTAACCAGTAAATGTTAGTGCCTGGATCATCTGGGAATGCTAATGGTTTCAGCTGATCTCTATTGGGCTGTAGTAAGAAACAGCTGAGCCAACTGCTGTGAAACTGGGTGTCTGCCAAGGACTTGCTTGTATCAGAGCAGTGGCCAAGGTGGCCAAAGGGCAAGTGGGGATGATAATGGAGCTGAGCAGTGGAGAGATGCTGAGCAGGGATGGGCAGCAGCCCCAGGCAGCCTCGGAAGGAGCAGCGTTGCCAAATGCTTCTTGCGTCTAGTCTGGTGCAACACAGGCTCCTTGGCAGTGAGCAGTGCAAGAATCTGAGCGCAACCCTAACCCAAGTGGCCACATCTGTCTCGCTAGATGTCCTTGCTGTCCTTGTGAAGTGACGTTGATATAATTAAGGACCTGTCACTTCCCACTGGGGTGTAGAGCTCACCCCTCAACTCATCTCAGAGCTGGTGCTGCCAGGTCCCAGACTGGTACCGTGTTGCTGTTCAAGGCTCATTTCTCTTGGCCACATGGTCCTGGCTGCTGGACCTTCTGCTTGCCACCCTTGGTTGCACTCCACAAGGACCAGAGGCAAATTGAGTTCCCAAGATCCTGCATTATCAGGATCCCTTTGGGAATGAAGGCCGAGAGGCGCTGCTGAACAGAAAGAAATGGCAAACAGGTGTCAGTTGTGGAAGGCTGCATGCTGCAATAGAAAACCACTTTTAATTAAAGAAAAAAAAACTCAACAACAAAAACCCAGGAACTTGTTGTATTACTGGGTTCGTATCCCTCTTGCAGAGGGGCTGAGCAGGCAGCCTGAGCGACGCACGTTCCTGTGGCTTCTGCTGTGCACTGCGGCGAGCGCGGCCATGGTGGTGACTGCGCACCAAGACAGCAACAGCTCTATCCCGTAACAGTGAAATCTCTGTGGATGGCTTGAGCATGGAATATTTCCATTTGCTGCTTTTTTTTGCTCAACCTTATTAATCATGGAGACATTTATAAACAAAATATACTTCTGCAGCAGATGGAGGTGAAAAGTTCATTCAGAGAGGAGAAAGCTCAGCTCAGCTGTGCTCATCAAACTTTTATTCTTCCATGGGCAGGTCAGCTTCTTCTGTTTCATTTTCTACAGCTATGTTTGTCTTCCCGTGTACTTTTCCTACTTTTATCTCTGCTTACAATCTCTCTTCTCATGAACTGTCTTTCTTGCCTAAGACAAATACTAAGCAAAACATTTCCCTGGATTCTTTATTCCTTCCCTTTTTGGTTTCACAGCAGGCTCTGTGAGGCTGTAGGCAGAAGGGTTAATTCTTGACCAAAACTGACAAATGCGGGATATGTGCATTGACAAGAACAGCCTGTGTGTGTCTCAAATCCTTTCTGCTATTAACTGACCTGAGTTCTTATTTCATGGGAAGACTCCAGTAGACAACAGTGTGGGCCATGGAGAACAACTTTTCCATCCTGTGGGATCCAGCACCTTCTATCCCAAGCAGAACTTGCCCTTTCTCCTTGCATCCACAGACTCCTTCAACGTGGGAAGGGCTTCTGCTCAGTGCTGTATTGCTGGGAGGAGAACTCCTTCTCCTAGGGGAAGATGCAGAAATGGAGCCTGGCTCCTGTGCCTCCCGCTGCTGCTGCGTGCGGTGCCTGCAGGCAGCACTGCCTCTGCCCCGGGGAAGGAAGCAGAGACGGGGCAGGCCGGGTCCTGCCGACCAAGGCCAGGCCAGCTCCACAGGTAGGGCTGAACATGGCACTAGAGACCATCTCTTTATCACAGATGCCATGATGTGTTTGGAGCCTTCTAATTTTGGTGTCATTACAGGTGCTGCCTGTAATGGGAAATCAAAATTTTACTGTGGTCTTGCTGTGTTGTCCATAATTAGCGAGTCACATATTGCTAACTGACTTAAGTATTAATTCCTTAAAGGTCTATTGAAAAATCATGTGGAAATTTACCTCTTTCTCAAAAGAACCATCGCCTAACATGGGGGTAATTACAATGTACTACTTAGACTTGCTTAATTAGTTAATCTCTGTAAAGGGGTTTCAAATGTTTGAAGAGCTATTGAAGTGCTAAGTGCATTATCCTCAATTAATTTTGTGCAACTACATCCTCACTACCAAGAGGGTCTTTAGAGCACTGAGGACAGGAAAAGGAGGCATTGGTTCCAATTTTAAAAGTAACTCTCATTAAAAAAAAGAAGAAAATTAATCTAAAGATGATTTGAAGCAGTAGGAATAAGAAGAATGAATGTACCATTTCTTCTGTTTAACCCTGATACAGAAAGCTCCCGAGTTCATGTTCAGACCTGAACATGAAAAGTCACTATTCATGTTACTCTGCTTTCAAGGGGTCTGTATTTTTAATTTGCTTTCATCTTTCCCCAGTTTTGGTCCTCTCTCCCCCTGAATATTAAATACTGTCTTCCAAATTTGGCATTGCCTTGAACCCTCCCCACACCAAATGAAACAAACCAAAACACTCTTCACAAAACAGTTGAGGTTGGAAGGACCTCTGGAGACTCTGGAGATCATCTAATCCAAGCCCTCTGCTCAAGCAAAACTACAGCACATTGCCCAGGATTGTGTCCAAACAGCTTTTGAATATTTCAAGGAAGGAGACTCCACAACCTCCCTGGTGAATCCATGCTGACTACTGCTGATTACTTTCTTATCCTTCACATGATTAGAGACGGCATCCAGGGTAAGCTGTTCCATCATTTTTCCAGAGACGGTGAGGCCGAGTGGCCTGCAGTTTCCTTCTTGCCCTTCTTTTGGAGACTGGAGTGACGTTGGCTTTCTGTCAGTCCTCAGGCACCTCTCCTGTTCTTCATGTCCTTTCAAAGATGATGAAAGGTGGCTTAGCAATGGTGCCTGCAACTCCTGCAGTACTCTTTGGTGCATCCCAGCAGGGCCCAGAGCCTTGTGATGTCCAGCTTGCCTAAAAGATCTCTAACCTGATCCGCCTCAACCAAGGGCAAGTCTTCCTGTGACCTTCTCTGTAGACCTTTTGTCTCTGTAGACTTTCTCTGTGCTCGCTAAGGTCTGGGGTTCCTGACGCCTGGTCTCAGCAGCAAAGACTGAAGCAAAGGCGGCATCAGTAATGGGCCCCCATCCCAATCAGTACTGGGCCCACATTTCCTTAGTCTTCCTTTTGGTACTGATGTATTTAAAGAAGCCAGTCCTTGCTGGCTGTCCTTGACACCCCATGCCAGATTCAATTCCAAATGGGCCTTGGCCTTCCTTTTCACATCCCTTCATACTTGGATGACATTCCTAAAATGCTCCCGAGTAGCTTGTCCCTGCTTCCATCTTCTGTGCACTTCCTTCTTCTGTTTCAGTTTTGCCAGGAGCTCCTTTGCATCCATGCAGGTCTCCTGCCCTCTTTGCTCAACTTCTTGCTCCTTAGGACACACTGCTCTTCACCTTGGAAGAAGCGATCCCTGAATATTGACTAGCTCTATTGGACCCCTCTTCCTTCTAGGGCCCTAACCCATGGGATTCTTCCAAGAAGGTCTCTGAAGAGGCCAAAATTTTCTCTCCTTAAGTCCAGTAAATCTCTTGTTCACTGCTTGAATACTATGCAGTGTATGCAATATGTGCTTGATCGACACTAATCAGGTGTCTACTGGAAAAAAAGCCCAACTCCCTCAGTCAGGGGCAACCAACAGGACCACTAGCAACAGCTACACCAAGCCAAAGCCTCCCAGAAGCTAAGGCTGTCCCTTGACCTATCCCTGCAAGGATCTTCTTGTTCCTCAGAGGGTCCCTAGAAAGCCAACACAACACAAGGTTCTCAGGGTGCCTAAATAGAACCCAGACATTGCTGTGCAAAATGCTGCATCTGTTGGCTGCAGATAAGCTTTTAACATGTCTTTCAAAGTTTTCTATCCTATTTAGCACATATATGCCTTATTAATTCTCATTTTACTTCAGCCATTAGTAATCCACTTTTGGTGGAGTTCTCTCAAATATTTGATAATGAGTCTTTTCTGCTAATATTGCATGTAGCTGGCAGCCTTAATTGGGCCAGCTACATTGAATGAGATTGCACCACGAGCCTATTTCTTGTTTTTCTTTCTATGCTGACTAATAAAAGAACATTTCTCTTGCTGAGTATGATTTGTTTTTAGAGGTTTTTTTCACTTTTCTTTCTTTCCCAAGAATGATAAATCATCAGTTCCTTACTGAATCCCAAGGTCCCCAAAGTTGTGAAAACCTCAGGTAGCTTGTTTAATATCAGATTGCATGAGCAGTGTTTCTTGCAGCAGCATTTCTCTTTCTCAGGGTTTGATCATTTTTAATGTGCATTCGCAATATATTTGTATCACATCTTGGTATTCACTCAATAATGATTTGAAAACCTATCCATCTGCCTTATTTCACCCCTCAAAAAAGGGAACAGTGAAGAGACTATTTCATGTCCACAACTTTATTCTCTGCACACTGTAAAGTAATAGATCAGCCTGCTGGATAAGGCACTCCACCAGCAAGTTGGAGTTGTGTACACAGTGATCCCAGCACTGCAGATTCTTGGGGAAAGAAATTCTGGCATCAAACCAGACAAAACAAACAAACAAACAAACAAAACCCCCCACTTTTCTTCCCCACTTTTCCCCAGGTGATTTTTACACTGTTATCCCATCAAGTGGTATTCATTTAGCTCAGCCTGACCTGCTGTAACTAGGATGTCTAGCAGGGAATGCAGGTACCTTGGAAAGCAGCTTGAAAACGGGACAAGTTGTTACGGAATGCAAGAGTGCAGGACTATTAGAAGAAGCAAAGAAATTACTTTCTCCCCCTTCTATACCTTCATCACTGGGCCATTTGTACAAAATCTCACAGGATCTTATCCCTTCATCAGGTATACTCACATGGTCAATACCAACAGAATATACTAGAAGGGTAATGCAGAAAATACTTAGAAAAATTAAGGCTGCCTTGAACCTCACCCTAAGGTCCCTCCTTTTCCCTTCCCTAATACCTGAAGGATTACCAACCATCATTTGATTAACCTAGGTGTTTTTCCTGCCTCTGTGCAATGAGGGAAAAGGTGAAAGAAACATGACATGGAGTCCAAAGGGACTGTGTGTACTACCGGATCCAAAAGACAGGGGTGAGACTGCCTAAATACAGAAGCCTAACCTGCATTTCCACAGGACAAACCTAATTGCAGTAATTTATGAATACTTAGCCAAGGATGACACGGCAGGGAGGATCCAGCAAAGTCCCAATGAACAATCCAGGATTCTTGCTCTTTACCTTATAATGAAAGCAAAGCATAAGGAAAAAAAAAGCTCTACCCTCTTCCACAGGTTCCCTTTCATACCAATGCTTCAGAAGATCAATTGCCAATAAATTAAGATAATAACAAAAACACTATATGTCCCAGGGACAAGGGAACATGTGCTCCGTCTCTGTCCCTGCCACATCAGAGCAGCTCCAGCATGGCCCTTTGGGGCACTCTGTGCCCTCAGAGGTGCATCGGTGCGACGTAGTTGGAAGGGAAGAGACCCAATTCCCCACGCAGGCGCCCTTTCCACCACGATGGGTTGGAGCTGTCCAGGACCTCTAAGATGTCTCCACTGCGGAAGCCCAGCTCATCGTGCTCCACCGCATCGAAGTCGTACAAGGCACGGACCCAGAGCGTTCGCTGGCGAGGAGACAGAGAGAGGCAGGGAACAGTGAGCCACAGTTCTTACAGCCCCACAGTGAGGGGTCACCCTCCTGTGACCCCTCTAACACCCCACTACACATGAAGACAAACAACACTGAAACAAAGGCCAACTTGCAATTAAATAAGCAAGTGGCCAGCGTTACAGGAAGGATGGACTGATCTACTAGGAAACCAAGGAGATGGTGCTCAGGTTCTGAGCAGCCCTTTGAACCTTTCTTGTTAGATAAAGTCAAGAGGACTCAGCAACTGACTGGCTGTCAGATTATTTTGAGTTTGCAGTTTATTGAGAATTATAATCAGAATGTTTTCTTATGAAAGCTTCATCCTAAAAGACTTTGCACTCAATTTCCCATTTTGACTGAAAATCAACTATTAAAGAATTTAACATGGACTTCTTTACTGGGAAATAGTTGGCATCCCCATCATGGGTCATGGATAATTTGGCAGGTGTATTTTTAAAGCCCTGTTGGAAAGTTTTTGTTTGATCCCTGGTTTATCTTTGCCAAATCTTGCGTTCAGGGCCTACCCAGACATAGTTCTTGGTTATTTGGTTGGTTTCAAATTATTTTAAACACACATAGACCATTCTATAACGGGACTTGGTGGCTTCTTGATCACTGCTGGGATGTGGCAGGTAAGGGCATGTTGTTATTTGTTGCCACAGCCTCTGAGGGATAAAAGACATGGTATTTTGAGCTCGATTATAATAAAGACTCTGGATTCCTGCCTCCCCAGAGCTTATGCTAAGGCCCCTCCTACATGCAGTATGTCTGCATGCTGACTGGGACTGGTTTGGAGAACAGTCTTAGACCTACATTCATGTAACAATGTAGCTTTGTCCTCAAAGTTCTCTAGAACCAAATTCAGGGGCTGGGATGGAGCCGTGACATACAGCAACATCTTTGGAGGTGGAAGATGACCACATTACAATAGGTGTAATATACTATCCCTCCTGCAATCTCCCTGCAGGTGACATTGCTTAGCCACTGCTAGGGAGCCAGTGAGATCTGCAGATGGGGCCAGGTACATCATACATCACTTACTGGTGCTGGCTGGTGCAACGGCTCTGTGTGTCTCCGCTGCACAGCTGCTGCCCTTCCTGCGCTGTAATCTGTATGGCCGTGCAGCCCATCTTTCCTGTCCAGGCTCCCACCATACCTATCCTAAAAATGCAACAAGAGAAAAGCCATGAATACACTCAGCTGCATAAATGAGGGGCTTTAAGAGTCATTGATGCCCTGGGAATCAGGGTTCAGCTCTCATGTAAGTCATCTTGGATATCTGCTGCTAATATATTTCTTGCACTGCAGTCCTGTAAGCAATGGTCCTTATTGAAGATATCTTACAGTGTTCTGTTTTGGATTTTTTTGTCCTAGAAGTTGAAGACTGACTGTTTCAAGCAACGTTTTCGGCTGTATTCCATACCTGCTGGGAAAAGGGGTAAGAGAGTGTCTGGCTTCTGGGATGTTTGGAGAAAACCCAAGCCCGTTTAACACACAAATGACAAGCCATGCTTGCTAAGGGGACTTTCACCAGTCGGCAGTTATTATGCCCCAGTCCTGCTCATTCCTTGCCCTTACTCTTTTCCACGTGCTAGTTCTGCAGAGGGAGTGGCTCTGCGTATTACCTAAAGGCCCATTACTGGTATATGTATTACCACTTCAGGTAATTCATACATACAAATACCTGAAGGTCTAAGTAGGTGTAAGAAGTAGGTCTAACATCCACTACTTTTAGTTTGGGCTGCCCCACACACTAGAAAGGCAGAGAGCAGGCCTGAGAGTCCAGTAGCCCTGTTAACTGAAGAAAATAGAAAAGCAGATCCCAGGAAAGCCAATCCCAGGAAAACTATTTTCCAGACAAATCAGGAAGTACTTTGAAGACCGCAGCCACTACTGCCAGAAGAAGGAAGAGGAATGTTCTGAAGGAAGCCAAACCCTTTAAGGGTTAACACAGTGATTTCTCTTCCCTTATGTGTTTTGTACAGCCAGATGTCAGTATCGTAACACAGCAAAAAGAAACGGGCAGCAAGATTTCACTTGTGCTGCAGACTTGATAAGTGTGTGCAAGATAAGTGTGTAGAAGATCTTGCACACACTTACTGCAGACTTGATAAGTGTGTGCAAGATCTTGCAACATCTTGCAAGTGTGTTTTTCTGCACTCTCTTTAGATGTTACTTTTCATCCTTTCCCAAGTAATATAAGAACATGACACTTCTTGTTTTTCAGTTTTTGGGGTGGAGCTCAGTTCTCCCAGGTTCCCAGTGAAAGGGTCACTGTTGACTTCTGATATTTGATCATCTGTCTACCAGTCCTAAGCAGAACTAAATAACAAGTCACATATTTATTTCACAACGAATTGCTCCCAAGGCCGACACCATCTTTGCTACTACATCCCAGGTGGAGATTTGACTGATTTTGCCTGTTGCAGCAGATTCAGGGTGATGGACTTTGACAGGGTGACTATCCACTATCAAGCAACCAAGGCTTGTTATGTATTCTTCAGTTTGATCTCCCAGCCCCTCTTCCCTGGCAATACCTGTTGCTGGTGCAATACGGGGACAGAATGCTCTACGTATCTCTTGGATGTAAAATGATGAACATCTCCAGCTGCTCCACCCAGGTGAAGCCCTTCCCGGCCCATCCGTTCCAGGCTCCCACCATGCCTCTCCTGATGAAAGAAGATGAAGAAAGTGGGGTCAGATATTGCTTCCCAGCACCTGCTTGATTGAAGCTTAACAATCATTGCTGACAGATCGCTATCACTGCTGTTACCTTGGAGGCTCTGCCAAAGGAAGGCTCCTACCCTTCTGGACAGAAGCAGGAATAAGGAGTCCAATAATTTAGATCTCTGCCATAGCCATTCCTCATTTGAAGACTGGGTAGTGATGGGGTATACTGGTTAAAAATGCCCCCATTGATTTGAGGACTAGCATAGCAAAAGCTCTTTCTGGAAATACTACCACCAGACTTCATTTTTCTCTGCACTGAGATCTGTATATTCCTATCATTTTATCATATGGCTGTGGCATCCAGAAATTCTAACTGTGAACTGAAACCCCACTGTGATGAGTGCTAAACATACCCTGCTGAGCCCATCACCATAACAAATGTACAGAGCGTTTGCCAAAGCAAACTTGACTCCTGTTCTTTCATTTCCCTGTCTACATCTTGCAGCAAATGCTGTTCTCTTTCCTTTTTGCTTTCCTGTTCACAGTTAGCCCAAACAGGTTATATTACTAATATACACATATACATATATATATATCTCCTTCCTTTCTCCTATTTGCTCTGGATTTTATCTCATAAGTCCCATAATCTCTATTTTATATCTTACTAATGCATTTTAAAGCACTGAGTAAGTGTTTTAAGAAGGAGACAGCAACATGTGCCTCACTTTCACTGGAAAATAAATCCTCTTTTGGACCTGGCAAGAACAACCTACCTGTACCTATAAAATTTTACTGCTGCAGTGAGCAAGTCACATACTTTCAGACTTACCTTTACTTGTATATCCTGGTAATTTAATCCCAGAATCCGTTTCCTAGTAAAGCAGGACTTAAGTTGCTGGTATGACCAGCAAGTTCACTTCCAGCATTGTGTGTACAATGTGGAGCACTTTTTACTATGTCACTTGCTTGTCCTTCTGACACAAAACCAAGCATTTATTGTACTGGTATTTCCCTGCCTTTTAAAATATTTGCTGCACCTTTCCTGAACACTGTGGGGAACAGCTTGTTCCCATATCTGCTATGTTCTCCTCAGCAGCACTTTTCTGCCCCTGCCAACCGTTGTTCCAGGTCTTGCCTTCACTCCCTCCATACCCCTTGCTGTGTCAGGTTATTTTTCTGAGCAGGTATACTTTCAGGTGTAACAACAGCTGCAATCAGAGCACATTCAGGGACACTGGGAAACCAATCCTTTCTCAGACATAACCCACCAATAAGCTTTTTACTTCCCCACTCCTTATTGCACCACCAAACCATATTTTCTTCCTGAGCCAAGAGCTTCTCAAATCTTCTTTACACCAGGCATTTCATAAGGTAAGTTCTACTTCCTTTTGCATCATAGAGTTTTGTCTCTGGGGCCTTGACACAGATCTAGCAAAGCCTCTCTGCTGAGATCTGCACTTCCTATTGATATCCAAAACTGACTCAGAAAATTCTGCCCAATTATATAACAAAAAATAAATCTAGGCTGCAAGGTCCACCAGCATAATAGTGCAATTGGAATTCCAAGTACAGATCCCCAGAGACATCTTTATAGGGTTAAATTCCTTCTGTGGCACGCTTTCTCATTGAGGAACTCCTAAGGATAGTTTGTTTGTACCTTCTCTCCTCGGCTGTCATCCCTCAGCAAGATCTGCTTCTGCCTGGAGATGGAGGTTGTCTTGTAGTAGTCCACCAGCTTGTCTAGTGATTGGAATTTCTCCGTCCACAAGTAGTAGTTACCTTTTGAATCCCTCATCACTTTGAAGTGCTGCACGTCATCCTCATGCCTGGATCCGATTGGAAAAGTAATAGGTCATCACCTGGATTGCAACTTTATCTTCTTTTGGAAAGTCTTTTCCAAAAGAATGAGATTTTCCAAAGCTCATTGCTGATTTTTAGCCAAATCTAGACTTCCAGAAAAGTAAAGCAAAGGCAGCCCTTCTATCTACTAGAGCTACTCCAGTACTACAGCCACTATATGTGGCTCTGTATTTCAAAGGAGTCATCTATTTACAAACATGCATTACTGCAGGACTGCCCAGTGACAAGCACGATCAGCACAAAGCACACGGCTTTAGAACTTCCCCTTTGAAATAAAGGTCAGAGAAGCTTTCAAGTCCACAAAAGGCAGTAACTTTATTTTGTACTTTATAAGCAAGACAGCAGTGTTCCCTTTGACAAAAGATTGCAAGTGTTGCAATCTCTCCACTAGTTTTTACAGGTGCCTGTTAATATCTAGTTTGCTTTGACTGCAAGAAATACATTGCCTCTTTTCACATCATATGCATCACAGCCACACACACATATTCACATGAAGACGGGCACTATATTTTATAATTGTACATTACCCAGCATAATATATGACTACAAGCTTACCTCCTTACCCAAGAGAACTAGAAAAAGCTATTATGAGGTGCAATTACAAGGCAAAATTAACAGTCCCACTTCTGCTCTTGATTTCCCCCTTGCAGCTTCTCCCACACCTTTGTCTCCCTTCTGATTTGAAGAATTCCACCTTGGCACTAACTGTGATCTAGTTTTGGTGTTAGTTGGTTTCGATCTAAAGCAACTAGCCCTCTCCTGGATAACGCTGGGCCATCGTTAGGGGGACCATGCAGACCAAGAACCATTCCCAGGGAGCAGCTTGAATGCAGCTATCCTGTTCTGCAGGTCATGTTCCTTGCCCTCAAGGCCAGATAATGGTGCCTGACTGTGCTTAGTTCATTGCTGTAGATGTAGCCAAAGTCTCCTAGAATAGGAAGAGGTGGCTTGAGCAAGCACCTGGATTTGGAAAGAGGAGTCGCAGCAGAGTTACTATTCTTGCAAAATGCTTTCCTGTATTTCTCCCTGGTAATTTTTAAGCTCCCTGAATGAGAAAGCACACACTGCTTGGAAAAGACATTGCTAATCAGTACTTTAACTTAAAATTGATTATCAGGTGTTTGCCTGAAAATCAGGAAACCAACTGACAACTAATAGCTCTGCTTCGAAGCAAGGGGTCTAAGAAAGTCTGGATTACAATAAATGGCTGAAATACAGTTGGGCTGCTAGTGACTGAAAGCTATTCAATGGCTCCTTAGTGACCTGGGAAATAGGTTAAGAATGTACCAGTCAGCTCTTTATGGGTAGTAGTGGAACTGTTGGATCAGTTAACTGGAGCTATCAGGCAAACGGAACAAATAGAAAGCACATGTTTTGCACTGTGGGAGATGTCCCATGTACCACAATCTGCTTTGCTGCAGCTCTTTCCAGAAGCAGGCCACCAGGGGATGCAGCTTTGTAATGGGGCATTCACCGTGTCACTTGAAAGAAAGCAAAAGCATTTGGGAATCAGATGCCTAATTTGTTTTCATTTGCAACACAGCAGCTCTGCCAGTGACTGGCAGCATGCAAACTTCTTAAGAAGCAATGTGACATTAGGATTCCTCTTTAGAAGATACCAGTGAGACCATTAACCAAGAAAAGGAGTAGGAAGATTCTGTAAGAAGCAGATACCTGACAGAGATGGAGAAGTCACCATGAGAGTTCTGACTAGCTCGGACGATGAAGGAACCAACTCCTTTGCTCATAAGGTTGTTCTCTGCTTCATGGCGGGATATTCTCTCATCAAACCAGCTGTCAAGTGGAAAAAAAATCAAGGAGACTTGAATAAGGAGTTTAACTAAGGTAACGAACAGAAAAGTAGAGGCTGGGGAGAAGAGGAATAAGCAGAAAAAAATCAAGGAGACTTGAATAAGGAGTTTAACTAAGGTAACGAACAGAAAAGTAGAGGCTGGGGAGAAGAGGAATAAGCAGGGGGGGGGAAGGAAAGGCAGAACAGATCAGAGGATACTACACGATACCACTGGCCACATACGTACTAAGGTACAGGGTTATGATGGTTACAGACCATTTTCTCTGAGCAGTAAAAGCACATAGGTGCAAAGAGACCGGTGTAAGCCTTGGCCTGTTAAAAAACAAGACTCAGCTAGAAGTCTAATTACAGGCTCAGTACAGTGCTAGAGCAATTGCAAATTGTAAAAGTGCATGGATATACACATATACACATCATTCTCAGACTTACACCTCAAATAATTTCTGGTAAACTGATTGAAAATTGCTGAACTGTGATGGATATATTGCATGGAACAAACATAAATTTTTAATAGAAGCAAAGCATGAAAATTTCAGTACTAATAAATTGACTCTTGCAAGAGTTATAGCACCACAGAAGCACAGAATATATAAGCACACTTATGTAAATTTAGCCAAATAAAACAAACTGCTGGTGCAAGAGCTAGGTATATAATGAGGAAAGTCACCATAAATGGTAAAATAATACAGTGGAAATTGCAACTTGTAAGTAGAGGAGAAAAAATCTTGTTCACTTATATGTGTTCACAGCTAATAAGTTCTGCAATGCTTGTCTGTATTCCATTAAAATTCTGGAGTTAAAACTTCACACACTTCCACTTTTGAGTCTCCTTATTCTTCTCCTTACCATCATTACAGTTTACCTATGTACCATCAGCAATCAATGGGAAATTAGACCTTAATTAGCATTGGTAACTGGTATGAATGATTACTTGACAAAATAGAAATGGAAAAAAAATGGCCCATTAAAGACAGGGGATAACCTTTTCCCCTGCATCTGGTTCTAGCATCTGTCCTGAACTGCTTTAAATGGCTGACCTGCTACACAGAAAAGCATCAAAGTGGAAATGCTTCTTTCCATCTCTTGCATAGGGAAAACATCAAGAGAAAAATGCATGTGAAGAAAGGAGCTGCCAGTGTCCCTGTGTGATGCCACAGCCCTGTGAAAGAGTTAACAGTAATAGCTGACTGAGAGATCTCATCATCTTGAGGCTCAAAAGTGCAAGTCTAGGCAGGAGAGAAAACCAATAATGTCCTTCAGCTGCACTAGCTTGGCTGGCTTATGTCCAAACAGGTCTGTAAGTGCCACCGCTAAAGAGGACAGTGGCACCTACCTGTGGACTACAAGGATCCCTGCGTGCTTCCAGTTTGCCTGCTCAGGACACCAGCATGCACTGCTTAGCAATGAACCAACCATGGTGCATGTTGTGCCTGCTCTCTCCTGCAATGCTGCAGCACTTTTTCAAAAGAGGAGGATTAAGGGGGCTCTATAACCAAGAAAGATTTCCACCAATGGAAAGAAAAAGGAGCTAAAAATCCCATGCTTGGGTTTATTTATTGCATAGGGCTGGACAGCACATTTAACATGCATTTAAACTCATATTGGTCCCTACTGAAAGCAGGGTGCTGTCTACCCAGCAGGAGAAATGGGGGCTTGCCTGTCCTCTGACAGGTCTATGCCTGGGTGCGCAGCCATGAAGCTGGAAGACGGGTGAGGGGTGTGTGGGAGCAGAGTGACATGTCTGGTCTATCATCTCTGTCAATCCATGAGTAACAACAGATGTCCTGATCTCACGTAGCATTGCACTGACCTCTAGTGTATAGAGAGAAACTCGCAGATGCTTTGCGAGGGAGAGGGAATGTGGATGGCAGGGTGGGGAACATAGAGTTAACCTAATTAGGAGTTGGGGGCAGGGGAAACTACATTTTTGTAATTCATTTTCAGAGAGTTCTCTCGCTCTTCCTTTTTTTTTTTTTGCTCAGCCTCCTTCTCTGTTGCCAAGACTCCACATTATGACAATTCTCCTTCTGTCCAAGAAGAGCTAAATGCAGTTTTTGCCATATCCCAGCGACATCCCTCTGAGCAACAGTAACAAAGGAGCCACTTGAGAGTGATACAGAGCATAAAGTACCATCCTGCTCCGAAAGAACAGAAGATGTTTCACGGCAGAAATAAGGTGTGCTGGCAGAACCGTATACAGTGCTACAGCAGTCTTTGCCAGCCCTTAATTGTAGTATATTATAACCAGTGCCTCCCGTGTCTTATTCTCCTAGGTACACCCGCGAACACACGTGCCCTTGACAGGACTCTGTGAAAACATGCAGTGGTGATGCATGCCATTTTTGTGACACTTACGGGGGAACGTGAAAATCAATGAAGTTCTTAGGAACGTAGCCCTCTTGATTTCTCAGCTCTGCTTTGTACCACTCTTCCTGGGAGCTTAAAATCTGCAATGGAGAGATGGGAAGAATAAGTGCATTGAGAAATGCAGAAGTAACCAAGATACTGACAGAAAACTAGAATCTCTTGTAAGAATAGAAGAAAACTCCGCACGAGCTCTCCCACCCACCTTGCAGCAGAGTAAGTGACTGATGACCACTTCAGGGCAAACAAAGCTATGAGGAAGGCTGTGTGGAATTAGAGAGACTGCTTATTAGCCTTATCCTCTCTTCTGAATGCCTGTGCAGGTGGCTGGGAATGCTGTCTGCATGTCTCTGATGTCTGTGAGATGGAAGAATTCAGCTCCAGAAGACTTAACGGGGGTTTAAGGAGCTCTCTGTGCTGTTTTTAATGGTTAGTAGAAAGGATATCCATTTCAAAGGGGAGGAAAAAGAATTTCTGAAAACTCCTCTGGCATTTATGTGTATGAAGGGAATATACAGCTATACCTGCATGTGTGCGTTAGGATTCCACACATGTTATCATATGGCACTTCACAAGAGTGTATTTAGCGGGTTAAATCTGCCGTTGTCCTGAATTTTGTCAAAAAAGTCAAAAGGAGGAAGCAAAAAGTGTTTGAAAGCCACTGTTACACTTCCAAGATTGTAGGATAGCAGAAGTCAGTCCACAGAGCACACTGGAGCAGCTTCAAGGAGTGTTTCTATTAATGCTGACTGGAAAAGTTCTTAGGGACTGCAGTGCAGGCCATAGACTGCCCAGATTCATTGCCCTCTGGCTGATGGCTCCTAATACATCCCTAAGTTACAGGGAGAGGACAGGAATGCAGCCACATTGTTATTTTACTGCATATGTTGCAGTCCTTGGTGTTTGGTTTGACATTTCAGGTCCTGGGACAGAATTGCTTTTTCTAAAATAGAACATGTTTCTGTTCATTCTGGTTTTGGAAAGGATCTTGAAAGTACTAATCCTGACAGTTTTAAAAGGAAAAAGCAAGTGGAAAAGGCTGAATTTAAAAGCTATTGTTAGCAATAATAATACTTGTCTTATAAGCCAATCTCATGATTTGGGAGCTTAACACATGAATTCTAACCACTTGGTGTTGGCGATGGGATGTTCCTGTCTCTGGGGCTGATTCTCCATTGCCTTGCTTGACACGTAGGCCTCTTTTTTGCATGTGGATAGAGAAGGGTTGGGCAGTGGAAGGCTGTGGCGTTCCCAGTTCTCCTTTCCCCATCCGTGGATTAGGGCTCCCTTTTGCTCCTCTGGCTAACCAAAGGGGAGAGTTGGCAGCTTTCTGTGTACGTCCTTCTCACAGAGAAGGATGTGGGCGGGGGGAGAGGGTGGATTTCCTCCTGTCACTACTGGTTGAGGGCCTCATATTTCCTGTTGTCTAATCTCCACATCAATACTGTTCATCTTATCTCTTTCATAAATCAGAAAGACAACCAGCAGGTTGCGCAGGCTGCAGAAGGGGGCTCATAACAGGGTGTGCATATATGTGTGTCTATGCCAGAAGGAGAGATGTTACCCAGGCTAATGTACTGTTACTATGGCTTGGGCCGCTGCAGTATTGTTTTGTTCACCTGAAGAATGTTAAAGTAAGAAACAATCCAGCTTTTCTAGTAGTGAAGTCCCAGTGACAACTGAGAGTAATAATAATAATAATACTATATGGCCGTTATTTTACACTTTTCAACAATAGTGTTTCCAATGCACTTTGAAACAGAACTCTAACTTATAATGCTGGACATTACCGGAAGATAAAGTGAGAAACAGAAGGAAAACTGACCTGGCCAACACCATTAACCCTGCCAGGGACTGAAGGAAACCAGTGTCTCCTAAGTAAGCGGATATCAGATAAAGATCTGGGACAGTGGGGACATGGGGACTACTCTTGACTTAAGAAAGAACTGTAAATGAGGTATGGAGTGAAGTGCTCATCCATCCTAAAGAGAGGAAGTGAATTCTCCAGAGCACTTCTAGCTCTCTGGAGAGAACTTCTTTTTGTTCTTAACAAATTCTTGATGCTATAATAAATTCTCAGCTTTGTCTACTGAAAGAAGCAAGGTTGAGAGCCAACATTTACTGGAACAACTGGGACTGGACAGGGAGAGACAAAAGGCTCCCTGACAGAGCATATGTTTAGATCTAACTGTTGTACGCCATGCCCTTGGCCTGTGAAGGAGTTCCAGGCCTTAGAAAGGAGCTCCACTCAGTCCTTTTCGACCAAAACAAAACATCTATCCTGTGTGCTGAGAAGTGGCTAACGTAGGGTGGAGTGGCACGTGTGAGGCTTCATCTGTGAGAGTTCAATAGGGTTAACAAGAATGGCTCAATAATAACACATGCAAATTAGCTTTAGGGAGACTTTCACATGCTCTGTATTGCTTGATCAGCTGCACTTCTTCTGCCAGTCTCTGGCATTTCTCCACTGCTAAATTCTTGCCGGAGTGATATAGAGGATTATTAGCCCAGGATCTCTTAATCTCTTCCATGATGTGTGTAACAGAAATGGTCTTGTGGACATTTCCTCTTCCATTTGCAACTGCATAAAAGCTCTGTGGCAACCACAGGGTTCAGTGTAATTACCTACACTGAAAAAAGTTAGATATAAGTTCTGCAATGTATGATAACCATCTCTCAAACAACTTAAGAGATGGAAGTAAGGAAGATAGCAATCACTACAGCCTACAGTCATCCTACCTATCTTCAGATGTAGTCACTCTAGACTACCTATATAGTCAATGAAAAGAGACAGGCACTTCAAAATCTGTCTGTCTGAGAACTGAATCTCTCCCCCAGCAAAGATGCTTGTGCGGAAAATCTCGCTGTCAAGAACTGAATGTCCAAAAGGAGACAGAGGAGTCCTAAAACTTTATTCGAATAAAGGGAGAGTCCACCGGGCATATCCCTGTGGGGTCTCTCAAATTGCTGGGGGACGCAGCCCCCCTTTTATCCTAATTTCCCGACCGAGGGACGCCCTCTCCTTTTCCCCATTGGCCAAGGTACTCAGAAGTTACAGCCTTCCCGGCCCGCCTACACCGAACTCCGGCCTCCCGCCATCTGTTCTCACCTGAGCTCACCAACTCCTTTGTCCCCCTTGCTGAAGAATGTGGGGCAATTGCCCTATTTCCCTCCTTTGTAAAGGCCCCATCTCCTTGCAGATGGCTCTTTTTGTCCTTCTGGGCTCATGGCTCCACTCAGTCTCCCCTCCCTTTGTCCTGCTCTTCAGCCAAACTGTGGAGAACCCCCTTATTGATGAATACAGAAACTTGAGCATTCCGCTCATGCTTATCCTTCTCTGCTGATTCCTGGAGGACTGTAGGGCAACTATATCCATAGTCTAGGGATTTAAAATTAAGTGGAGCGGACCTAGACTCGAGTGATCTCGGAGTTGTTACTCCATCAATAGAAGACTCTATGGGAGATTTCTGTCTCATGTTTGTAACTCAGTTTATAGACATCTCAATCAATTTGATTTATCAATGCAAATGGAAGCACAGCAAGATCTGACTGAACTCTCAAAGCTAATAACTGTCCTTCAGCAAAATCTGGGGCCATGCTCAGGCCACACTTACCTTCAAAATATCCCCAGCCTGGAAGCTCAGCTCATCCTCTCCCGAAGCACAGAAATCAAACTTGGCGATGGCTTCCATACTGTGTCTTTGTTATGGAGCTGGAAAGCTGGAAAAAAGTGTAAGCTGCAAGTTTGTAAGCTGCTACTAAGACTACTAAGTCTGGCTTATAGCAAACTTACAGGCAATGCTGTGATTTGTGCAAGGGTGAGGGTACACCAACCATTAGCCATTAGATGCTAGGCATTGAAAAAGACGTTAGCAGCTAGAATATACAGCATGGCCAAGAAGCTATAACTCAGGTCAGTAATTCAAGCAAACTCATTCATGTGCTCATTCCAAAAGATCTCCTTCTCCCCATCAATCTCACGGAAAGGTTTGCACGCTTCACCCAAATCAGCTGGTAGCAGGGAAAACCTTCTAAGCAAACCAAGCCAATGAAACAAGTGACTGCATGCATTTGCCATCTTCAGTGACTAACTCTTTATCCCAAGATAAAGGCAAGCTGTGGACAAAAGGAACAGCCTGCAATATATATAAATTTTCTTGGACAGAAGCCACAAGGTTAAAAGAGACTTTTCTGTGTGATGTTTTAGCATGGGTGACCACAACTTTCAGCTACGGAAAGCTGTTCTGCAGAAAGGCTGCATTCCGTGTTTCAGAGAAGGCAGAGTGTGAAACTGTAGCACTGACAAGCTTAAGGCATGCACATACCGTACCTCGGCTCGAAATATGTACCAGACAGCCCCGCAAAGCAAAGCCTGCTTTTCATCAACCGAGCAGATGTGGCAGGGGAAGTGGCAACACGAGCTTCGCTTCTTCACCACTTCCTGCTCACATACCTCGGATGTACCCCCAGCAGGACCACTTCTATGATCAGGAGAGTTACTGGTTCCTGGTCCTTGCAGCCCAACAGCTGAGGCTGCCAGGGGCCAGACAAGGCATGGCTGGGTAGTGCCACCCTAAGCAAGTGCACTGCTAGTAGATCTTCTTGCAATCCCATTTCTGAAGAACACCAGACATCACCAACACAAAAGCAATGTTCATAGTTACTAATCTAGGCTCACCTGGAAGCAATGATCTGCAAGCCAAAAGCTCCATTACCTAACCTCAGCTCTCACAAAGCTCTCCTTTATGCCTAAGGAGGAACTGCCAGCTCGCTCAATCCAAATGCTCTTAACCAGAAAGCCCTAGAAAGAAACCATACTGACAACAACTCTAGCCGAGATGCTATTTCCTAATTTTTCTGTTAAAATTGAGACAGGACCTCATCTGACACAGAGCATGCTCCAGAACTAGGCCATTTTTAAATTAATGGGCTACCATAACCTCAGCAATAAGCTTCTCTCTGAAGGCAACCCAGCCTTTTAGCTGACTATATATCAAGGATGTAGGGCCCTGTTTTGAAATGGTACAGCTGTGTAACCTTGACTCAGACTGTGGAGAAAGAGCTAGGAGAAAATCTATAGAGATAAGAAAGGCAAAAAGTACATACAGCAGTAGGATTGTTGAGATGGGATCATCAATAGCTCAAGGGTTCCTGAGGGCAAACACCAACATGGAAAGACATAAATCTCAGGGGAAAAAGCCAAAAGGATTATTCGAGATAGTCAGTCCAGCTGGGGACTAGTCAAGGATCATTAGGGTCACTGAGCTGAATCCTCGGTGCCATCAGTGCTGACAGAGCTGGTGGCAGATGGCAACTCAGCACCACTGAGGATTTATCCCAGGGAGCTGTGGAGTTTGACTCTTCCCCTCCCAACTGATGCTTGCTTGGCAAGCAAAGATTCTTCGGGTGCTCACTACAGGGGCAGTGAGCATGCGAATGCATGCCTAGACATAGCCTAATACTTCATTATATCCTACCTAGCTTCTATGTATGCTAGCCAATAAATAATTATTTTGTACTGTTAGGTTTTGTATATCTCCTGCTTGCAGACTCCCTCTGCACGTAGCTAAAGATGCCCAGACAAAGCAACCTGTAAGAGGGACCATAATGCCACCGGATATTAGTTGTTATATCCCAGTTATAACTATAAAAGGATCTTCATGCGTTTCCTCTTGAATTCTGTTAGTACCCTTTTTTGGGTACTAACGGTTATTATAGGTGAATTTGTATTCCTGTGACAGATGTGACTGATGGCTGTGACTACGCAGTGCCAAGGCAAATTGGTTAGTGGTCACAGGCAGCTCTGTCCATCCCGCATGAACCAGTCCCACAGCAACCGCGGTTGTTCGAGTGTAGGGGCTTCCCAGGTAATTTGGGGTACACACAGCTGAGGCATGATGTGCTACGAGCCTGCTGTGCCAGCCCACTGCCTTACAGTTTTGTCAGCAAGCACCCCTACTGAACTGAACCACCCTACGTTTTAACAACGTGTTTTACTGTCATTCCTCAGCTCTGCAGCTCTTCCAGAGCTTTTGTCGCTCAGTCCACTTACGGATTCTCTTGCAATTCTCAGTCTGGATGCCCTGGGCAATCTCATGCAGACCTGCACTTGTAACTTAAGTTTGCTCTGTGACTGTCGCATCCTTATTCCAGGCCATTTGCTTAACTCCATAGGTGCAGCTCAGACTTGATGTGACTGTTCTAGCAGGGAAGTTGATGGTGCTTCAGTCTGTAACCTCCCACGGCCAGTGTGAGCTGCTGGCACACTAATAGAGCGTGAGGGTATTAAACAGAAGCAGGTTTAACCGTTGAGGGAGCTAGGCAAACAATGATGCTGTTTTCATGAAGAGAACTGAAGAAAAAGACCAAAGGAGAATTACTTTAATAAATGAGGCTTTTCAGTATTTTATCTTGCAGTGCTGGGCTGCTGCAGAGGGATCAGAGCCAACAGTGCAAATGAATCCTGGAATTCCTAAGTGCAGAGCATTAATCTCAGCAAAAAAATAAAGCTGTTAAAAGCAATAAACTCTGTTTAAATACATATCCTTTCTTTGATTTTTTCCTCTTAGTAACAGAGGGACAAGGGGCTTCTCTCTGCAGGGGGTAGGGGGGCAGACTGCCTTGCATTTTTCGGTATCCCAGGCTTCAGAAATGATACTGGAAAGCAAACCACCTCCAGAGTTTGTGAAACAGTTAAAATTTCCTCTCTTACCTCTTTTCAGCGTCAGGAATCCCAACCTCAGGGAGAGACTATGAGACAGATACCTCTTCAAACAATCTAACACACGGATTAAATGTGCTTTTCATCACCAGGGGCTGGATTTAGAAGTGACTCAAATACCATACACGGTGTTGGCTGTGTTGATAAATCAGCAATGCAGTAATGCTGTGGCCTTAAGCTCTTCCCCCACCAACAACTAAAGCAACACTAGCCAATAATCCCGTCTTTGAACTCCAGCCTACCACTTTTCATCACCTGATCTTCAAACCATTTCTGTTTTTCTGATCCTCTTCCTCCCTCCATCTGTAACTTGAGAATTCTCGCTCTGCACGGGTCAGTGCTGGGCTCGCATGAAAACTCTCCCGCCAGGGGCCCCTTCTCTCCCTGGCTGTGTGTGTCTGTGAGCACCACCCCTGTGACACAGTGCGGGGAAAGTCTTCTGGCTATTGTCATAACTTATGCTTGTAAGCACTTTTTATCCCAAAGGCCAGCACTGCAGTTTGCAGACAAAGTCAGACCCTGCATAGGGCAATTCCTTGAAGCTTCTGAGTAACCAAGGACTATTTTATACTGCACGCAGGGTTGGTGTGAAAATCACCTCTGTACAGAGCATAGCACACTTATGCTGGTGTTATGCTATGCAACATTTAAGGAGGCTTCTGAGTGTGCGCTGACCTGTACCAATATTTTGCAGTGACTTGCTGCATGGAGGTCAATATTCTCTATGGTTCCCGCTGTAAGGAGGTGCGTGTACAAGGTATGCGAGTATCGCTGTTCTGTGGGATGAATGCAGCACAAGATTTGCAAACGGAGACGTGAAACACGGCTTGGCTTTGAAGCTACGAAGGAGGTATCTGAGTCTGGCTGAATGCCATTCCCTGATCAGGAGCATCAGCATCTCTCGGTTGATGAAATGAGCCAAGGCCTAAATCATGTCAACAAGCAACGTGGTCTGACAGCAGCATCCAACATGGTCTGACAGCAGCATCCCAAAGAGCTTAACATTATTCCTCACATCAAATTGGGTCAAAAATCTGCTATGCCAATGCCTGGGAGGTCACCACCCACTAAGAGTTTATCACGCAGGAACTGCCCTGACTCAGCCCCGCTCAGTCTCAGATATTAAGATCACAGAAGGGGGGCACGGTTGCAGCAACATGTCTGCTTAATGGAGCCACGCAAACAGAAGTCTGATTTTCATGCCTGCAGCACGCACATCTCCAGCCTGCAGCTTCCTCCAGCGAGGTCTCGCACAGCGCGAGCTGTCGTGCCTTTGCTAGGCGCTGCAAGAACAACCTGCACGACTGATGGGCAACCAGGGACAGAGTTCAGCCCTGAACATCTGTATAGAAACTCCAGGCAATATTTCAGCAAGAACAACGCAGAGGAGACCTGGTTATCTAAAAGAGCTGTGATAGATAAAAGCATTGTTTTCACCAGCTAAGCTACATACAAGCAGCATGGGAATATTTTGTTCCAAAAACACAAGCCGCTTCCTACTGGGTTAACAGTGCTGCTCCACTGACTGCCAGTGATAAGAGGGTAAAATTTATAACGGAGAACAAGTCACTGAAACACTCAGCACTACCGCGTTTAAGTCTTGGCTCTCCTGCTATCCAAAGGAACACATAACATTGAGCTGGGCCCTGCATATTGCCTGGACACAATAAGCCTCCTAGGAACGAGGTTCGCAGAACAAATACATTTTAAGGACTCCATGACCAACAGTAGTTGGTAAGAAATGTGCCAGATTAGGATGGGGATTAGTCTCTCTGAGAAATTTAGGTGTGGGGAATTTTCCTGTGTTGCTTCCAGTAATCGCAGGGTAGAGCAGGGCAGCACCACGGGAAGCTTGAGCAAGAGCAGCCCCAAGAACTGCAATACCACGCGGTATGGTGAGGCTGTAAAACCATGAATCTTGGCTGCCCTGGGAAGGCTGATGTGGAGGACTCACGTGGGGAGAAGCATCTACGTTTTTTTCTGCTTCCTCCCTGCCTCTAGCAGATTTGGCCGAGGCACAGGGATTTGTCCCGTAAAATTTTGTCTTGTTGTGGAAGCGGCAGAACCAGATGGCATTGGGATCCCATGCTCTACCCTTCCCTGCGGTACTTCTCTGCCTCCCTCTCCAAATCTCCCCCTTCCTCCCAAGTACCTTTTCTCCACAGCTTCCCCCACTCCTGAGTTAGACCCAGGTTCACCCCATACCTTGCAGCAGCTCTTCTCTGCTCCGGCACCCTGCTAGAAACCAGAGGTGCGCGACCAGCTTAGGGAAGGGAGCGAAGGAGAGAGCTCAGCCCATTTCAGGCTCCTCCCTGCTGTGACAGGGTGTCACACTGGTAGCGGGACCAAATTTGCAGAGGACGATGGTCAGGAGTGTGCATGGAGGACAGAGGTGGAGGTACAGAAGAGTTTGTTGCAGGACAGAGACACGGACCATTACTGGTCTCTAATGCTGGAAACATTTGGTACAATATGTATTTATAATCATGGTGCTGCCCTTTGCTGCGGCCCATATCCAGCCTGGGTGTAACAGCCAAATATAGGAGGCTAGTGTCCCTCAAAAAGTGGAAGTTCTACCCAAATAAGGAAAATAGAAAAGAACTCAGGTCTAGTAAGTTAAATGAGAATAAATAAGTCGGTTGAAAAGCATATCTTCAGGAACAAGTAGCTGAAGACATAAAAACAAGTAATAAAATCATTTTCAAAGCCATAAGAAGCAGGAAGCCTGCCAGAGTGTTGGTAGGGCTGACAGATGATTGAGATGTAAAAAGAGTGCTCAGAGAAGATAAGGATAAGGCAGAAAAGCTAAATGAATTCTCTGCATCTGTGTTCTCTCCAAAGGGATGTAAGGAGGTCCCCACACTGGGACTTGCCTTTGCAGAGAAAGGACAGGGAAACTCTCTCAAGAAGCAGAACTGGTAGAGATGTTTTAGGACAAATCAGTAAATGAACACGAATAAATCCAAGGTTTAGATATTTTAGAAATCTTGATTGAAAAGTAACTTGAATATGAAATAGTAAAGGTTGTGTGATTAAAATGTGGCATACAACCCTAGCCTAACACGGACTCAGTATTAGAAAGAAGGGCTTTGGGGGAGGCTCCAAGGTCTAAGAAGCCTCACTTCTGTATGTCTGAAATTAATAGAAACTCTAATGAAGAAAAGAATTACTGGGAATAAGAGAGAGATGACATAGCTAGTGCCTCTCCCATAGTTTTTGTAGAGGCAATCATACTGCACAAATCTGACAAAGTTCTTTGAAGAAGCTGATGAGCAAGTGGATGAGGGTTGTCGTTTGATATAATGTACTCACATTCCTCTATTGCTTTTGATGAGCCCACTCACCAAAGACTCTTTAAGAAACCTCCTAAGCTATCACAGAATAAGAGGAAAGGTCCTATAGAGGATTAACAACTGATTAAACGTTAGGAAACAACTTGAAGGAACAGTTCAACATTTTCATAAATCATCTGGAAAAAAATGAAGTGACACAGCTTACTGTCGAGAAAAAAAAATAATTAAGTTAGTACAAATTAAATCCGATCATGACTCCTTGCAGATGGTTTTCAGAACACGGCTAAAATGGAAGATGAATCTCAGTGCTGATGATTGCAAAGTAATAAACAACCGCAACGACAGAAACAGAGGGATGGACTCAGAAATAACAAAGACCATGAGGAAAGATACTTTTAGGTTGCTGGGGATAATTCTACCAGAGTGCCAGCTCAGTGGAAGTCAAAAAGGCAAACAGGTTAGAAATGTCAGGAAAGTAAGAGAGAAGGAAACAGGAAGCAGTATCATGTCACCTTACGAATCCACGTGGCACCTGTTTGAATATTTGTAACATGAATATGGCAGCTAGTTCTCATCTCTCTGTCTAAAAACGTGGGGACAGCACTATTAGGAATAGTATCAAGAAAGTAGTTAAGGATGATCAAGGGAATGGAAAGGTTCTGAACAAGGAAGGGCCAAACTAAACACATTAGAACGCTAGGGAGAAAAAATATGGCAGAGGGGTAAGTGCAAGAGCAATGCTGGAAAAAAATGAGCATCACAGAGAAGGTAAACAAAAATTGTTATCTGTTTCTTTTTCTAACACATGGACCTCATCCTCAAGCGTGCTAGGACCTGGGAGGCCGCAGCGCAGGAAGCTTCGCTGGGTATGTGCCCTGTTTGCACCCTCCTTTCCCGAACCGCGGTTGCTGGGCCCAGCCAAGCAGGCAGTGTGGAATTTACATCTGAACTTAAACCTGAACTGTTTCATCCTTTCTTACGAGCCACAGTACTTCCCAAAGCAACCCCTGAGATAGTGCTAGTCTAAGATAAACAGTCCAGAAGCAGGCAGTGGCCGTCCTCACATGCACCGGCCAGTCCCTCCCTTTGAGGGGGAAATAAATCTCCCTGGATTAGCTGTTAGTGAAAACAGAGATAGGGTGGTCACTGGGAAGCACTCCATGCAGGAAGGGGCAGAAGCAATGAGATTTCCCTCTGCAGAGGAAAACCCTTAACATATTTGGCTGCAAAAAAAAAAAAAAATCAGCTGCAGCAAGCAAGGGCCATAAGACGATCTCCTCACGTTGAAATGAGTCTCGCATGTTGCTATGTTTGTGCACATCAGGAATATATAAACTTCCGTTCAGGCAGGTGCAACACAGACCCTTATTTCCTTCTTGGTTTTAAGCTACGTTCATTTTCATGTTCTGTGCGTGGCCTGACAGATTATGTTACATTACATATCATAATGACCCATTTTCTCTGTTTTTACCATGGTGTGGTCTAATGGGCCCCCCAGCAACAGACCTGCTGTGATCTGTCACTGACATTGCTTGCTGCCTGGCAATGTCATAAAATGCTGCCTCACTTTCTGTTAGGTAGTCAGAACTATCTATTTGTATTTCTAATGTCCAGCCATAAGGAAGCGGCTTTCTATATCATACGTAAAAAAATCGATGGTGGCAAGCCCCCAACAATGGCAGAGAGAGGAAATTCCTTTATTCTCTTTTTTGTCTGTTACTACCCACTTCTTCCCTCTCACAGCCAGGTTAGCATGTTAACCTGTTCACCAAACAGGATGCATGCATAACGGTTATGTCAAAAAATATGAAAAAATGAATAATTAAGCATAATTCATGGTGATAGACCTTGTAGAATGGATATTAGACTCCATGCTTCAGTATTACATAAATATGGGTTCATAAAACCCAATCCAGGCAGACATAACTACCTGCTGCAGACTTGCACCTTCCTCAGGGGTTTGTGCAATGGGATAGCTGAACTATGGGTATGATACAGACTGGGAAATCCTAGGTTTAGAAAGCTTGATTCAGATAAACTTGCACCTGGTCTGATGCTCTGGTGAATGGCCCAACAAAATGTATCTTGAAAACTTCTCAGAAAATTGCCTAAGAACAAATCATCTCACAAAGTTCTTGTCATTTCTTGCTGGGCTGGAGATGTCAAAAGTAGAAACGTTTTCAAGGCACTTTATTGGCTTTACTTTCTATCTGGGAAGCACAAGAGTAACCAGATAGAAAAGGGAAAAGAAAAAGAGAATAAAATTGTCTTCAATAAAACATACAAATCAAATATTCTGCCTACTCCAAATGGTCTGAGTTGAAAATACATGAAAGATTAAGCAGCCAGGTTTTGTTCATTCTCAGAGTAAACTACTTCCCCACGTTCTTAATTAGTTTGCCCCCCCGAAAGCAACATTGCCAACATGAGAGAGAGAAATGGAAGTTTGGTAACAAGGGAGATTTCAATAGCTATGTTTTGTTGTAAGTAATAACTCAGCGGCTGTGGATTCGGGAATATCATGGCAGTAAATCCACATAAAGCTGAATGTTATGAATGGAAGCTGTCTAGTCTTTCCTGATCTCCCATCTATTCCTGTCCCACGCTCAGATGTGCTCCACACACAGCAATTCATCGTCTCTCACCACTTTGCCTGCTGCAAGCAGCTGCTCGGCCTGTCCGTGCTGACAGGTCATTAGTGGGCAGTTATTTTTTCAGGACTGAGTGCGCAGGAGTGGCAGTGCAACAAAAGCTTCTCTGCAGAGCTCCACGGACGGATCTGCGCAGAGCTCCGTCCCCATTTACTATATTTCTTGCTGGCAAAAAATTGTCTTGAAAGCTCTGCACCTTGTTGCTCACCTGCAGCAGTGCTACTTGTTCGTGTCCTAAGATTTTCAAACAGCTCAGTCAACTCTGCACTGCTTACACACATAATCACCTCTTGCTACGCTTGTCCCGGACTTGTCACCATTACCCTCATAAACCACATTTTTAGTTGACATAACTAAAGCTTACTGTGCTTGCACATTTCGTAGATCTATTTCAGTTAAAGGTGTGAAGCCATTTCTCTTACAAGAATAAGCTTTAGTTGGAAAAATATTACTGTAATGCCACAATTGTGCTTGTAGTAGGTGAATGTACAACTTTAACGATCTGTTGCCATTAAAGCAGGGCAACATTTTGCAAGGAGATGTGGCTTTAATCCTAAACAGCTATTTGCTATTCAATTCAGGCAGCTGTTCCCCATCATTTTGCTAATTCATCTCCAGAGATACCCCCTACCATTCTAGCTGATGAGCACCTCTGTACTTCCGAGAGACTTTTCTTTGGGAATGGATTGCTATGATCCTCTGGCTGCATCTTCTAAAGAAGTACTGGCAAACTTGACAAGATTAAATAATTTTTTCAACCCCCTCCAAACTTGCTAACTTTCTCTTCCACATTTTCCACCCTATGAGTCTTGATTACTGAATTATTAGTGTCTCACAAGCAGATTTATGTATCTAATCAGTTCGGTTCTCCACCTCCTGCACTTGTGGTGTGATTGCATCCAGTCATTCTCATGACATCCCAGATGATCATCTTGACAGCAATTATAAGATCACAAGACCTCAGAACTGACTGGATTAGCAGAGCAGCAAGCAGCAGATTACAATGCAGAAAGGCAAGTTTTGACCTCTTTTCCTTTACTACCAAGCAATTCTCCTGTATATACATAGATTTCTTTTAGCTGTTTCAACGATGCCTGGGAGTTTAGATATAAGCCACCAGCCTTAAAGCCTCTGTGCTTCCACCTGCCTTGAGGACACATAGCCAGATCATGCCTGCTGGGCTTCGTAGCCTTCTAGGTTTTCAACTTGAAGGCCATGGACTGTTTCCTAAGGATCTGCAAATGAGACCCGAGAAGATCCATCTTGCCTTCAGGAGGCCTCTGCTCATCACAGAGCAGTCTATGCCTCTACTAGGAAATCTGGAAGGATCTGCAAGTCCAAAGAACATTTAAGGAGCACAGGAAAAGGTGAACAGAATGTGCTCCTCATAACAGTACTTTCTCCAAGCCTCATCTTAGAGATAAAGATGGCCAGTTATTCAGGGCAAGAGCGCACGGATCCTGCTGCTTGTCCTCCACTCCCCTGACAGGACCATTCTCTACACTACCCTCACCACTGAGGCTGGTCTAACAAAACCTCTTTTCTCTTTCATTTTTGCTGCCTCAAGAACCAGTACTGTCTCTCTCAGCCCTGCCCTAAGAGTCAATTAGTTGGTGCACACCATCTACGTACTGCACCCAGTTACACTGGCAATAAATGTTGCACCTGTGGCTTTATAATCCATCGGACTAATTCTTCTTTACAGTGTTCAAATCCATGATGATGATAGGAAAAGGAGCCTCTCCCCAGCCTTTACAGTTCCCTTACTATCATCCTTTCCAAACAGTAACAACTAGCAAAGTCAAAGTGGTTATCAAGCCAAAATCAATATGTTCAGCACAGGCTGCTTATTTTCTTCTTCCCTATGTGCAAGTGGTTGAGGGGGAAAGGCAGCAAGAAAAAGCGAGTGAGTGAGTGAGACTCTTCTTCAGTGATTTGAATCCAGTGCAGGAACATTCAGCAAAACATTCCTTTTCAGCATCTAATTTCTCCCTTTGATGAGCACCCAGTGACTAAGTGTGCTTTGTTAGGCTTCCATTTGAAGCTAGAGGAAAGTAATCTCGCTCTTTATTTCTTCCCCCTCTCTGTGTTACACCCCTTTAATCATGATAGATCTAAATACACTTGATTACACCAGGCAGACAATGCACCCCCAATCTGAACTGATCAGGACTCTGGAGCTGCTCAAGTGACCCTGCTGTCTCTCTATCAGACGGAGCGATGAGGGGCCTGTAATGCGGCTCCATTAACTGCTTCCCACTGAACGAATTTTCCCAGACTGCTCCTAAGGAGCAGACACTTGAGGAATGCTGCCTGATGGGAAGCTGCATCGAATGGCCTGTTTCGGCACAACCGTCGAGCAGCTCCTTCTCAAGCCCTCCAGATAAATACCCGAAGTATGAAAAATGTAGCCACTTCCGTCTGTGCTACGGTTTGGTTTTCTTTCTGTATCTCTTCATACCTTATCTAACTTAACTGCCTCTCGATTTCTCTCATCTTTCTTTGGTGAGTTTCAATACTGGCTGGTATGTGTCTTACTGCAAGTGTGCAGTTATCAGAACAGCAATCATGTGCCTGCTGTGTGTGTACATATGTATGCACAGGATTTGCTTTCAGGTACAGGTGGAGCTTGTATGTTTTGGATTCACAGAATTTAAGGCCGAAACGGGCCACTATATTGAGAGTAATAACATGTCAACTTAGCATGTTTGCTCTACTATTGGAGGTGTTTCAGAGGATAAATGGATATGGACAAGTACATAAATGCAAACACCTGAATTTGCCCTTGCATGTGCCTAGCTATGTGCATACACATCTGTTTGCACGCAGACGTAGGACTCTGCGAGCTTTATCCTCTGATACGATCTACTCTTGGTGCAAGACTGTAATTGTGAAGGATAAAGGATGCATCGAACCATATTTGCTGTGAAATCCTATGACTTCTTGTTCTAAAACTCATCTTTTGTGTAATTACAAGTAACTTGAAAGCTACTCTGCAGCACACCAGCTGTGAATAGCTCCAGGGGACCGTTCTGCTAGCAGCAACAAGTTGGATAGAGTAGTACAAGAGGCTAGGATGAGGAGTGATGCTCTATTTCAGCTGTATTTCCCATCAGAAAGAACTTCCAAAAGCCAATTCAGACATCCAGATGCGCTTTCCTTGTATATGGGTGCCTAAATATGGACCAGCTTCTAAAGAATACTCAAGATTTACAAGCTCCAGCTTTAAAAGTTACACAAAATAACTTTAAAAGTTTAAAAAACACAGTACCCATCACGGTTCTGCAAACGGGAACTCTTGCACTGGAAGAGCTGAGCTCTTCTGGTGTTTGTTCATGTCTGCATATGAATATACTAGATGTATATGCGAATAGTAAACTCTCTTTGTCTACACATGATCATGCACTTCACAATGTGAAAAGGAAGCCCAGACAAAATTCTGTAATTATTAATGCTAACGTAGGGAGAAATAAGTTCACCCTAAGTCTGGTCATTTCCACAAGAGTGAAGAAGAACATGCTCTCTTCATGTACGAATGATGACGGATGCAAAAGAATGCTATTTAATTTGGGGCAAAGTTAGAGATTTTGTTACATTATGGCATTAATCCAATCCACTAAAAATAGTTTATACTCCTATGTTGGATTCTGCGATATAGCAATATAGTCAAGTGGCATATGTGAACAAAATTGTATGAAAAAATCTGCTTGCATATACTGCCAAGCCCATAATACTATATTTCAGATCAGCTGCTACATGTTTCTGTGATCAAGCCAGCTGAAGGAATTTGGAGTAAAATGGGAAAAAAGAATGAGAAGTTGCAAACTCTGCAACTCTACTATTGAAATTATGCGTGTCAACAGATAAAATTTTGCACAAAGTAGAAGTAATGTTAATTCAGTGAGAAAACCTAATCATTCTTTGCCCTTTTAACTGTAGATCTATTTTTGTACAAAACTGCAGCTGCCTGAACAATTTGTGGTTTTTACTGAGAAGTTTTTGCCTGAGCTCCTTTTCCTTAAATATTTTTCCTTTCCTCTTGTGCTTTTACAGCAGGATTAAATACGTAAGTCTAGTTAAACATATATTTCACTCTCACAGTGTAAACACAAACATAGAAAAGCTGATAATTACATTCCGAGAGCTATTTTATCTTGGCCGTGTTATGTGTATTTTGCTAATTTCAGCTTGCAGCTGCATTTGTTCTGAGAATATATACAGATTATATACAAATTACATACAAAGTTTCCCGTTTAAATCACTAGAAAGAACCTGAAAAGCTACAAGAGGTATATGCAGCATGTGGCCTAATTAGCACTGCTGTGGTACCGCCACTGTGCAATGTCCCCAACTGCATCTTTCCATTCTGGGCCTCTGTGTTGTATTAACAATGTTTTTTTCTTCTTAAGATACCTTGTGGGCTCAGCTGCTATTGAAACATAGCACCCCCTCTACAAGGGCCAAGTGCTGGAAAAAGAGCTTTTTCTATAAATTAAAGTCAGCCCATGTGTATCTCACTTGGGAATGCTTCTGAAAGAACTTTAAAAGCAATCAATTGCAATAATTCATACATTTAAAGATGCAACTCCACCAGTCAATCCAATTTTTCTTCTGACTATAAAGTAAATGTGAATGCCAGCTTGTTACTATTCCTGAGGATTGTCTCTGTGCAGAATTTTTACCATTTTAAGTAGAAGTGAGGAACATATTTCATGTTTGTCTATGCATTTTTAGTTCACTTGGATTATGATACGTTTGAAATTAAACTTTAACAGCAGTTCCTGAATGATTTAATGCATAGGCATTTTTTACTCTGAAGTGGGAATGACTTGTTCTTGTTTATCTTAATCCAAAATTGAGTTATATCAAATTGGAATAGGTTCTCATCATCTGGAATAAAAATATCCAGGAAATACCATGATGTAGGACTATGGTTACTGAATTAATGTGCAGCCTAAGACTTAACTAAACACATAAAGTTCCTTTCGGTAGAGCTGGCCTGACATCTTGCATGTCACGTTCCTCCGGCAGAGGCACCTTTGGAGCAGTCAGGCTAACTGGAACCTCACTGCGTAACCCCTGCACGTCCTGCAAAACTAACGAGGGCCCCTCTCCTTCCACGAGCAAGCGATCGATTGCCGCTCTGCGGCAGGAGCCGCGCAGCCTCCGGCTCGCCGATAGGATGCGAGTGGCAGAAAGGGAATGCTGCGCAAAGGGTGTGAATGAGTCACTCGACATTTCAGGTTGACTGAAGTCATTCTGCTGCATTTATTTCTAATCTTGATGTGCCATCCACATTTGCATATTAAGCAGGATGGGAAGGGAGAGATTTAAATCGCTGGCTGCGATGCACACAGGGGAGACAGCAGGCTGGGCGTGCGTGCGAGGGCTTACACACATGGCTGTGTGAATAAGGCTGCATTTACACTGACTTTTCTACCCTTGTGCGTGAACAGGCATTCTGTATGCAAGCCTGGACACGTCTAAGCAAAAGTATGTTTGGGCATGTGCACCCCTAGGGATGTGATTATAAATGAAAGATGCTCATTTGCGCTGTGGCTGAACGGCGCAGCAGAGGTCCTGTGAGTAAGCTTCAGGTGATGTGTGGGGTGTTTTCCTTGGCAAATCTGAATCTGAGCAACTGCGAACAACTTGGTCAGCGTGCTCCTGCAGAGCAGGCAAGTGTGCTGCGTGCACGTGGCTGACAAGAGCACGCGTGAGCTTGAGAGCAAGTGTCGGCTGAAGCAGGGCTTTAGGCATTAGTCAAGCAGCAGCAGTAATGAATCACCTACTTAAAGACTTCCAGGGAAAGGATACATGTCGGCCTCTCCAAGGAGGATGTTGCCTAACATTATGGCCCTCCACTCCTGGTTATATACCCAATTTAAAGTGAAAGCTAAAGCAGAGAGTCTGCTTGTAGCTCACACTGCAGTCTGTGTGATCAATGCATATTTAGCAGCTCCAAGCAGTAAGCCATTTTAAAATACATACTCTTAAAAGAGGCTTAGGAGCCTCAAGTTGGTTTGAAATTCTGGACAAAGACACTCACTTAGCCCTCATTTAAGAAAATAAAGTATCTATCAGTATGGAGATGAAGATCCTGTTGAAATACCACATAGGAAACATTTTCTGAGGCTGAAGGAGGTGAACATACTCAAGGTTATGTCATATGGAGTCAATGTTTTAAAGTGAAGGTAGAAAATCTTGCTGTGAATATGGAATCAGCAGGCCCCATAGGAACTAATTCTCTAAGAGGTGAAATTCTCTAATTCTCTAATTCTCTAATTCTCTATAGGAACTAATTCTCTAAGAGGTGAAATACGAGTTGGGTAGGGGAAGCAGAGCTCTGGTGTCTTGCCTCAAGCTGCAAATAGTCATGCTTAGTTTTGCATGGAGCAAACAGTGTCTTTGTGCCCAGAGCAAGAGCCTCACAGCACGCCGCATATGAAGAGGGCACTGTCAAGATCTGTGTTATTATTTTTGTTTGCTGGTAATGTCCAGGCTACTGCATCCTTTAAATTATTAAGTGTATTGCTAAAAGCACTGCAGATTCATCCTCTCCCCTGCCCTGATTCTCCGCTTTTTGACAGGGTACTCAATGAACCTTGGTGAATTAATACAGGCTGGACACTGTCTCTTTGAGATTCAGTAATTTTTGCTCCATGCCATAGTTTGCATACAAAATGATGAAAGGTACTACTTAAATCTCCAAGTTGAGTTGCTCTAATGGAAACAAAAGTGTACATTCATGACATTTATATTCATATTAAGTTCCATACCCTTCATTCTCAGAAAAACTAAACTCTGGGCCTAGTCCGCTCAGATTTTGTTCTATTAAATAAAGCTTATAGGAACTGAGTACAATTCTAATTCAAAAAGTTTCAAAAAAGAGAATTATTCTGTTTTTATGGATTGCAAGTGTGGGCATATTTCTGTAATTCAAACTTGCAGACTACGCTTGTATTGGCATTGTACGGAAGATAAAATGGAATGACATGGAAATCCAGCTTCTAGCCCATCTCAAGCCACACTTATTGAGGCACACAGAGATCTAACAGCCACTGGAACTAGTGGTAAAATGCAGGAAGACTCCGCATACAAGAACTCATTATAGCCCTCGTGGGTCTTGCATAGAAGTGAGGGGTAGCTACGCACAGGAGGCAGCTGTGGATGTGCGGAGGATACCACAGCACAGGGAATGTGGGCTGAGAAGCACAACATGATCTACAAGAGATGGCTGCAATCCAGTACGAAGATCCCCTGAGAAGTGACTTTGGTCCCACAAGTTTACTTAATTACGAGACAGCAATTGCTCACCTACGCTTTGCTTTCTGGCTCAGAAACATGTATGTACACATTTAAAGAAACTGGCTTTTGTGTTCAGCAGTATCCTATGGCTTTTGGGGAGAGGAATACAGGAGGGTTCTTCTATAATGAAGCAAAATATCACATACACGTTCTACAGCTATGCTACTAAACAGACGATGCTGACAGCAGTTCTGTCATCTAAGAATGATCTCATGCGAAGAGTTGAAAACAAAAAAAAAAGTGGAAATGATATAATATTGTGTGCTGCATTTGCTTTTGCATTTGTTATGTTACCTCTCTTTTCCTTACCCTTTCCCATCTTTCCTATTTAGAATGCAAGCTCCTTGGAGCGGTGGGCAGTCTCAAATGGCATCCTTCCATATGGTGTAACTTAACAAAGCCCAGTGGGTTAGGACCATTTCTAGAGTCACAGAATAATTAAGATAGAAGGGAATCTGTGCAGATCATCAAGTTTAAGTCCCTGCTTATGGCAGGGCTAACGCTAAAATTAGACTAGATGAGATGGAACCCCATTTTTCTACTGTGACTGCTCTAATGGGGCACTGGTCTCATTCAGGCAATAACACACATTATATACCTCTGTGGCTCAAAGGCATATTGAAAATCATTTAGGTACAAGACCTGCATTAAATGATTTGAGATTTCCTTTCACTATGCACTTTATAAGATTGTAAAAAACATTCATAATATGCTATTGACTTCAGTGCTAGACTCCAATTATACAACTGCGTATTATCAAAACACATACTGAAATGAAGCTAGCATTACAGTCGTGATTTTCTGATTTTTTTGAGCTTAATACTCCATTAAAAATCACTGTTTATAGATAGAATTCAGATTGAAAAAAAAAAAAGAGCAAAGAGGAAGAAAATTCCAGATGGAAAAAAAAGTCTAGAGACGAGAAAAAAATTACTTGGCTCTGTACTGCAGGATGGTCTCTCCTGTTCCTTTTACGGTCTGCCAGAAAGTTCTCCTCTTCTAGATACCTCGGAAAGTCTGCACAAGAAAGTTTCGAGAGCTGCGTGCTGCAGGAACCGTGCAGCTCTTACCCTTCGAGATGCATCGTGAGTGCGGTAAGGCTCTGCAGTGGGAAACCAGCCAATGGCAAGAGTTACTTGTCACAAGACATAACGTTTGTGCACTGCTACAGGGTTTAACACCTCAAAATACAGATTAGAGACTTCTGAGATGAACCAGGTGAATTTTATCCAGAATTAATTCATCAACAAACATTTTCAATACCAAGCTGCTACTTCCCTATGAAAAAAAAAAAAATCTCACTGCACTTCCAATTTCTATTACTGTTTCTATTACTGTTGCTTCTACTCCTATCTACTATGTCATCATCTACTATATCATCTGCTCATATCATATCTACTTTGTCTGCTGCAAGATTAAAAAACTGTAATCTGCAGTTTCATTACTAGTGCAGATCTTGCTGTATTTGATTACAGTCAGCTGTTTCTTTTGTCTGGAAGATGAACCCTGCTTTTCAGTTTGCAGCTTTTCAAAAATTACGCTATATTCAATAAAGTAATATTCTTTGTAAAAGAAATAAACCCACAAACATTCCCAAAGCATTCACTGAAATTGGGAATATGTTTCTTGGTTGCTAAGTCTGCAACAAGCTGGACTTTGCTCATCTCTCCAGCTGGTCAAGGAAAAGTTAGATGCTCAGTCCTTCCAAAGCTGGAGCCAATTAAGTGTCTGAGATTGCATAGCAGAACTCGATGCATTCAAAGCCACCCCCTTATAAAATGTCATGCCAGGATTGTTTAGACTGAGCAGGAGAACAACACTGCAAAAGAACATTTTGCTTAAAACTAAAAAGCATTTCAGACTAAAAAGTAAAATTAAATGTCTTGTACAGAAATTGTTCAAAACAGCAGTAATTCATTAAGAAAATAAGCACTGCTCACCCCAAGAGATTTCCATTGCATTTTACAAACCATGAATTAAATTCAGACTCACTTTGTATGTCTCTTATCCTGATTGGCTTCATCAGAGGGGGATGCTGTAGCGCAGGGCAGGGTGGAGCGGCCACACACTGCTCTATTTTTTCCCTGGTGGGTTTTAAAGGGATTACATCTGCTCCTTCAGCTTCTCTTGCTAGAACTACCCAGCGATTTAATTAAGAAGCCCTATTATGAGCTTTTCTCTCTCCCCAGCCTCCTTGAGAATAGCACTTCTCCCAACAATTCTGGTGTGGGGTAGTTGAGCTAGTCAGCAGGGATACAAAATACGATGACTGCATCCTTTGACTCCGGCTTTTCCCTGGAGGGTACCTCCAGTTTGGCTGCCACTTTCCCTGCCTCTGTACCTATTCCTTCACCTAACAGTGAAATCTATCCTCCGGTGCTTTTGAGCAGTGCACAGCAGGCTAGGAGCAGAAGCAACAACTGCCCAATTAAAATCAAAATGTCAGATGTGCAGAAGGCAAACTGAAATCTGCTCAGGCTATCAGGGGAAACACCTTTAGTCTTTCACAATTACCTGAAGGATAATTGATGACCACAGGCAGTCAGTGCTGCGGTTTTGAGTCTCATGTTTCAGAAATATGCTAGGGCATATCATTCAGTACTGACTTAGAGCAATTGCTCAGTTCTCCCTGAGTCACTAAATCCACCTCTTGAACTGCTGAGTTCCCCAGAAATCTCCCCCAGAATTACTAGATAAAATCACCAGATGTTTAAAAGATTCAAAGGTGGTGTTTACAAGTGCGCTACCATTCCCAGTTTCTCTTGCAGTTATGGTATACACAAAATGGTATAAGCCCTTCAGCTGGCTGTGGTGAGGAAAGGTCAGCCCAGGGTGGTCCCCCTGATGATTTATTACAGTATTAAAGCAGGTAAAGCTGAGAACAGGTGTGCAGAGCTTTGAGAAGCTATCAAAGATGCAGAAAGCAAAGCAGGAAAGGAACTTGCATTCTGGAGTGCCAGTGGCCGCTCCAAGAACCATCAGAAAATGACTACCCCAGTACAGCAACACTGATATTTGTTTCAACAACTCCTTCGTCTTTCTTCCACTCGCTGCCCTCCCTCCACTCAACTTTCTTTACACTGACAGCTTGTTGAGGCTTGTCTTATCTTCTGCTATGACCTTGCCCTCATCACAAAAATTGATGTGTGTTTATATCACGATACTTGTGACAGGGTAAATTCCCAATAGAAATGTTATATTGATGTAGTGATCTGGTATCATCCATATGGGATATTCACCCTAGAGAGCCTCAGTGACATAAAGTCACTGATGCTTTCTCTTCACTGAACTGTCACATTAAGGTAAGTACTTGGAAATCACCTCAGTATTAAAGCATACCTTTTTTTTTTTTCACAATGAAGTCCTAACCTAAGTCAGTGAAGAGCATCCAGTGTCAACAACGTCCAAAAGTCAGTTGAAGACTTGCTGTAAAAGAACTAATTAATAAGAGAGCTTTGGCTGCTTAAGACATGGCCCTTTGGGGCTATGGATATTTTTGCACAGAAAATTTGGACAAAAGTGCTTCTGAACCCATTCTGCAGTTGCAGTTATAATGAATGATTAACCTCTTCAGACAACATCTTGTACTTGCTGCAGTTTTATTTCCCACAGTGGCCTCTAGAGCCAAGAGGTGCAAATCAGAACAATGTTGAAAAACAGTTTTTAAAAAATAAATCAGAATAAAGTTTATTAGCATATATTATAGAGGTACTTGTCATGTCTGTGTAGTTACAGTTGAGTAGAGTTTTCCATTTGAAGTAAGAATTCAGTGTCTTTGTCACATATGAAAAACAGAGCGTAGAGGAAGAATTACAGCACTAACTATAAGAGCACATAACGGATTTTCTAAGAATTTGCAAGTAAATCTATTAACTAATTTATGAGGTAACATAACTTTTAAATATGGAACTTAAGGAACTTATTGCTTCATGTTTGATCTTCTGTTTGTTTCTGTGATCTCAAAAATGGAATAATCCAAATCTTCAGACTACTTAAAAGATTAGTAAAAACCTGCATAGGGAACATTTGAAGATTTTTCTGAGATTCATAGCCTTTTTTTTTTCCTCTACCATACTTCTTATTGAAAAATTCCCCTTCGAAAAAGCCCTGGTGTTCAATTTTTTCCTTCAGAGAATACTACAAAGTGACCTTTCAAGATACCCGATCTGCCCACAATGGCCCTTTCAAAATATTCATCATTTCACACCAGGATTTTCTACTGACAGCAGCAACTCTGCAACCTTTCAACAGGGACACTTGGCTTCACTTCTGCTGGGAACAGAGAGAAGTAGTTGCTGCTCTGAATGATGAAATTTTAACTATGGCTGTCGGTATCAGTCCCACTGAGTACTACCTAACTGAGATGTCATGGGAAAGAAAACATATTTTCTTAAGCATCATTCAAAACTAATCTGAGATCACAAACATTCAGAGGCTTTGGTTAATGCATGGGTTCTTTACATGAAGGAAGAAGACGAGATTACATCATTTAGGCATGTAATACAGATACAATTCAGACATGGCAGACAGTAACAAATGCTCTACCAAATCAGTAGGCAAAAGAAGCAACTGCTGTACATGGTGACTATGGAAGGTAATGACATGATTATGACACTACCTGTATAATCTTCAGCAATGTGATACTGCATCTCTCCCCTCTACTTAGTATCTCAAAATACTAATAAGATTCAATTAAGATTTAAGATTTAAGATTTAATTAAGATTCAACTTCTGTTCAAAACAGGGAAGCAGTTAGAGACTACATTTATTTCTCCTTTACAATAAAGTAAATCAAGAGAATTTCTTTTGGATTTCATGAATTTAATCTCAGAGATCAGTTACACTGTCAGGATTATTCCAAAAGGAAATTCCTAACACATAATGGTTAAACAAGGATGTTATTTCTGTGCATATTAATGTAAGTATAAAACAGTCTGACACTTTCAAATTGCAAACTTCTCACCCTGTTAAAGTTAGGAAGGATTTATTCCACCCCCATATAGAGCTCTGCACACTTGCCTGATGGAGGGTTGGGTCACCTTTCCCAGAATCGTTATGTTTTGACCACTATTTGGGCAGCATACTGGATGTAACAGATGGATACGTCCTGGTACATCTGGTACAGCAAATCCTATATACAAACAGTCACATGAATGCCTTCAGTATGTTATCTTTAGATGCTATACCCTTCTATATGAAAAAAAAAAATTACCAGAGCACATTCATGCACAGAGACAATTTTAAGATCTTGTCCATATCCTGAGATAATCCCTGTTAAGACTGCAGGGATTATGGCAAATTTCTCCTGTGCCAGAACTCATCTGTAGTTTGGAGGTGCTATGACCTGGGAATATATTTAATTTCCTGTTGTTCTTTATGTTGCCCTTTTTTTTTTTTTAAAAAAAAAAAAGAAAATTCTAAAAAGAAAATTCTAGGGGTTAAAGTTTGTACTCTAAGTGTTACTGGTGAATTTTGTCATGATGAGATAATAAAAAATTGGGGAAGCAGAAAGGCAAATTTAGAGCACGCAAGGCATATAGTGCCTCTGGAAAAAAAGAGAATGTCATGTAATTAGTACTGTACACTGCTTTGAGAAGATAAAGCAGTATGTAAAAAAGGTTACACAGTAGGGGAGAGGGAAAAAGGATGAATTTTGGAACTCCAAAAGAGAAAAGGAAGAATTTCATCATGTATTAGTACATACTGTTCATTTAGGCATTCTAGTCATTTTGTTTCATCTAATAATATTTCGCAGTGCTGACCTGTGATCTCAATGCTATAATAATGTGGCCATTCTTAGCAAGCTTATTTCTCAAAGGTTAGTCTCCCCTGCTTAGATGTTATTTAGATGGTGCTTTAGCATGATTCTTTAATCAGCAGAATGATTAAGAAAATTTAAGGCTACAGGGAGAACTGAGAGCCTTCCAAGATCACTTTCCCTCATTCTCATCTTGAAATTCTCATCTTCACCTTCTGGAAACAGTATTTACAGTGAGCACGCTACAGAGACAAGGTTCTGTGCTATAACCAAAACAAAAAACTACGCCCTTCTCTCTCAAGATCACCCAGCAGGGTATGCCTGATACCCCTGGGAAATTAGGGGGCAAACATCAGAGGCACGTAAGTAAAACTTCCACCTGCTACAGTGCTAGTATGGTTATATCATGGTAAGAGTCTGTACCTCAAAGCATGGAGTGATCAAGGAGTAAGATCAAGAATTGAGAGAGCTGTTTCCAGCCCCAGAGCAGCTAATGCTTTGCTGTGTATCCTTAGGCAAACCATTTCACATCGCTGGGCACGTCCACACAGGACAGTGTCGCTGTGCATGGAGCTATTTACGTGGCTGGGATACCAAAAGCCATAAGGCTGAGTTCTCCAAAGGCTAGCTCGTTTTTGTAGATTGTCTAGTTAGTTAAGTCAGCACGACTGGAGTGCTTCTGTCATCGCAGGTGACTCAGTGATCCAGTAACTCAGTATCCAGGCTCATAGGCCTGGCCTAGGTACCAAGTAGGAGAAGAATTCACACTCAACAGTCTTAAGGATAAATGGGCAAAATGGCCATCAGTAAACAAAAATGTGTGTAGATAAAAAGATGAAAGTTCTACACAGGAATCTCAAATTTACCTCCACATGAACCCTTACGGGACTGTGTTATTTCCTTTGCTGCTGCCCAAATTTACCAAGAATGGTGGAAAACTAAGCTGAACAAACCAAGAAGTTTCCTCCAAGGGAGCTGCAAAGTAAAGATTTTTGAAGATATGGGATTTATGAATGCCATTTGCGCTGACTGCAGTATGGCCTGCAGCCAGCCCTGAGCTTTAAATCAAGTGTATGACAATCATTATATTCTGTATAGCATTTTGAGGAACTGAAAGCTGGCAGAATGGCTAAGCTCCTGTTAAACCAAAGCCAGACTCTGGAGGCAAGCGAGAAAGGCAGAGGAAGAAAGTGCCTTGTTATACTGTAAGCACTAAAGAAACAAAATCACCTCAAACACGTAGGCATATCAAGTGTTGCTAGAAATATTTAATTACCAGAGAAACAATAGGCATTTTCTCAGCTTCGGTGGTTAAGCCCTTTTGACTACCTATGTCAGAGACTGAATGAAGATCATTTTCATTATGTGAGGCAGTAAAAGCAAACCAAAAGAGACTGCCTATAGCAGTAGTTCCAGACCTGTGGCTTAATAGCAACCTCTTGCCTGCCAAACTTTCAGATATTGCTTATGGCCACAGAGAGCTGCTGTCAAGTTGCAAATTGATGGCAAGGGCAGAGTCTAACATTGCATGCATGGCATTACTTTCTCACTGCTGCCGTCCTTGAATCAGCAAAAATGGAGGGCACTGGCGTATGGCTGCAAGATTAAAAGTAAGAAGCGTGGAAAAAAAAAAAAGAAATTCTGTGCAGTTAGGCAGAGGAAGAGAAAGTTTGAAGGGAGAAGTGATTCCTTTTATCACTTAAAATCATAAGCTATAACTCATAAAAAGAAGAAAAAAAAACACACACAAAAAAACAAGCGATAAGCTTCTAAACACTTCTGCAAACTTCTGTGAAATGCTGTAAGAGATCAGGTCAGACAGCTAACTTGAGCATCAGAGACCTGCTATTCTGGGAGTTGTAAAAAAATGTTATCTCGTGAAAAGCCAATTTTGCCCAAGAAGTTCTCTAATTTTGAACAATTTAAAGTGATGTATGTGGAGGGGAGTGAGAGATAAGAACATTCCCTGCCCCAAACACAATACAGACAACATGGCTAAGCTGATTTTAGATGGGTCCATTTTACATAGCCTATCCCTCCATTTCCAGGGAATGATGAACAGGGCCATTTTGTATGGTATTGTCAAGTTTGGATGCAAGAAAGAAACAGAATTAAATGCTAATATACACAGAAGCATCGGGAATTACTTCACTGGGACACCAAAACGTGTTTTTTTTTTTTCCCCCCTCTGGAATGCTGCAAAAGAAACATGTTTTCTGTGTAACTTTTCCCCCACTCACTTCACCATCACACCACCTCTAGGGTGTACGTCATGTTCAGAGCCTGGGCAGCAGAGGCTCAAGTGTTGGCTTCTTCCTCTCTCCTTCAACTGGATGCCAGTTAAACTGATGAGGGCCTTCCATGCCAAAGCCTAACTAGTGGGCAACCAGTTAGCATTTCTCACTGCCAAAATCCGCCTCTTCTTTGCATGGCCATTTACTAGACACCCAGTCATTACAAAACATTTCTTCTCCAGACAAATGTAAATATGAAGTCATTACAAAACATTTCTTCTCCAGAATGTAAATATGGCAGTTTCTCCTGCTATTGCTGAAGAAAGTTTGGGTTACTAATTTTTCTAAGAAAACATTTACTAACAAAAGCTACCAAATCATGTCTTCGAAGCAGATGTCCTTTTGCTCCTGGGTTAGCTGCAAGACAGGTTAAGCAGCACTAGACTTCTCCATAAATAAACCCGTGCACAAAATACAGACCTTGTCCTAAGACTGTGCATTGCTCTGTCCTAAGGAGACATCTGGCAGCAAGAGTTCCTGGTACTCTTACAATGCATCCAGGAACTCTACAAGCACATTACAAAGGAATGATACAGGCAGGCCTTGCCCCTGGAGACCCCAGAATATTTCGCAGGAGACACTAAAAAGAGGCTCAGTGATGCCAGGTCTGCAGTTGCCAGAAGCATTTTCCCTTGTAGGCATCACACAGAACGATGACACAGGGTGTCTCAGAGACACAATAGCCTGATCCCTGTCAGGGTAACCTTAAAGTTTCTGAGGGATCTGGCTATCTCTTTGCTTTGTGCTTCTGACTAACAAAAAAACCTCCAGCTATTATTTCCTTTGCTCTGTTCCCACAAACACCCTCCTTCTGAGCACATTCCTGATCCCCCATTGACAAGGAGAAAAGCCCGATGCAGCAGCAGCGGAAATGAAAACACACTAAATCTTGAGCCTAGCAGCTAAGACCTCACTTGTTTAACTGCAGAAAATGTCATGCTAATTTAAACCAGCACTTCTCCCCTGAAAATTCACGGTGCAAGAAGCACGCAGCTGAGCACTTCTGTACCTTGGACGGCAGGTGGTTGCAGTCTGCTGCCTCAGGACCCGCGTGGAGACGAAGCAGTGGCGAACGGCATCAGTTTCATAACGTGGCAATCAGCTCGCCTCCTGCCTTCAGCGCGAGCGCTCAGAGAGGGCACAAGGCTGTGGAGCCATTTGGGACGCAGAAGCCCTGGCGGCCGCATCCTCGCCTCTCCCTCGTGAAGTGCAGCCAATCAAGCAGTGGGGAGCAAACCACAAACCACGCAGGAACTCGCAGGCACGGCAGCTCGCAGGGCTGCCTGCGCGACGCGGCCGAGCGCGGTTTTACTCGCTTATTGGCAAGGCTTCTCCTGCACCAGAGCTGTTTCTGCGAGCCTACGGCAAATCGCTATTCTGGCTGCGTTTCCTGCTGCGGTGCTCCTTAAAACTTGAGAAGTGCTTGGAGCTTTAATGCACCTCTCTGCACAGCACTGGCTCCTGTCAGCAACAGGTATTGATCCCTAGCAGCAAGTAGTCCAGCGTGTCCCAAAACAGGCCCTCCTCGCTATAGCGGGGTGGCTGTATGGCACCATGGTGATCATAAACTCTGTGTTTAAGCTCAGAAAGCACCTCTTTTGCCTTATGTGTCTTCTGACGTGACAGCGTCCACGGGCACGTATTTCTACACACATGAAGATGTAGCTGCACCTCTGCAAGAAAACATGAACAAATACAACAGCTATTTTGAGCTGTGCGACCACAGGGCAAGAGAAAGGTGATATAAGAAGGGCACCAGGATTTTAGCACACCCTGTGAATCAATTTAGCATGAATTGAGAGAGTGTTTTTAAATGAGGGGGGGGGGGGGGTGGGTTTGAAAATCAGATCCTCATAAACGGCAGCGTACACAGAAAAGGCCGTGTGCTGCTTGCTGACTGCTTCCTCAGCTCCGTCACAAGGAGGGATGCGTCGCAGGAAACCGGCAGCCTGGAAAATGGGACTGCGGTCTAGAAGAAACAGCGACGGTTTATCTGGCCAATGTTTGTGCTACAGCTCTTCCCCATGGAAATTTTTTAATGGATCACATATGTGCTACCAAAAAAAAAAAAAAAACAGTAATCAGGGCTTTCTCCTAAGACGAGTAAAGCCTGAAGGGCACTGCTCAATTAATGCATTGGCCTTTCCCCCTTCTCGTTGGTGGCCAGAAGTTTCTGCTGTCATCGCTGAGGAAAATGGCCACCATCCCTCATCCCCTACAGCCGGGTATTCGGGCGGGTGCAAAACCTGATTGGGTGGTAAGAGAAAGGGGTGGGCTTAGAAAGGTGATTGACAGGTCCTCTTAATGCCAGGGCCCATGGAGGGGAGGGATGGCTGGTAGCGAGCATTCTGATTGGATTAGAAGAGAAAGGGGGTGGGCACTTGCAGGTGATTGACAGTTGTTTGAATGTGGACGCGACACGTGTCTCTACCTGCAGCCATGAATCAGAGGCCACTTGAAGTCATAAGCTGAGAGCAGTGTCAAAGATTTGCCTGCTCTGGTTGACTGTTAAGCCAGGAGAGGACCCTTGGCCGAAGGTGAAGGGCACTTGCAGGTGATTGACAGTTGTTTGAATGTGGACGCGACACGTGTCTCTACCTGCAGCCATGAATCAGAGGCCACTTGAAGTCATAAGCTGAGAGCAGTGTCAAAGATTTGCCTCCTCTGGTTGGCTGTTAAGCCAGGAGAGGGCCCTTGGCCGAAGGTGGATTCATAAATAATTAATTTCTTGAGTCACTGAGATCCCTGCTCCCTGATTTCTTGCAGCCACTTGTGTTACCCTTGCACTGACTTGAGGATCCAGAAGGGATTCCCTCTTCTAGGGTGTGGTTCAGAGCTTGGCCAAACAAGTCATTGTGTTTCCAGCCTGCTGCTCAAAAAGCAAGGAAAAAAAACATTATTTGAACTCCTGATTATTGTTGACTTTGATGAACAAGCAGGCAGATTGCCCAGTTTGAATCTGTAGCTCTCAAGCGAGCACAGATGTTGCAACAAATGGGCAATCTTTTATTGATAATGTTGAAATACCAATACTATTGAAAACAATGTCTTATTAACAATGTGTTTTGCACAAAACAATACAGAGAAGGAGAAAACTGCTTTGTGGATGTCTATTAATCTTCTGGCATTTTTAAATGATTTAACATATGAAGTGTTCTGGTTTTTTTTTTTCAGTGTAAAACAGCTCTTTATCTCAAAATTTGCTTTGATTTGAACACAGAACTAGAAATGCCTCAACTCTTCAAGCAAAAATGTTTATGTGGGGCTGAAACAGAACTTTTCACTTGGCCTAAGGTAATAAAATCTCAAGTCTTCAGACACAAAATCATTTTTTTTTTTGTTTTGCATTAGAAATGTCCATCTTGCTTGCAAGCTTGATTGAAAAACAATGCTATATGCAACATTGTAGCACTAATCACAGAGAGCTGGCTCAAGGACTTAGAGAGAAAATACAATAACCAAATATTGTTTTCTTGTCTACTGACACTAATGATTAGGTGACATTAACTGACAAAAAAAACAAAAGACAGGAAATTAATTCATGGCTATGTCCAGGTTTCAGTCCTTAATAATGAATTCCCAGGCATTATAGCTCAATTGGAATTCTATTTAAATGTAAGGATCCGCCACATTTTATATTTCTTTTTTTTTTTCTTTTTTTTTGTCATTAACCTAAGGAGAATCTCTCAGGCTAATGACTGATTTATGATTCAACTTGATTCAACCATAGGTGACATGTTTTCTTCCCCTAGTACATCCACATAAGAAGAGTATGTGAAGCAGTATATAGCAGTCTTATGTGGTATTGCCCTTAAAGTACCTGTACAGGAATATCATCTCACCGCAACACACTGTTTTCATACTGGTGAAGTGTTTCTTAGCTCCTGAAGTGGAGGAATGTTTATGCTAACATAGTTTATGCTGTCCTTGTTCTGGGCATACAGAATTTTGAGCTGTCGCTTTGCATTTTTCATCATATATTTACAGCGAAGACACAGAAGAAAGCATGGCATGCCCTGCTTTATTGAGAACACCCATCATCAAAATCCTAGACCTACAAAAATCAAAGCGAGTGGGCACCAGTTAAAGAAAACATAGGTGCTAAGGTTTCCATTCAAGTTATGATTGCATGGGGATTATCTAACTGATTTGTAAAAAAAAAAAAAAAAAGTCAATGTGTGCTGCCATATAGCCAATGTCACAGTGCAACTCCGCCAGAGAGGGAGAGAGAAACATATGAATGCAAACCAGAAATCTCATGATTGAAGTTTTTAATAGCTTCATTGAAACACATGATAATATCAGTTTCTCTCGGCAGGAGAGAGGGAGATAAAAACGGACTCCATTTGAAGTGCAAACAACAAAGAGACTCAGGGCGTTGTAAAACATACAGCACCCTCCTCATAAAGATTCTGCTTTTTCTCAGTTCCAAGTATTTGCAACTGTCTCTCCCTGTGAAATCTTAATTAAACTAATATGTTTTCCATCTAAGACAGTGGAAGATGCGTATTGCTTGGTAAGAAGGTTAATTAACTCCATTCTTTAAAAAATTAAAGAGGTACCATTTTGATGTTTTGCTTGAAATGCATGCCTATCCTTGCATTAAAAATATCCTTCAGTCTGGACTGTCATAGTTATCAGACAGGAGAAGTGGGGGTGGGATAGTGAGCCGGGGGAGGGGACTGAAGTGGAAAACAAATGTTTATTATGAATTTTAATATTTTTACCTTTTGTGCATATAAAGATTGTCTCCCTTGTTGAGCCTGGGTGTTCGTCAGGGTCTGAAATCAGTTTGATGTATGATCAAGGCGGACCCTTCTCTGGTGACTCAGTTGCGAATTGCACAGAAATCTACCCAACCTGATGCTAACTAATAAAAGGAAGGGAGGGGAACAGGAACATCTCATAAAGCTGTGAAATGACAATTCACAAGCATCATTTAAAACATTTGAAGGCTGCATTTCCTTTTTATGCTATTACTGCATTGGCTAAAATGTACCTCCTATTGAGTGTACCAGCTGTGAAAGCTGACAGATCTAAGCTGATCAGTCTAGAAATGCTGTTGCTACAGTTTAGCAGAGCAATTCACAAGCAAATGGAACCCCTTGTTTTAATTCCTTCATCTCTCTGCTCCTATTTAGAACCCATCAGAAATTACTGAGGCAGAAAGGTTGCTACAGACTGCCATGAGACATTTCCTTCCCTTCTCCCTCGTTGCATATATTGTCCTTTTGGTGTAATGTAACTTTTGCTGGATCTGACATTTGCATTTGGATCTTGTTATAGGTGTGTTCAAAATGCTAACTACAGTAGCACCATAAAAGTCAGCAAAAGCCATGGTTTAATAGTAGACTGTGTTGTACTAGGTTTAAACAAATTTAATGGAAAATAGAAGTCTCAATTTCTTCTTTCACCTTCTTGAGCTTTCTGTATTCTTGGTAGACATTTAATACTAAGAAGCCTGAATATTGTGCTTTCAGTCTATAAATGTGAAAGTACGTCATTATGATGGTATGTGTTTTGAGTAAAACCAAGCCACCTTTCTTTCAGTTGGGTGCCAAGCTGTAGTCTCTCCAAAAGGAGATTCTGTGTATTTTCTTCTTAGGTCTGTTATTGTATTTTTTGTTAGGGACTGTTGAATGGGGCCAAAATGTTACTGCAGAAAGCAGTGTTTTCCATCGTACTGTTTTTTAATTTTGCCACCATGGAATCACAATTTTGCTTGTCCTATGTAGATGAGAAATGGAAAATGAAGTTATATCAGTCTTTTCTAAAATTGTATCAGCTTCTTCTTCCAAACTTTTAAGTGAATGACATATCATCTTTATGCATATCATGTTTGTGCAGTTATTTTTTTCAGAACTGTGGTGGTTTCCTGAGTTGGAGATTAGAATAAGCAACATGAGAAATGACTGGCATCATTTACTGACTTTAGAAACATCATTTATTGACTTTAGAGAACAACTTGTTACCCAAGAGAACATGGCATTCAGGAGGCACATGAAGAACTTATTAAAAAATATCCTGGGACTGAAGTAAAAGTCTGGGAAGCAACCTCTAATGATTTTGTGGCCCCTCAAGTTTTTGGATGCAAGATAGCAGTATACAGTGATACAAGGCACTTTCTCTTTCCAAGATTATGGAGATGAGATGGCACAGGATGAATAACTATAGAAGGAACTGGAGACATGCATGCAGGTCCCTCTCACTTCTGGGTTATCTTATCAATAAAGAATCAGAAAAAGTCAGCCATCATCGTCCAGATGGCTTCTTCAATATTCAGATATAGGAAAAAAAA
>NW_010586209.1:0-10313 GCF_000705375.1 Tinamus guttatus | reverse complement strand
TTTCTTCCCGCCAGCCCCAGCCTCCCTGGAGCTGCCATGGGGCGATGGCTGCGGCTCGGCCCGTGCTCAGCAGAGGTCTGCGGGCACAAACGCATCTGGGCGGTGAGAGCGAGGACCAAAGGCTGGCGCGAGGTCAGAGCAGCCCCATGCTGGGGCACTCGGGCGTCCACGCAACCTGCGCTTCCTTTTGGAAGAGGTCTGTAATGGTGCCTATCCCTAGTATTTGTTTGAGAACCAGGATAATTATTTGAGTGCACTACCTGCTCCTCGGGAATCAGGAGCTACAGAGTCAGTTGGCACCAAGGCTCTGCTAACACGCACGCAGATCTGTGCTTTCCTCCTCCATGTGCTGGCACTGCAATTTATGGGCTGGACTACATTGCCAATCTCGGTGCCAGCTGTGTATTTCAGCCTCTCATCAGTAACAAAGAAATATCCTCTCTCCACACATAATGGCGGGGAATTGCTCGGGTTCACAGAATAAGCTGGGATAATTAGCTTTACAGTCTATTTGTGGGTCGTAGGTATCATTCCTGGGTGCCCAGCAATAGCTATTTTTTCTGTCATGTCCCCCCCCCATGGCTTCCCCGTCACTGTGGGCTGCTGCTGTGAGTTTCCCCTCTGCTGGAGCCAGAGCCCTGGGCATTTTGGCACCACTCCTTGGACTGGACCTGTGTTAATAACCACACTCTTCCTCTGATTATGTGGCCTTTCTCTTCCCTTCGTCACCAGTCCTATTTCCAGAGCACCTTCTCTGGCCTTTCAGCAGCTACTGCACCAGTGTTCAATATTTGCAAATCGTTCTACGTTAAACCGCCCGGAAAGGGTGGTGCAGGTGGGTGATGAGGACTTCACACGTACAAATTATTATTATCCAGAAAACTTATGCACAAACACATACATTTACCCTCCTCATAAGCCACAACGAGGAAAAATGGATACTGCTGGTTATGCATTAGAGCAGGGGTCCTCAAACTTTTTAAACAGGGGGCCAGTTCACTGTCCCTCAGACACTGTCGGGGGCCGGACTATAGTTTGGAATAAAATGAACGAATTCCTATGTACACTGCACATATTTTATTTGTAGTAGTGCACAAAAAAAAACAGAAAAAAGAATGCAATATTTAAAATGAAGAAGAATTGTAATCAACAAAAACAAATAATATTTCAATGGTCATCACACATTAAATAATATATAATAAACAAGCGTATCGTTGATCTCTTCCTCAGAGCATAGCACTTCTGGATTCTCAATAAATTCCAAAATGTGTGATGTCTTATTGCTTTGCACAGCTATCAGACCAAAGGTGGATACTGACTTACTGCTGGAAGTTGCTAACAGTGAGCTAAATTATGCATCAAGAGGCAAAGGAGCCGAGACAACTTGCCACAGCACACTAAAATACAACTTACCAGTAGGTTCAACAGAGTGCAAAGTGAATCTAGAAAATCACGCCACAGCAGAATGGATTCAGAATGGTGAAAAGAACTGATAAAAGAGATTAAAGAGCATGAGTAGGATATAAGCTCCTACAGCCTTTGTCTCTCCTCTTTTCTGGCAGTCAAGGTAGCTGCCACATTCCTTGGAATATCTAAACCTTGGAAAACAAGCGTAGTCCTGGCCACAGCACTGCATTTCCACCTTGGTATGTCAGCCAGCTGGGAACTCAGACTAGGGGCTGCATTAATGTGTCTCAGAAGGGGCTGCATGAGATCACAGTGAGCTTCCCCTTGCCAGCAAACTAGAAAGATGACCAACACGCTGACAGTGTGCAATGCCATCCCATGGGCCACTGCACTCTGCTATTCTGGGTCTCAGATTCCTTAAATAATGCATTGCTTTTTCCCATTTGCATCTGTGCTTTATTTTCTGACAGCTGAGCCATGCCCTAATAAATGCTTCCGTTAGGGGCATTCTCTTAGAGAAATCATCATTTTATTAATGACTTACATTTAATTCTATCAACTGGAAATAAGATGACTACAGTTGGTAGTAAGAAACTCTGGCCCTCACCCAACTTTCCAAATTCTTCTTAAATTAATTCCTATGGAGCACAAAAATGGTACTTGAGGTAAAATATCTCTTAGCTCAATCTTGTGGTGTTAATGCGTGCAACCACTCCTTTCATGGACCCCACCATGCTAGGAGCACCATCAGTTGTCACACTGAATAGTTTACCCCAGCCCAGCTCCAAATCATTCATAGTTTGGCAAACTTTCTCATAGATATCCTCTCCTGTGGTTGTTCCTTTGATGCTTTTCAGTGCAGCAAGCTCCTCTGTGACTTCAAAAGAATCATTTGTCCCACGAATGAAAATTAGAAGTTGTGCAGAATCACGAACATCATTGCTTTCGTCGAGTGCCAATGGGAAATAGCAAAGTTTTTTTGAGGAGTTTTGCAACTGCAGATTCAAATTTTCCCCCATTTCTTCAATCCTTCGTGTCATTGTAGGTCCTGAAAAACTCACTGTACTAAATAAATCCGCCTTCTCTGGACGCATCTCTTTGGCAACAGAAAGAAGGCATTCTTTAACAAATTCTCCCTCTATGAATGCTCTGCAAGTGCGCGCTATGAGCTTGGCAACTCGATAGCTTGCTCGAAGTGATGATATATTGAGCTGCTTTTGCTTCACAGAAGTATTTTGCTGAGTTGTCTATCCACGTTTCAGTCTTAATATTTTATCTTTGCGTGGGGTCTACGTGGAGAGAGCGCTACAGCAGCAGAGCGTAATGGATCACCCTAGATTTATTATTTGGAAAACAAAGGGGGCCTCACATGCACCTAACAAGTGCTGCCCATTCCTCACAAAGGGCACGAGGTGCTGAGCACCTCAGGACGCAGTGTCATTGCTTAGTATTCATAGCCATTTCAACGTGACTAATACACTGGACATCGCTTCATAGCGCTGCTGAACGGGAAACTGAAAAAAATGCCCAAATCCCATCATCAGGCCTCTCAAGCAGGGGCTCAGGCTGAATATTAAGCAAAGCACAAATCTAGACTCTTTTGCTACTAGGCATGCTAAAAACAACAAGGAGAGCAAGGAGGGCACAGAACACTGCAGGATTGCGCCTAAGAGCAGCGAGAAATATTTTATTCTACTATTTTCATTGCAGTTGTTCCCTAAAACAGCAGCTGACTAAAATACCACAGATGAAGTATGTAGCCTGGAAAGTTTCCTATTGCCACAAACCCTCTTTGGTAAAATAAGGCAACTCGCCCCATGTGTGCAAGTTCTCTCCCTGGGACACTTTCTTTGCTCTCTTTTGGATTTCCGTGGTCTCACAGAAGAATCTGGATGCGTGGACTGGTGCACAGTTAAAAGCCTAGATATGTTGAAAAAGGCTTTTTGCTTAAAGGAAGCAACCACTGCCACTCTTGTAACAAAATGACTCGCTGTATTTTGAATGTCAGTCCAGACAGAACAGAATCCGAGGGTTCCCCTGCACATTTCCTCACATTAAAAAGAGAAAAAATATACAATTATTTTGTAGAATCCAGATATGCATATAATTTCTATCTACAGCTACAAAACTTAGTCAAAAATAATTGTGCGTATATTCTGTTATTGATTTTAGTGCTTAGTTCTTAAATGACATGGAAAAAAAAAAGAGCTGTTACAGGTCCGCGCTGTTCTGTTTTCTGCTTAAATCAAAATGCAGTTTTGGAGCTTGCTTTTCTTCATTTTAGGTCCTTGATCTTCAGGCATTCTTAAGACTGTAGCTACCTCGAGATTTCATTTTTATAAGTGACACCTAAAAGACTGTTCTTAGGAGTTTTGCTATCTTATGTTTACCCAGGAAGGTCCCAGTTGTGCAGCTTAGCATCTTCTGTAGTTCCTAACACCTTGGCTGAATTTCCCACACACTCTGCAGCCCTCCCCTCCCAACACCTTTTGTGCTCCAGAGCACCTTTTGTTTCACTCCCTGCTTCTTCATTCCCTGCCAGACAAGCTCTCCATTCACTTAGGTTCAGAGCAGCATTGTGCAAATCAAAACAAGTTAAATGACAGATGGCTTGTGGCAATTTAATGAAATGTCTAGTCACTGAGCAGCCTCACTCTTGTAAACTACAGTAATGAACTAGCTATTGTATTAGCTACAGTAATGAAGCGGGCACAGAGCGTTGCACAGGCCCTGCACTGCTCAGGCCCAAAGCCAAGTGCCTCCTCCAGCTCCCTGCGTGGGGCTCGTGCTCTTAAACACGCAGCCACTTCGTGTGACTTGCTCACTAATAGCGCTTTTTTTTTACTCCCGTCATCACTGCAAGTTTACTGACGTTTTTAGTTTCATTTTAGATGTTTTTCCCCAGGTGTTTTTGCTATCTCCCGCACCCTTTGCAGTTGCGAGAGAGGCAACGTGTGCTCCTAAGAGACCACAGGAGGATGAGTGTTGCACAGAGGCTCTGCCAAGTCCCAGCGATGTAAAATGAGGTGGTGGTTTCGTGTCTCTGTACAATTGTACGGCGAGAAAGTTCTGGCAGGGTTCGAGTGCTCACTTCATCCTGTGCTGGACAGTATTTGCCTGCATTTCTGCATTTTCTGCAGTTGTCAGCAATGCAAATACTGCTGATGCAAGTTTGCTAAGCATACCCGGCAGCGAGTGAATGCGCAGACGCCATGGTGATACCCAATTACAGCCATCAATCAAACCCCTCTACACAAGACGCGAATGGCCGCGGTGATGGGAGTGCAGGAGAGCACCTCGCTGCGACGTTTGCAGGAGCTCTCCAAGACATCACTCAGTGCCACAATCTCAAAAAAAAAAAGAAGCAGAGCTGAGTACTTTCTGCAGCACGGTTGAAACTGGGGCCCAACATGATCCATCAAAGGCTGCCTTTGAAACCGTGGCTTTTGTTTTTCTGCCTGAGTTGAAGCTCAGTGTTGGCCCTGGTCTGTCCCCAGAGCTGCACAGCAACAACAACAAAGTTTTCACAGAAATTGTGTGCGCGTGCGGTTTTGTGTGTGCGTCCTTGTATGAATATGCTGATCATATTTGATTTCTCATGAGAACCAGCATAATTTGCTTCATTCCAGTCAAATAGTGTTATACTAAGAGCCCAGTTCTTGGTTCATTAATACTAGTAGGGATTTTGCTGTTTACTTCAATGGGAGCAAAAAAAGGATACATTTTCAGTATAATGCCCAGTTCTCCAGAAAGCCTTCTTTCATATCCATATTGATTAAAAGGGCAAATGCAAAAATATGGTTTTACAAATTAATTATTTACCTAACTTAAAATATGGCCGTAAATGGTGACCTTTTAATGATTCTCACTCTCCTGTGGGGAGAGATGCTCTGTAAAAGTCAGAGAGAGGCAGACCTGACTGCTGCCGAATTCATGGAATTATTCAAGAACTCCCAAGGAAATGAGCCCTGAACACAAAGTCCAGGCAAATTATTTTAGCTCGAGGTTTCCCTTTTCTCAAAGAAATACCTTTTCAAGCCATACTTTTGTGTGGTGATTAATTACGCCACCCACTCCTTGGTTATATTAGTCATAGGTGAGCTCCTTATGGATATTCTAAAAGATTTATTCCTCGTGCTGTTCTATTTCAGAATGCCACCACAAATTCAATAGGGTGAACAAAGCTGTGTCCTTGAATATGTTACAGGCCCTACTGCTTCCCTACAATTGATAGTCTTATTTCTGAAAGTATATTGGTTAATTTGCTTCAGCACTACTGTGGGCAGGAAGAGAGGTGAAGCGTTGGGGAGACAGATGAGCAAAGAGAGTTAAAAAATGGCTGTTGAATGTCAGGCTCCTTGTCAAAAAGTGAGTTGAGAGTTCAGGACACCAGGCTATGGCCTAGTGCTGAGTCAGGTCATGCAATGCAGAGGTGGCAGCCCCTTCCGAGAGAGACGTCTCTTCACAGCAGGAGAGACCTGCGGGACATGTAACTATCCAGTAATGCAACCGGGGCTGGAAAAAGCTACTTGTGCTCAAGTAAGTCCCTGAAAGATAGATCCCAAATCAAAGGCTCTAGTGAAGCCCCACAAAAGGAATTGACTGGCAGGAGGACATCTCCTTTTGCAGTGCTGGTAAACTTCCCAGTGCTAAAGAGGCATGACATGACATTTAACAAGTTTGGAAGAGTTGTTATGGAGAATATGGTAAATATTGACCGAATTTTAGTTTTCACTGGTCCCTAATAAAAATAAAAATAAAAATAATAATAATAAAAAAAACAGAAAGAGAGGTTACTGAACTGGGGTAAATGCAAAAGAAAAAAAGAATTGGAGAAAACATTTTTATGTTGCATATGTGAAATTCACTGTTGCATGTGAGTAACACTGCTACAGATTGTAATAAAAGCTGGATGTATTAGCTATACCAAGTATTTCCATTGCGTGAGGCCTGCATTGCACAATGCTTATTGCTAAATCCTTATATTTGAGGCAAATTTAATACTTTGGTCTATTCTCCAGAAACACTTGAGTAATAGGACGACCTATGACCACCTCATCCTGGAGGCTTCCTCAACACCCTGTTGTTGCAGGTCCCCGACTGCCATCGGTGGCAGGGACGAGCACGGGGGCTTCCTGCTGCGGGGGCTTGGGAGCCCCTTGGTGGGCAGCAGGGCCACGGGGGCTGGCCATTCAGGGTGCTATTCGGGAACTACACGTTGCCCCATCCTGCAACGGCTTTGTGGGTCTCAGGCCACGTCTATGTTAGCAGGATAAGCAGCCAGGGCACGGCTTCAAGCGCTGGCATGTGTTGGTTCATGCTGTTTAATTTTTAGCATCCTCTCTGGCACATTTTTGGTGTTTGCCAATTAGTGCTCTCTCAGCTAACAGCCGGGCACCATTTAGGCACTGGAGGATGGAAAAAACAGGCACTGCGCTGACCTGACAGGGTGGAGAGGGCTAAGGGAGCTTGCCCAGAAGGACTCAAGACCTGTAACTAGACTTCTCCTCAGGTGAAAAATGTCTCATTTTATTTACTAGTATAGACGAAGCCCGAGAGGTCTGTATTGCCTCTAGCCTGAGTAGTTCTCCTATATGTTTCCTTTCTCTTGTTCCTCCAAAATATGTAATATATGTTTGGTGACACTTGGACATATGTTTGATATGTGGCTGAGAGCAGGTTTAATCACCACTGAAGTGTGCTGACCCTTAACTCTTCATAGGTCTCATCTACCTGCAGCAGCCTAACAGCTGATAACTAACGGTGCCCAAGCATATGGCCTCTGCAGCTGCTCTTGCAAGATGGTCTAACAACTGCCTCCCCCTTGTCTGCTCCAAATTACACCCTGTCTTCTCCCTGTGTCAGTCACTCAGGTACCACAGGCCTGTTACATCGTGTGGGCCAATAACAAGGGTCCCCAGATGGTCACCTTCCAGTTCAGTGTGACAAGAAAACCGTTCCTTGTACGTCCTGATGTGCTCCAAGGACAGCAGGAAGATGGTATCCTTGGTCACCGTTCCCACGCCCTTGGCATCATTGCTGTCTTTAAAGATTGGGTGCCGCTATGAAATCTAATATATTAACTAATATATTACTGCTGCATCAATGGAAAACTCATCAGAAGGTCGGCATATTACTATTATTATTATTATTATTATTATTATTATTATTATTATTGCTATTAGTATTATTATTGTAATAACTGGGCTTGTTTCTTAAAGCATGCAACACAGAGGTACTATAGGGTCTGTTTCAGAATTGCTAGCAAACAAAAAGCAAGGAAGTGGCTCTGCTTTAGAATCATCTTTGCCCCCCCCCCAAAAAAAAAGTGGTTCTCACTGATCATCATTTAAAATGAGATAAAATGAGATAACAGAGAAATCTCACTCACTGCTAATTCAGGCTTTCCAGTAGGGCTGAGCTTGTCACAGTGTGTAGCTTTCTTCCCTTTGATAAGGTCAGTTTGCCAAAAAGAACAAAGTGCACGAGTAATACATTACTCAACCACCTGTATGCATACAACTATTTTTCTTACCAGGTCTCACTATTCAGAAAGGTACAGGCATGGCACCATGATAAAAAGGCTCATTTAAAAGACTTCGCAGAGGCTCCGTACTGTGAAGGATTTAATTTTCACTTGAATGCCTACATTTTTCACATCTTTTTCTTTACAGAAATATTATTTTTGAATGACAGGCTGCAATTGGCTGTTTTCTTATGTCACTGATCAGGAATATATAAAATATTAGAGCGCATTTGTCCCAGAGGAGGAACGTGGCTAACTCGGGGTGCCGCTGTTGCCATGAGGGAGGTTACGCATCTCTGGCCAGCCTGGGCAGCTGAGCTGGGGCCCACTGCTGCCACATGGCCACCTGCAATTCAGACACACGCTGCTGTGCACCAGGAACAAATGGAAGCAGTCTGTGAAATCACTAGTTCCCAGGCAGAGCCACTGGCCTGATCACCGCGACTGCCCAAACTGGCAAAATGCTGGTGGGAGCTGCCTCCTCCTCCTCGCAGCACGTGCTGCATCACCAGGCAACAAGATAGCTACCAGCAGGGCATACAGGTAACCGTGGGCTTCCACTGGCCTCACTGAGCAACATGGTGAGGAAAAGCAGCACCTTGGTCATACTGGAGCGTGGAGGTGCTCAATACCTGAAAGTACGAGATGCTGCCCACACAAGAAAGTTATGCAGAAAATGCATAGAGAAATTTAGGAAACTTTCCCTCCCCCCAGGTATTGTAAATCATCAAAACATAAAGCATAAGTTTTGGTGATGTTTGCAAAGGTGAGTTGTATTTCAACTATGCGTGGCTTTTGATTCTGTTTCATATGGACATTGGTCACTATTCCTTGTGAAGCTGGTTGTGTTTTTGCAGTCAGAACTTTGTACAGGAATTTGCTAGGGAGTAAATTTGAGGTCCCCAGAGCAGCCCCAGCACATGCTAAGCACTGCATGGATGTCCCGAAAAGCAGAATCGTTGCATTGCATCTCAAGAAAACTTACATGCCAGTTGAAAAGCTAGGCTCAGTTTCACCAGGAATCTCCAGCACCAGACAGAAAGGTCCCAAAAATAAATGAGACTTTCCCTATTGATTCTGCAGGAGCTTTTAGACTGGGCCTAAATTTTGAACGATGTTCAGCATCACTTTGAACTAATTTTACAGCATAATATTTACTTTTCTCAGGTTATGATAGATACTTACATTGGGAAATTCTGCAAAACTTTGACTGCTAGAATAGTAAAAAAAAAAAAAAAAAAAAACACTGTAATTGGGTTCTCTTCATGTGTAAAATGTTTCTTTAAAAACCATGCCTGTTTGATTCCCAATAAAAGCAATTTCTTCCCCTAATCTCTTACCCATATTTTTGTGTCACATTTTAAAACATAAGTAGAAGGCAGGTGATAGGCAAGGTCAAGAGAAGAAGGTGATCCTAAGAGAAAACAAAATATTAGCACTATAGTTCTAGCAAAATGGGAAATTTGTATACCACTGCTTTTCTAAAATGCAAATCCGTATAGGAATTACATTCGTTTTTGTTCTGTTATTTGTCCATTTGTTCAGGCGTTGCTATTCATTTTTCTTCTGACAGCCTTCCCCATTATCAGATTCTTTAGAATAATTCCAGGGGATGTCAGGGAGTGAACATAACCTGCAAGTTCCCACTCTAATATCTGTGCAGACTCCCAGGCTGCAGGCAGGACACTGCTGCATCTATCAGGCATTTTTGATAAATTTATACGTACAACTTTCACAGGTTCCTCTAAATTTGTTAAATGCTGCAGGAACAACAACAACAAAAACCCCCAAACTTTCTTTTGTTTGTCAGAAACCTGCTGCCAAGGAATTTCCCCCACATCCCAAAGCTCTACTACTGTTAGAAAAACAAAATAATTGTTCTCTATTCACCTTCTCCATGTCACTTATGCTTTTATGGATCTCTATCCTAACATTCTCAGGCTCAGGAAGTACCTCTGACATTAGTGGGCTTTTTGCATTTTTTTTACTCTCATCTTTATAATTCCTAGCATTTTATAAGAACATCAGTGTCAATGATATTTCAAATCAAATGAGCATCTGACCCTTCATGTAACATAGCCTAGTTCACATGCACTTCCTGCCTTCACTTTTTTTTAATGATCTGCTCTGCCTGTGTGTGTGTAAAACAGCAGGTGGCTGAAACTCTAGAAAAGAGAAATTACCATGTGGAGAATGCTGATCTTTCTACACATTTTGGGTAATCAGCTTGTGAAGAATATTAAATGATTCCATTATGAAATTTACTTTTGTTGAATTTCTACATTTTTCATCGCCTTTGAGCATCGTGTTATATTTATTTGTGAACTCTTCTCGTTGTTTTAGTGATTTTTCTTTTACAATTGTGTGGTTGTTTGGACTG
>NW_010586207.1:555871-598038 GCF_000705375.1 Tinamus guttatus | reverse complement strand
GGAGGTAGAAAAAGGGGAAGGTATAACTTGCAGGTGTTGAATGTTAGTTCAAGGATTTATTTTTACATCCTTTCAAACATGTGTTGACATCAGCTAGCAGTTACAATATTTTACAAACTTTTTTATTTTGTGGTCATATTAATCAGGCACGCAATTTCCAATTACCAAACCTATTAATCATTAATTTGAATATTCAATTGGTTTCTTTTAGCACCACATAAGAACTCATCTGAGTTAGAGATTTACTAGACAGGTTGGGCTGAAATGAAAGGCTTCTAAAGAATACAGAATAATGACTGAATAAGCAAGTCTATTGATTAGCTCTTACTTTCCCTTAGACTGATTTCAAAGCTGAAAGCTTTGAGGAAGAGCCACTGAACCCAACTGCTAGTGAGTTCAGCAATAAAAACACTGCTAAAGAAATGCCTCTTTTCTTCCTATTTCTGCTTAAAAGCCTACCCATCTGGCTAAAATAATAAGAATTTTTAATATGAAGTCTCATTGACTTTGTGAGCTTAAGATGTACATAATTCAGGAGGGATCTTGCTGCTGCAAGAAGCTTCAGGAAGATCAATTACACTATTTCAGATAATTTAAACACTTTGGTTCCTGCAAGTCTGCTCAGGAGTAACTGTGAGTTTAAACATACGGCTTCTTAGATAACTTTCTAGATTTTGCAACAAAACATTGTATGGCTTCAATTAGATTCTCAATCTAATTCAATTAGATTAGACAAGCCATGCTGGTCTAGGTGCTACTGCTTGTTTTATAACAATATATAAACAAAAAATACTTTTCCTATTTGAGCAAAAGAGGTAAAAAGGGTTTGTATTTGAGTAGAAAGAAAATCCATCTGTCCCTGCAGAATCCATCCAAAGGACTTTCACAGAATGGAGCTGCAAAAGCGCTCCCAACCTGGTTCTCCCTCATCTGGAGGACAGAGTCATCCCATGCTGGGAGTCCCCCAGCAGAGCCATCTTGTAGAAGGCACCAGGTGTGCTCAGAGTTTCTACCACTAGCAGAACACTCACATTCCCAGCGAGGCTCAGTCGGAGCTTTGCCGCTTCGACAGGGCTGCATCCCCAGCAGCCTCAGCTTCGGGAGGCCTGGGAGGCTCACTGGGCAGCGGGCTGCTTAGCCCGGGCGAAGAAGGCTGAGCTGGGCACGAGGTGCCGCCGCAAGGGTGTACCGGGACGGCAAGGCCTTCTCTCATCAACAGAAAACCAGAAAGCACCACATCCTGCTCACATATTTACAGCAAAACAAGGGCACAGCCCATTACCTATCTCTTCAAAAGCACCATAGTGGTCTTAAAAGCCCCGATTAAACACACTCCTAAAAAGACCAGTTAAAATTACTAATAACCTTCTGCAGTTGTTTTAACTCTACTGTGAGTAGACTGTCCACAGGGAAAATATGTCATGGGCAGATGAAGGAAGATGTGGAAGTATGAGCAGACTTTTGGGGATGTTCAGCAGGGCTTCCTAGTAGTTTAACCACTGCCATTTATTTACCAGTTATCACCTGAGGGAACATGTGAGGCATCCTGAGTCCCCTCAGGCCTGCAGACATTTTTTTTGCCAAAAAGGTTTTATGTAGGGGCAGTGGGAGGGAGGCGTGGTGTTTTTTTTTTTTTTTTTCTTCCCCTTTTTTCTCCAAAGCTGATTTTAACAAAATGCAGGAGTGTGGAAAAGATGAAGTTTAAGGTAGTACAAGTTTCTTGCAGCAAGTAATTCTTTTCTGGGGAAAAGTGCACCTCAGAATGGCCACACGTTGCACATGAGCACCTTGGAAGGCAAGATCTGTCTGTTGTTAACTGGCAGGATAGTGAAACTCATATGTAACTACTTAAGAAAATTCCTAAAGGGTGATGCAGAATTTGGAGATCTCACTGTGGTTGAATGGCATACCACAGAAATGACTTTCTTAATACAGAAGAAAGACTTGCTCAGATTTGGCACCGCGAGAGGAAAGTTACAATATTTAAGGCTGTCTTAGCCTCAGAGCATCATTCTTTGCAGCAAGATAAGCAAAGGGCATCAGGCTGCAGGACCATTTCCAGTTGTATTCTGGAACTGTCAATAATATGTTTTTGGACATGGATCTTATTTTCAGAGCCCATGTTCTTAAAATGGATCAGACAACACATAGGACCGAGCTAAAAGAAAACCTTTGAATGCATCATTAATAGCTTTAAATATACACTTGCTTCTGCAAAAAGTAGGGACAGACTCCTTAGGTGCATTGTGGGTAGCAACTAATTGATAAGGCTCATTCCATAGTGCAAGAGAAATAGCACGATTAGGTCACTTAAGTTCTTCTTAACTGATGTAGCCTTTGACTTTTTAAGCCGGAAATTAAGAGTGAAGGTTGTAGACGTTCACTACACAGATGTTCAACTAGGGTAAGAAGGCAGCATTAATTAAAAATAAAAGGACAGACTGGTTTTAGGTGGCATTCAGGAATTCTTGCATTAGCAGGAACCTTGCTAATAATTCTCCATTCAGAGGAATAAGTCCAGTACCTTCTTTAAATACTGAGAACAGCAAAGCTGCATCATACTGGTTTACATCCAGATGCTTACGTGTCTTGCACAGAACCTGCTCAACCCAGAGACCATTATATGAAAAAAACATCAAAGGAAACTGCATGTGAGCAGCTAGAGAGCTGACTGAGGGCAACAGTGATGAAGATGTTTAAAGCAAGACAAACTTCATTTGTTCTCACTTCTGGGAACTGAACATTAAATAACTTAATAAAACCCCATATATTCTTAATTCTGAATGACACTGCTCTATCAGCAAAATTAAAGAGAGCAAAATAAATGGGATCAGGAAAGAGGCTACCAGTGGGAAAGATGACAGTATCCTCAGCAGTACATTGGGTGCAACCAGGTACAACAGCAACATCCCTGCCTTGGTCTCAAGTATCCCAGGATCTATTTTTCATACCATTCAAAGATGCTGGAAGTTAAAATGAAGCTTTCCTTTATAAGGCTGAACTGCCAGTTTGCATCCTAGTTTTAAGACATACCGTTTCCCCTTTACCCTAGCAAAGAATGAGTGTTATAGTTCAAATAATTTTCAGTCCTTTCCCAAGAACTAATTCTGCAGATTTTATTTGGCTAGGGTTTGCAGTTCTCTATCCCATGATAACAATAAATAACTATGCAGCGCCTCTGCTCATCTCCCACACCAAAAAAGTAAAATTTAGACAAGACACTGCACTCTGGTTTTAAGTAAGCATTCATCCTGTGAAATACAGGACAGGAGAGGGAGAACAAACTACGAGGAATATGCCTATTTCCAAGTAGCAGAGATCCTGAAATTCAAAAGTAGGTCCATTTTAATACATGCCTTATTTTAAAAGTACAAACCAAGGGATCGACTAGTAGTACCAGTCAACTAAATAGCCTAAGACAAAAAGGCTCAGGAAATCTCTATGCTGTAACAATTAAGGCTCTGGAACAGAGCAATTTAGGTCTTGAGGGGAAATATATGGATTAACAATTCTGGAGAAAATGGACCTGATTTAGCATATCAATGCAGGGTAAATGGCTTAAACACAACATTTTAGGTGAACATGAAGTCTACAAAAAGAAATGGCAATCGATTTCCTTCCCCTCCCTCTCAGACCTTTCACACCTAACATCATAAGCTCCAGTCTTTTAGGGCTCCTGAAGGAGAAAAGGTGAATGACAAAAATAGGCTACAACAACCTACCCTCTATTTCCAGTACTGGCACATAAGAGTCTTAATATGTTTTCCCTCCTCATGTGGAGTTACTGTTTCATAAAATAAGTCACACAACAGTTCTGGGTGGCAGACATTTTCAAGGCTGCATTTTCCTTCACTGCCCCTTTGATGCCATACAGAAATATAGGTTATGGAAAATACTGTAGCATGTTTTGTTAGTCAGGCCAGTGACCAGATTATAAATTAATGAGATCAAACCTAACACCTACTTCCCTCCCCAAGCCACAGACAACTGTACAGTAAGTGTAAATAAGATTGCAAAACAGAAAACAAACAAACAAAAAGCCCCTACACATGGACAATACAGATGGCAAAACTAGGCTTTTTATATTTTATCAGAAACAGATTGACATGGTAAAGACTTCAAAAATTCAAAGAGCAAAGCATAAGGATATTTGGCAAAAAATATAGTATGATCTAATTAAAAATATTTTTTTTTGTTAAGGAAAGCACGAATGAAGATAAAGAAATACCTTGGTATCCACTAGTGCTGAAGACCAGTGCCAGGCTCTGCAATGCTTTTCCTATCTTCTGGTATTCCTTGGGTAGTGCTGCAATTCGGAAAGGGATGGGAAAAGAAGGAAACAAAAGCACAAAAACAGAAGAGTAAATGTGACTAAACCTGCAGCATTTCTGGAATTTGATGGAAACAGACATTCAAAAATAAAAGTAAAAACAAAATTAAGAAAGCCCCACACCTAGGTTATTTTCTTCCCTTCTAGTGAGACAGTCACATTCTCACCCTGTCCCCTATAGAAGTTCCCTAACCGGATACAGAAATTGCAGTCTGGCTTCTCAAAAGCCACAGCTGAGGACACTGGGGGTGACTGCTACAGAAGGCTGACTATGCTCCCAGCTAACAGTTCCCCTACACATATAGCGAGTTTTTTTTTTTTTAATCTGTCTATCTGTTTCTTCCCTCCTAGAAAATAAAAGAAATGCTGAAGTGATGTGGAGAAGAGATCTCTAACATTTTAAATATGGAATTAATGTTCAGGCCTGTAATACCTAACTGCTCCTCAAATCATGGATTTTATTTTTAAAGAAAACAGAAACCAAGATTTCTGGGAATAAAAATTGATGAAGTATCTGGATTATATATAGACTCTAAAAATTGAACATACTAGAAGCCTATGTATAAATTGCTTCCTTACAACAAGATCAAAAAGATGTGATTTATGGGTTGATATTCAATTATTAACTATCCTAATAGCATCACCCCAAAGGCCTAAAAAACAATCTGAAAAGTGAAAATACCTTTTATAACCTACGCTCATTAGCATGAGAAAAAAATAAACAGAACAGCTTTTTGTTTTGAAGTGTCTGTATTCAGAGGGTTCACAGTTTGGGTGTAAGAGCACTCTTCAACTCTTGAGTTCCTCTGGCATGACAAGCCAGATGTTTACAGATGCACCTTCATGTGGTGGTGGTAGTGGGGAATCTCACGTCAGTTCTTTGATCTTGTTGGATCTAATACTTGCTCAGAAGTTAGTTTAATACATATATATGTTGTGTCATACATGTATAAAAGACTACTAAAGTCATTGCGCTCGACATGTCCAGGTTTACCTGCTTCCTTTTCTACCCTGTACAAACCCACAGAAGGGCCCAACAATTCGCCAGCACGATCACATCTGATCTGTTGTGTTCACACTGGCTAATAGTTATGAATTACTAGAAGAGTCATTCCACACCCAAAGCACTAATATCATTAATTTATTGAGACTATGTTGTATTTTAGTAGCAAACAAAATACTACATTTCTACCATAAGTTTAAAGGACAGCCTTTCCTATTTTTTTGCGGGGGGTTCACCTCCCTTGCTCTGCATAACTGCACAGCAACACTATTCAGAAAGTTGTTTCTGAGGGATATCGTTCCTTCTCCACCCTCTGCTTCTCCTCAGTATAAATTGCTAGTCAAACGAAAGCTATAGAGAATCAGAGTCCTGCGGAAGAGGAGACTCTTAGGTTAGACCATTTTTGACCTTAACAGCAGAAGTGTCAACGATGTGACGTGGTAAACCCTCCTATTTAAAGGAGATGACATTAACTGATTTCAAAGCACAGCCTACAGACACAAAGGTCTAATGTAGTCACTACCAGAAGAGACTCTGCTCCTCTACTTCCCATTCTGTCTGGTCAGTTCCGTATGTTCAACCGCAATGTGAGATTGAGAAGAGACGAACAGCTAACTGAGGAGCTGTACTTACTCTAAGGCTGGGGACAAAGTATTGCACGGGAGGAGAGAGAGAGATTTGAAGAGATTTGTGTGATAGGTCTTTGGGAGCCAGACACTACAGCCTGCCCTGAAGTGTTTGTTATCAGGATCCTCAGCTGTAGCACCTGCTTCCTTTCAATAGCTGCCTTGTGGTGGCCACAAACACTGAACACTGCTGTGGACTAGGAAATTAGAGCCCAGGCAGAGACATAGAGACCTGGTGTGAAGTTCTGCAACCCTAAATATCTGTTGGAAGGAAGAGACAAGATAAGAGAAAAAGAATTGGGCTAAAGAATAAATTAGATTCAAGTTTCTCTCTCTCTCTTTTTTTTTTTTTTAAATAAAGTCTCATTTCACCTTTAAATCACTCCTCCTGGTATGTAAGGATCCTAAAAAAAGAAGTTAATAAAATGCAACTATTTATAATTTGATGAAGAAGATTACTTTGCCCATGTTAAAGTCTAGGTGAATGACAGGTATTGTCAGAACAAGTCAAGAAAGAATTTTTAGCTGAATGATTAGAACTGGAGCTGGAAGATAAGAAGACAATAGAGAAATCACTGCTAAATCACTTACGCCCTGTACACCGTTTCCAGTGCTCTTGTCCCACTGTCAGAAGCTCTTTAACACCATCATCCATTGCTTTGGTGAATCTACCCACTGCATCACACTTCTGTTCTCTACAGCATTTGGAAAAAGCAAAAACAAAAAAATAGTTTAAACAAACGCATTGGTTTAGCTTAGCTGTAAACACACAACTGAAATATTTTGGAGGGCCAACTATGTTTGGGATTCACAGAAATAAGTGAATTTCATGAAATCTCTACCAACTCCCATGTCAGTGAAACTTCTTCAGATCCAGGCATTTATCTGCTATTTTTCATCTGTTAAGAAATGTGTGAACCAGGACTATCACTCTTACTATAGTGCCTTTCCTTAGAAAAGGCTATTAGCCAAATATCCTGTGATGGAATCATATAATAACAGAATAACCCTGTGCGTGTCTAGAGCACTAAATACATGTAAAAGGATGTCACATTGAGAGAAAAATAGATGTTAGAATAATGGAAGTAATAAAAACTCGTATAAAAATGAATAAATAAATTGTTCCACATATACATTTAAGTCTAAAGTAGGTGAATAAAAGGTAATAGACCAGTTATTCTATGGAAATATATATACATAAATTATACTTTGACAATATCAAAACTTTCGATCAGTATAGCACTGCACGGGCAGTAATGTCAATACTGTTGGTTGATCATTCCCTCTAGGCAGCTTGCACAAAAAGATGCCCATTATTCATATCCACCTTAACAAGTATCCCTTCAAAATTATGAATACATACATGTGTGCACACTTGCTATTTAGTTTTATAATTGTAATTTAGTTTATATTGTCATTAAGGAGGCATACCACCCATGCAAAAAGAAAACACTGTCTTACATTTCTACCATGTCCAAGTCCGGAGCTTCTGGCTCCATTGTAGAAAAGATCAGGACTCCAACAGTCTCATCTTTTTCTGCCTTTCTCTTTCCCATTTTCCACTCCTTGAGGAAAACAAAACAAAACAAAAACTTGACAACTGGTATTCATCCACCTTTAAATACACATATCTAAACAGTGAATGAAGTTTCTAGAACAACTAAGCAAGAGTCTACCCTCAAGCTGAAGCCTTTTAGTTTAAATAGTTTCAGTGGAACTAGAGTTTTAGAGTTGCCCTCCCTTCTTCTCATACAGTTTGTTTTCTAAATCCTGTAATGAACAGAACCTTCTTGTAAATTACTTGTAAAGGTACAAAAAGGCAATGTTATTCAGCTTTGTTTGCACATGTGATAGTGCTGATATTAGAAGCTAGTCCAGAAGATCATGAGACTATTACTCAATAGCCATATTAAATTCTTAGTAGGAATCAAAAAGAAAAGGTTAAAATTCCAGATGTATTGCAACATCAGTTCTGTTTACATCAGCCTGTAAATTAATTAAATCCCATGAACAACTGACTAGCTAGTCCAGTTACACAACTTTGACCATCCAAGTACCTCACTTGGGCTGTAGCTTACTATGCTACTATGCCCTTACTTACAGGCTTACAGAAAATTCAGGAGGTCCAACCACCTGCCCAACAGTGAGATCAAACCAAGGTGCCCAGTCAAATCTTGAAATTCTCCCAGGATTACTTTATTTCTTGAGAAAAATCTGTGTGTATTTATTTAAGAGTATAACCGTGTAATGAAAACAGAGTTTTCTTGTCCTTTTCTCACTACTAGATACCCAAATAGGTAGGACTTCAATCACGGAGAAGACAATATACCAATATATGCAGATGATGAAGATATTAAACTTCTAGAAAATCATCAGGATCAATCCGGAAAGTGATGCATAATAGGAGGAAAATCAAAGAGGGATTGCTATATCAGGTAAGACAACAGCTAGCAAAGCTGTGCCAGAATGCTATAGTATAATAAATCCAACAGGCAAGAATTCTTACAATTGTTCTTTTTTCAGTGGAGGAAAATGGCACACAAAACAGTACTGAAAACAAAATTGCTTTAAAGAGACCCACTTCTGTTATGGTAGCAAATAACATGTCAGAAAAAGTTTGTTTCTCATTTTAATCAATGAGTTAAATCTACTAAACCCATCATTTTGCGGCTCTTCATTACTGCCCACTGGAGGACAGGCAAATCAGCAGACTACGAAACTGAATTGCTACCTGAAAGCAGAGATTGTTTTAGGAAACAATTCCTTGCTGCCCATCTTTTTGTGTGAACACTATTTCCTACCTTTTCATCTCGGAAATTGAGAAACTGCTGGAAAACTTCACTTTCCGAAACAACAGGATGGCGACACATCCTTGTCATCCAAGCTTGCAGCCTCTCCATACGCATTTTGATAAATTCCTCTTCAAAGCGCCCTGTAGTGCATTGAACAAAGATTGAACAAGTTACATTTCCACTTGATCAGCCTCAAGGAGCTGTCTCGTTTATACTTTGTTTAATTAAAACAGAACCTTGGATTTATCTGGTGAGGTATTAAAATCCATATAGAATTTAAATGAAGAAAACATTATCTGAACAAATCAATATACTGTTCTTGAAGGGTTTTCTAATTACTGTAGAGAGAATTGCTCCTTTTAAAGGCAGTCCCTGCAATCTCCACACCCAATCTGGATTAATTGCAGAGGGTGGGGAAGCAAAGAAAAGGAGCAAATTTGGATGAAAAGTGATGTGTTGTTTTCAGAGGAAGAGAAAATCTAGACCCAGGCTCAGAAGGCAGATGTCTTATAGGTACAGTTCACTTGGTCCTTTGGTCAAAAGGATGCGCAGAAAATTCAGAAAAAGGGACTGTCAATATGTCATATCCTAGCTAAAAAAGCATCTAAAACTGTACTCTGCTCAAATACAAACAGTAGATTCAAAGAAAGCAATGTTTCCCGTAAATATATTTCTTTATAGATGAATAATGTCACAAAAATAACAAAAAGCTTGATAAATCATAAGTGTACGCTCAAAAATGGATTTCTTTTGTAATTCAGAGATTTATCACAAAGTGTTTAAAAAAAGGTAACCAAAATAAATATTTCTACCAGTACCATTTTACCATTGTATTCGTAAGAACCTTCTCATTTTAGCACAAACTGGGTCTTCAAGAGAAGAAAGAAGAAATGCACTATGCTGGACTTCCAAGGCGTACAGTGAATAGGATGGGCCTGACAGATGAGAGAATGATTCCTCCAGCACCCCAAGCGTTGCAGTTCCCACAGCAGGGTGGAAGGCAAGCCCTGAACACATGCACTCTCAATATAACCTCACTGGGTAGGTACTATGGCAGCAGTTCACGAAAGAGCCTACTCCCCACTTTTTTTTTTTTTTTTTTTTAAGTGCAAATAGGAAGCTGCCATATTACAACCAATGCAAACTTAAATGTTGGCGTAAACACGCACTCCCTGCAATTTTGCCAGTAAAACAAATACTGCAGAGGAATGAGTATAACCCATACTTGTACCTTGTCCCTTGACCTATACTGAAATTGCAGCAGCAACTGAAAGGCAACAGGAACACTCAGAACTTCTCATCCTTAGGCACATTTGCCACCAGCAAAACTGTGATCCTTTCCTGAGCAAAATCAATCTATTTGCACAGAATCGTGCACTCCCAAGACTTTAGGGTTAAAAGACCTTTCTACACAGTCTTCGGAAAGAAGCCTCCCAAACACAATGAAAGAGACGTGATAACATTTTCAAAGTGAGCTGCTTCTAACATTTCAAAAAGAGAGAAAGGGAAGAGGGAAAAAAAAAAAAAAAGAAAAAGAAAAAAAAAGGGCAAGCTTGCAAGTTTGTTTGTTTTTTTTGGCATGAGACTAACAAATCAGCTTCTCCCATAGCCCCCGAAACACAGAAATCCACAAGCAAGGTTTAATTAAGATGTCAAACTCACTCTTTTATGATACAGCTACAATGAAACTTGCAGACCCTCCTGGGTCTTCCGATTACGTTTTCGTTTTGCATGCACACATTTAAGTAAAAATACTGGTGAATTCTAACTATGAGGCTAGCTAAAAGGAGGAAGTCACTTCCTCACTTTTCAGTTTCCTCGGCATTTATCCCAGCATTTGCATCAATGCTTAGCTTTCTTCAAACACAGCAGAGCTGCTGCATTTTTAGTGATGCCCACAGACACACGGTTGGCTACACGCCAGCTTTTGTGCATTTTTTGACTAGTTTTCTTAAACGCTGTGTAAAAAAAATCTTATCAGAAAACACACAAGTGGAGATAGGCTGAAGTAATGCATTTTCCTCCCACCCGGGTATCCAATCTTCTCTGCACACACACACACAAAAGCATATTCTTGTGAAAGGGGAGCCACAGACCACTGAAAAAGCATATATATTCCCAGATATTCAATGCAATGACTGAACTCATGAATGTTGAGGAGTTCAATCCCACTCTCCCATTCAGAGAGTTTGATTAAGCTGAACTAACATCAAATGCGGCAGGAAATTATACCAATGAAAGATGCTTTTTAACCAAGTATCAGGAAAAACAGCTGCAACCTTTTTGTCACAAGGAAAACAAAAACATTTGCCAGGGACTAGGATCCTCCCTTTCTTCTAGAAAATACAAAAGAAATAAAACCAGTTCACCAGACCATCAGCAAACACTGAGCAAAAACAAACATCTCTCCAATAATGAATATATTTTTCTCTTAATCACTGGATTTTTCTTAATCACTGTTTTTTTTCAGTCACTGGATTAGAGGACTAAACTCAAGTTCTGAAATGTGTTCCTAGTGGCAATGCTATGTGATAACAGACCTCAACCTATGAGGTCAGACCTCATCAATTCCAAATCTTCAAATGAAGATTCTTGTACAACTCCTCTAAACATAAACTATGCACAAAAGGGATCTCTATTTCCCATCCCATGAATTCACGGCTGGGAACACTTACCTGTTACTTGCTTGTCTGGAAGAGATGGGATTGGAATGGCTAACCCAAATTTAACCAGGAGACGCTCATATAACCAATCAAAGTGCTTGTATCGGTGGTTGACAGACCGATTAGTGTTCTGTAAAAGAAGTACAACTCTGAATTTTGACAGGCATCACCTACGGATAAGTGATCTGAAGTAAGGGTGTCCAAAATAGCAAACTTGGCATTACAAGTTACAGTTTGTAGAGTACAAACTTGTACTCTACATAGTAACTATTAGTCACCTTCTATAATGACAGAAGGATTAGAAATGGGAAAGAAAACAAACCCTAGCTCTTCGGAGAAAAAAAAAAAAAAAAAAAAGTGACAGCTATCATTTACTGCTACAACCTAATTATAAATAATATAGCTTGTGTAAATTGCTATGTACAGGTAACCTTTGTATCTACAAGACAAAATACACTTACAGTGCAGGTCAGCTGATACTCAATGTAGCTCTTGAGACCATACATTTTGGAACCTTTTTTGGGATCTGCCACCACACAGTCAAACGTAGAGGTAGGATAAACCCACATCGGGCCATAATCACCAATCTGTCAAGAATTGCAAATATTATTATTATAAATACATTATGCTATACCAGGTGCAAACAAGAAGACAAACATTTATCTGAAAGAAGCCTATTTTGAAAACTGAGATCCTATCTCCCTCCACTAGTAAATTTCTATTGATTTCAGTAAGAGTTTGAGACTCAGGAAATGTTACCAGGTCTCTCTTTAGGATCTACTCCTACCCAGGTTTCTCCTGTAAGGATACTGGAGCAGTGGACTGTTGGGAAGCAGACACTCCTGCAGATTGCTACTCACCAACTTTCACTAGAAGAGCAACTGTCTAGAACAGCCTGTTAGCAAGATCAGAAAGTGACCTGATGCTGTAGACTTTTATGAATACAGTTCCTCTGACAAGGTAACTATCAAGAAAGCTGCTAGACAGCACATGCATCCGCCCTGCCCTCCCTCCCAGTAAGGCTCATTTTCATGACCACAAACAAGGTAGATCATCTGCCCAACTTGAAAAAATTAGTATCAAAAAGAAGAAAACAAAACAAAGATCCCCAGCACGCTTGGAACAAGCAAGGAGACTTGACCCTGAAAAATCTCTCAGTGGTACAGGATTCAGAAACATGGTCTACCATGACTTAAAAGGTTTAAATGGCATACAGTTTTCTTAGGATAGTTCTGTTTTTACCTGTATGTTCCATACCAATTTACCATTTTCTTCGGATCCAGATGCATGTAAAAGACCCTGAGGCTAAAAGTTAGGGTGGGGAAAAGGCAAGGAGTGGGGGAAACAGCAACAAACAAAACCACATACATGCACTTACTATTATGGGAATTTTCTCTTTGGGTTTTGCTAGCTGCTTTGCCAACAGATACTGTTCCATTCCAGGTTTTGCAAATCCAGGAAATCTAATATATATAAAGGAAAAAAAAAAGAAAAAAAAAGGCAAAAAACAAGCAATTTAGTCTTCATTCCCCCTCCCTATGCAGAATCCCCAGCTACTTTAAGTAAACATATCTTAGCATTTTTCAAATACATAGAAGAATTATCCTATGTGAAATCTGTGCTAAGAGTGGATTTAGAAGTAGGGATTTGCCTCTCCAAAAAAGGCAGAAGAGTTTAAGCTACTAACCTCCAGCTTGTATTTGTGCAATACAGGCATACAGGTTCCTTACAGTGCACAACAGCTATTTGTGCTTGCAACCCACCAGAAGAAACATGACAACAGGACATGGAGCAGTATCTGCTACTCCAATGCCCACTCCCTGCATACACACACTCCTGCCTCCCTATTTCAGATGAGAATTCAATCATCTGAGAGAACAATGGATTCTTTAGGTGCTTCTAAACATGAATCAGGATAAATAATTTATCAATTAAAAATTAAATTAAATTTATTGAAAAAAAAAAAGGTGACAGAAACACTGTAATGTCCTGTAAGTCCGCAGAGAAGGGCTTGCAGAAAACAGAAAGTGGTTTTCTTTCTACTTAGGATATTTAGCCCTCAGTATACTGCCAGTCTTACAAAAATACTGGAAGTTAAGTAGGGTTTGTGAAGAATTATGCTCCTGAATGAGGTATGTTTATGCCAGCCATACTATACAGATTTGCAACAAGCAGACGGCACAGTGATGCAGCAGCAGTACTGCAAAACAGGACAAAACTTCCACAGATGAGTAAAGTCTGTCCCTGCATGACAAGGCCATAAGTTCAGTTACAACCTAAGGAGACAGTTTTTCTACTATCATTTTCTGTTCTTTCACTTAAAATCATTACTACATGGTAGTTTCTCAGACTAATAATAGATGTGCAACAGAAAAAATCTTAAGTTATGGAACAATATTAGCACAACCCAGACAAAGCTTCATCCTGGTGTAAGTTGCACCTGATAGCAAAACTGTTTCCTATTTCTAGCAGCTCAAATTGGCAGTGAAATCTGGGGTAGCTTTGGTATATGGCAAACCATCCATCACCCATCATTTCACTAAGCACACAGAGTGCTAAAGGTAACTACATTTTAAACAATAGGACCAGAAGTTCAGCCCCTATAAAAATCTGGGGTAGCTTTGGTATATGGCAAATCATCCATCACACATCATTTCACTAAGCACACGGAGTGCTAAAGGTAACTACATTTTAAGTTCAGAAGTTCAGCCCCTATAAACACATCATTTGACTGTGTGTTAAGCCTCCAAGAATATCCAGTTATGTCACATACTCCAGGCCTTTCATGGACTTATCTTCTCTGATCACTTAGAGACAATGCTGAACTATAAACTCATCTCCATTTGCACCCCAAACCTGTAATATTTCCATTGCATATTTCAGGTAGGCTGAATGGGAACACACTTCCACAACTCAAACTCCAATTCTCCTCAGTGCATACACATTTGTCCTGCATTACTTGTTAAGTGGCAACTTCATAGCAGCTGCACGAGAATTGGCTCGCTGGGGCCCTCCACCCTCTGTCGACTCAGTCTCCTTGTAACCAAGATAAGACGGTGAGGTTGATTTTGGGTCATCCCAGTCATCATCCCAATCATCGTCATCAGCAGCTGCTGGAAAAAAAAAAGTGAAAAAAAAAGTTCAATGTTTTCTCTTAATAACAAAGAGGAAGCAACCACCTCAGCCACAAAACATCAACAAGATGAAGATACTACATGCTAGTTCAGTCTTGCATTTTTTGATTCTTTAGTTATTCCCTCTCCTGGCCTCCTAAAATACAGCTTACATCAGAAATCCACCAAGGAGGAAAAATACTGGTGTGTTAAAATGAACTCAATGATGCTCCACATGCATGCAGTCCACGTTAGCATTCACCAGTTCTCCTCACTTAGCCCTATACCACAAAACAGCAAGGAAAACTTCCAAAAGGCAAGGTAGGCCTTTGGATTCAGGGATTAGAGACCACCTCCACAGAGGCCTGGGGGCACAAATTTAAGGGTGCACATTTCCAGAGCTGTCAAGCCCGTTGAACATGCCTGGGAATTGGTTAATGCACGAGACTGATGCGCAAAATCTCCACACAGGTTTGAGGTGTGTATTATTGTAGATCACCTTTCGGTTTTATAAAGCCTATTATCTAGTTAAGAAGGGTTAGGCAGTTCCCACATCTATTGCTCACCTGTTCCAATTGATTCAGAAATGAAAAGATTAGCCCACCTGGTCCTTGATAGGCCTGTGGATGGCCAAATGCTGCTGCTGCTTCCCAGTTATTTGAAGTGCTGTGCCTCTGCCCCGCCGCGCTTTCAGGCTTCGTCGCCCAGCTATCGCCAGCGTTTCCATTATCCCAGTTCCCAGACTTCCCAGCATTCCAGCTTGACCATGGATCGCTGGCATTGTTTACCTACATTACAGGAGACAAGAATTAAGAAAGTGCTGATTAAAAAAAAAAAGGCGTGAATTATCTACTTTCTTCTCCGAGCCTTTGCTCCTCTGTTAAGAGGCTGTGAGTGCTTTCAGCACTTGGCTGGTTTGGTTTAGGAGCAGCAGCTTGATCTCAAGCTCCCAGCTACACAGCTCTTGCAAACGCAGTAAGCACCTCCAAGGCCTGACTAGCTTTCCCGTAATGTGACACCAGCAATAGTGGCCCATCTCCCTAGGGAAATCAAATTCTACGCTCCAACTATGTTGCAAAGCACTCGTACCTACAGCAATTACTTAACAGTAACACCAGAAGCCTGTGCATATGGTGCATGTGGACCACCACACACACCAAACCACAGGCTCATTGGCACAGACAGACCCCAAGGACTTCATTGAACTCTATTTCACCAAAGTCAGAGCAGCGGCTTCATGAGAAGTGCCCACACCGTGGGTGCCGGTGCAACGGCTCAGGAGCTGGGCCAGCGGCCTGTCCCTTGCCAGGGGTCACCCATTCACAGCAGGGACAAGGGAGGGAAGGAAGGAAGCAGCTCCCTGCAAAGCTGCTCCCTCACATAGGCTTGTGACAAAGGGAATCACGTTCGCCCTTCTGCTGACGCTGCTGCGGAGGCGAGAGGCTCAGGGAAGGGGGAACAGAAAGAACCTCTCTCACTGCTGCATCCATTTGTCAACATTCACCTGTCAGTGCGTGGGATTAATAGCTCAGTATCCTGCCTCGCTCTCTTCGCTTTTAACACTACACTTCGAAAAAGCATTGACTAGTTAAGGGTGCTCCGCTCCAGACACTTTTGGCACAGAAACCAGCTGGCAGTAAGGAAAAAACAACAAATCAAAGCCCACAAGGAACAGGAAAAGGTAAGCAGGAAAAGGAGCAGGAAAGCTCATCCTGTTCAGCAAAGGGAAAAAGTTTTGCAAAAAGAAAAATCCCTAGGACCCACAGATGCCAGTGCACTTTGCTGATCATACAGTGGCATCTCAAAAAAGAAAAAATTAATAGTAATTAATTGCTATTAGATGATAACATTTCCATGTAACAGAGCATTTGCTAAAACAGAAGATTTAAAAAACTCACTGAAATCCAAGTTATCCTTCTCAAACACTGCAAAGGAGGAGAATGATTGTTTCTGCAATAACACACACAGTGAGTTCTATCCCCCTCCCCACCTCAAATTCTCCAACTCTTATTTCAGCTTACAGACAAATCTATTTCTCTACAAGATCAGAGTAAGATCTGGTTCACTATGTGGATCTGAAGCATTGTCTTGTAAGCAAAAGGAGTTAAAAAAAAAGAAAATACTTTGTGAAACAAGTGTGTGTTCAGAAGGTAAACATTACAAGTGTTTTCTGGCATGCAACACATTTAAAAGACAAAAACCCAACCACTTTCACAGATGTTTTACAGGTGTCTCAGGGACCTGATGGAGAAAGAGGGACTGTGCGGAACAGCTTCTAGAGAGGTTTGTTGTTTTTTTTGAGGATAATAATCTGATCTGAGAAGAATGCTCTCTTGGGTAAGTAAAATGCTGAGGTCTACTTAACTCTTGGACAGCTGACACTGGACTAACTCTTTTGCAGATGTTACCAGTAGCTTACAGGGCAGTCGTCTGTTCCTCCTAAGATGTTTGCCTATTAAGAGATTATATAGGGAGGAAACGTCACACATGCCCCAGCTTAATATCTTTGCTAAAGGAAAATGCACACACGTTGGAAAGAACGTGTCTAGCTTAACTTAGAGCACCTAGAAAATAAGAGTTTGCATGTACATTCGTTTGCATGTACTTCTGCAATGCGTGTTGTGCTGATGACTGGCAAATGGAAGTCCCAACGTGGGTGATTGCCAGAAGGCTGAGTAAAGTTTTCCTCTCCGCTGCAGTTCACGTGAAACCTGGTACATGAGTGGGAGGCAAAGAAGGCTTAAAATCTACTGCAAAACAACGCGTAAGCAATAATATTAATATTGGGTGCACTATTAAAGAGAGTGACTGTCAAGAGAGATCACCTCAAAACCTCAAGACAGCTGCCAATACACATGCTGTACAGCAAGGGGAAGAGAATCATTTGAACGTCCTTTGCAATTACTCCATCCTTCATCAAAAGTTTTCCTACATACATACAGACTGTGAGCAAAGGGAAGACAAAAATCACTATTTTTTCACCCTTCCCCCCTTCCTGAACCCTGAGAGGGAACCCACCCTCAAGGTCCCACAACACTATGGAGGCCCAGCAGAGCCGCGGCAGTTGTCAGAAGAGCAACCTCAGCCCATTCAGCAGCTCTGCAGGTCTCAGCAGCTGGCAAATCCCACAAAGCCACTATTCCTGTGGTTGCACTGTGCTCTGGCTGGTTGAAGGAATCCTAATTAAACTGGTAAGTACTTTGCAAGTGATCACTGCATTCAGCGCACAAAGACGCAGCTCCCTTCAAAAATGTCTTCAGTCCATATACCTTGACAATGCACACCTAACACCCAAGTGTGCAGCACAATCCTCAAATATAAATCCACAGGGAAATGCCGTACCATGCCTACTTAAGCAACGTGTGAATGAAAGGCTGTGCCCCTTCCCTCCTTGAGCATGAACACAAGTAACACCTCAGGCTGTTTTGGCCTTGCTCACTCCTGCTGTTCCAGGAGGAAAAAAAGGGCTCTTAGGGGATAAGGAAGAAGAGGGAGCACTTCACTAAATATTTTAATATGCTTCCATTAAGGGCAGAGAACATGCAAGTTCAGCATGTTTTTTTAAGACTTAATTATAGTTGAATAAGGAGGAAAAACAACATGAAAATCTTCAACTTGGAGATGTAAGGTCAATATCTTCAGCAAATGAATCGCAAGTGAACAGGGAAGAAGTGTCATCTTAATGATGTTCAAAAAGCACAGCACCAAGAACCCAAACGAGTCGTGTTTTGCCTCCTTGCAAGCCCAGTCCACCCACTGGGCACTCCTTGCTTTTCACCAGAAAAAAAAACAGTGGAAGAACCATTAAGAGCAGAATAATTATGGTTTTCTGTTCTTTTTCCAGATTCATTCCTGTTTCTTTACTTCCTTACCTGTGAGGCAAGGAAGTATTTCCTCACAGTCTAAGTGGGTTAGAGCCTGCATTGCATCAGCACAGAATTTCCATCTATTGATCCCTCATTCAACTCAAAAAAAAAGTTACGTTCCACCTTTATGCTTTCTTTGGGGGAGAAGCACCATCTCTTTCTGTTGTATAACAGACTACAGGGCTTTTCCTTTTTGCCCTTGGAGGAGGAGCCAAAGACGACAACCATCAAGGCTTTTCAGATTGTAAGTCCAAATGACAAATGTCAAAGCTCACTGCTTAAAGTAAGAAGTGCTCAGTGAACAAAAAAAAAAGATAAAATTTTATGCAGAAGATAAAAGAATATACAGCACTAAATCTCCTGCTGTGGGGCAGGGGGAAGACAGTGCAGCATATGAATGCCACGTGTCTCAGGTCACTGTAAGCATGTGTGCAAGCAAACATGCTCATACAAGGGCTGACAAGACTGTCACCATCTCCAAATCAAAATATTCCGGTAATAACTGGTCAATGGTGAGCTGCTAGACCAGGGTACAACTTGCAAAATATGAAGGCACATGAAAACAAAAGAAAAAAGATAAAAAGCATGCAAATACTGTAATTGCAAATCGCGCTTTTAGAAATAGTCAGAATAGCCTGAGGCTATGAGAACATTATGAAGAGTTGAACAGTTCTGCAGTTGAACAGCTTGCTGCTTGTCTCTTGCATTTTCGCAATTCCATTACAGGCTACAAACATAATTTTATGTAATTGTGTTTTAATAAATATGTAAATGCAACGCATCTCTAAGCACATAATCCTCCATTACCAGTATTTTACAGCACTGATTGCCTGGAATTCTTGTTAAACATGAGCGGCCACAAATTCCTTTTGGAGGTCTGAGTGCAGTTTTGTGACTTAGATGCGAGGGGACAAGAGCTGCCTTCACGATATACTTAACAGTGGAGGATGTTATTTTGTCATCAGCTCTAATGAGAACTGGAAATTACTAATCATGAAAGCAGCAACCCAGAATAAAACCCTTCAGGTATTTTTGTGACTTCTGAAAACATTTCACCCACAACTAGTTTTGCTTGTACTTCCATTTAGACAGCTTTTATGACATGCCTATAAAGATTACTTATGCCCATACAGAGTATACTTTACATTTATTTCTATAATATTTAATTACCCATGCTTACAAACATGCATATTTATGCAGAATTATGGAAGCAATAATTTAAATCCATAAACACTTTCAATTATTGCAATTTCCCTGGAGGACCTACTTGCATATATTTTCTGGTAAGGTTTTTTAGCATACTAGTTCAACAGGACAGACTAGACCCAACCAAACACAACCGAGTCACACATGTCCCATGAGAATTCTGCTACCTCACTCCAGTGACACAGAGATGACAAAAAACAGGAACACTGCTTCAGGACTACAGGGATCGGTGCAAGTCTGAACCTTCACGCAAGTGGAATACTGTATTATTGCACATTTGTATTACAACGACTATATTTGTTTTCTTCAGTCTTAGCATTTATTGCTGTTCATAATATATTCAAGAAGCATGGGTGAGCCCAGGTATACAAATTAAACAGCTATTATTTGTCTTCTAGACATTAAGCTATGACTAGCAGAGGGAAATGAAGGAAAGCTCTGGGAATTAACAGTTTTCTTAGTGCTTTCCTTGTGCATGTTTGGCACTACATCTACACACCAGGTCACTAACCTCAAGTTGTCTCTGTTCCTGCACACAAACTAGGAGTTTTCGCTAGTCCCAGCCTTGTGAAGAGAAAGGATTTTCCATACCTATGATGTTCTTGTTTCTTTATATTCTGTTCAACAATTATGCATTGGCTTTCCTTCTTTCACTGGGAAAGTATCTTGAATGATTTCAGTCTAAAATTAGTGGCCTGCATGGCCATGCAAAGGCCTGACAGCAGAAAGATTTCCCGCTCCCTTCAGTCGCTTTCTCCAAGGCTGCAGGTTCAGAACTGCCCAGCTCTACTGTGTGGCCAGGGCTACGGCTCCTGCCTTTGTCAGCTAAGGGATGTCTTAGTTATTATTATTTTTGGACTAATATTTTTTAAAAGATCAGATGCTCCACCAGCCCATAACACTTGTGATTTAACATCACATTCTCCTATCTGTTCTTCGTCTTCTCTATTTCAAGTGTAAAAGAAGTCACACAAACAAGGGAAAAACAGACTAAACCGTAGTTAGCTTCATTACCTCCCCTGCTTGCCTTGATCCCCCAAGAGGTAGCTCTGAAATCCCCAGCTCCTGCTGCCTGTGCTGGCAGGAGCAGTTGACAGCTTTGCCAAACCGATTGCCGGGACACAGCTTGGAGAAGGAAGCGAGGAAAGAGGAAGGGTGAGCTCCTCAAGGGTCACGCCGAGCGCTTCCTTTCGCACAGGCAGCGCGTTTCTGCCCCCTGGGTTTTGCCACTTGACGTCTGTGGCGAAGCCGGGCCTGGCGCACGGCCAGCAGCCTCGCGGCGGCCGCCGGATGCTTCTCAGTGAGGAAAAGGAAGCAAGAGCTGTAGGTTGCTGCTTATTGGGTTTTGTTTTGATTTGCAGGAGATGATTTACTAAACAACCACAACAGACACCTCCTTATGAAAAGACAGAAAGGCGTGGGACAGTGATTTAGCTGATGATCCTTCCATGACACCAAAATTCAATCAATCATTCCAGGGCTGTAGAGTGGGAGGCCAAAGCCCTCGAGTGGGCCTGGAAAACACAAAAGTTGGGAGGCAGGTAGCTGGAAGAGGTAAGTTCAACTTTCAGAGAGAGAAGCACCCACAGGCACTGATCTGGGAAACCCGTGGTGATTTAGGGCCATGTACTGCGAGCGACCTTGCTGCTCAGTAAACATCATTCTCCCTCCAGATCCCTCAGACCATGTGGAGCAAGTCAAGCACCTGCAACTGTGCATCTGAGTAAGTGTAAAGTGCCTGCCTTGACATTTATGGGTCACTGTGAGTTAACAGAACCAAATGCAAATACATCTAGGCACAAGGAACACAGGCTGCAAAGCAGAAGACTGTATTTGTATAAGCAGCTGTATATTCCTGTAAGCAGCTGCTCTAATGAGAGGCTCTTACTTGCAGGGGACTAGCAGCTCGCTACGACCTCTCAAAACTGACACAGTCCTCCAGGGTAGTGGTTTTCTGTACATCAGAACAGGAGCATTTAACCTCTGCACTTGGCACCCTAAGAGGTATACAGGAGCGATCTATACAACTCTGACACCTCTGTTTTACAAGCAAGTCACAATAAAGCTTAGTTGAGAACAAGAAAAATGTCTTGCATAAAGAAAGCAAATGGGCTGAGGTGTTTTTTGTTGTTGTTCAAATCAAGAGGATGACCAACCACAGCGTTTTTGCAAGGAGATTATATGCTGCACTAGAGAACTCTGACCCGGTGGAGAAAGGCACAGGGAGAGCTAGAAGCTGAACCCAGGCTACACAACATACAAAGTTAGTCACAAATTCCTACTGGGAACAAGCAACAAGATAAAGATCAGAAGCTGAAGAAACCAGTCTCCAAAACAAGATCTGCTGCTTTTCTAGAAAATATATAACCAAACAGCAGTTACTGGCTCAACTACAGGGCAACTGGGGAAAACATAAGTCACTTGAGACAAAGTCCTGGCCAGTTCCTGGTACGGGGGAACAGGGGGAACACACTCACCAGCCCGCAGCAATTTTTATTAGTTCCCCTCAGATTTTGCACAGGCTTAGCCTCATCCAGGTGCTTCTCTTTCACCCCACTTCTCTTTCTCATACTCATATTAGCAGTACTCATATTAGCAGTAAGAATAAGGAACCGATACAGAAGATTTAAGTTTTTTACCTGAAGTTACTGCATTCCAACATTTCTTGCAAAGAACCCACAAACTGTGTATTTTGGCACAAACTGTGGCAATATACTGCTGATCCTTACAATAATATTATCTGGCATAAATAGTAGTAAGTGTCCATATTTTACATTTTTCCAGCCTTCCTCCCGCCAGAAGTACACCTTTCCTACATAAATTAATATAGTAATGCTCTATTATTTATAACAGAATAGATACATTTATTTTAATTTTCCTCCCATGCAGGCAAGAGGGCTGCCCTCTTCTAGGCATATGAGCACCTTGTGTTAAGCACTGACAAAGCTCTGATAGAAACCTCTGTTACTGCTGAAAGTACTCTGTAATACTTTGTATTTTGCTGCAGGTAATTCCTCCTGGGTTAAATTATACTTTTCCTATTTCTTCATAAAGAGAACAATATTCAGAATTCAGATTCAAAGTAAATGCTGCAACTATTTCAAGCTTCCTCAGCCACAAAGTTCTCCTAAAAAAACTCCACTGAAGGAAACAAAATTGGAGCAGGGTTCTCCACTGAAGGAAACAAAATTGGAGCAGGGTTAACAGACAAAGCAGAAGCAGCAAAGTTTCTACTCTGCCTGCAAAATTTTTAGGAATTTTAGAGTTAGATTGAACTTAAGTAGAATGAAAAAGTCAATGCTTTTGGATCTCAAACCCAAGAGGTAGTTCAAAAGCTCTGTGTTTACCCCAAATATTCCATTCGGCCTTAATTTAATACATATATGTATGCGTGTGCGTATATGCATATATATATATTTATATAAACACCCATACATATTTATATATTTACACACACACACATATATATGTATACATGTGTCTATATAAAAATAATTATATATACACACGCATATATATAAACACACACACATATACACACATATACACATTTTGTTGATAACAATGAAACAGTCACAGTGAGGCCAGAGCTCTGAACAGGCACAGACAGAGCATTCAGGAGCCAAAGAAAAGATGCATTAATATCATGCCTTGGCCTGGAGCACGATGAAGCACTTACAGGCACCGCAGGGAACTTGCCCCCACTTCACTCTCTCAAACTTCTCTATTATATGGCAGCAACGATGCAAACTATACGTGACCACTGAAGTAAAGCTAGAGCCTTTTAGTTTGAAGTCAGGCAATCTCGAGTAACAACTGGTAGCAGAATACAAGCACAAACCAAACATCACATCGTAAAAGAACTGCTGCACCCACTCTCATACAAAAATATACATATATAGTTCAAGAGTGATCTTGGTCCATCTTAAAGTCCTGCAATGCAAATTACAGTCAAGAATACTAGCACCTGATTTTTAAGTGCTCCACAGAGTACGAGTGAATCTCCAGCTGCTATGATGAGTAAAGAATTTACTTTTCAACATGCAAGACCTCTACACGTGCTGTTGGAAAAGGCAAGTTTTGCTCTTCTGTTAACCTCTAGTCATTGAAGCATTTAAGTGTTGCTGCATGTGGGATATGCTGCAGTCTGAAGACCATGACAAACAACTCACATTTAAGTTAACATATGTCCTCCTATACCTAACTTGACACTGTTTATTTAAAAATAGATACTTATAAGCTGACACACTGGACAAAGCTATTAAAGAAAGAAAGAGAAAGGAATGAAGACAAAACCAATCCAACACATCCTTTCCGCAAAACCAAAGTCAACTACTTCTTCAACTGACCAGAGACCATGCAGGAACTTGTTTCATCACCCACTGTGCCCAAAAACCCTGCAGACATACCTGATTGCTGCTCTTAGCAGCCGAGTTGGTCTGAGCTGTATTTGAAGAGAGGGAATCAAAAAAGGCTTGGTCAGCTAATGAGTTACCACAAGTAATTCCATCTTTTGCACCTTCATTTATAATCTGAAATAGAAAAAGTTGTAAAACATTTGCCATACTTCCATTAACCAAAATGTACTGATTATCTTGCATGATCATCCTAACATGCTTGTCATGAGACATTAAGATTCTATAACAATTCTGTATTCAGTCACTGAGTGTCATTTTTGAACTCAAATTCAATTGTACCTTTTAGTAGAAGTTGTGAAGATAAATCCTCCACATTACCCCACAACAGATGAAACAGCTTTACATTACCACAGTGTAACATGGAAAACCCATGGCAGTGAACACCCATCCATAAATTTACCAAGAATTAACAAGGGTGTTAAGATAACTGCTTGGGAACCGAGAGGATCCATTTGAGACACGCAAAAAGCTACCAGACCATGAGCTCACACTAAATGAAGGAGGGAAAAGTAAAAGGAAAAGAGGGGGAAAAAATAAACAAAAAACAAACAGAAATGGAGAAGGAGAGAAAAAGCCTGAAGATGAGACTGCAGGAATCACATCCTTGACCTAGCTGCCAGCCTGCAGACTTACCAGTAGTGGGCCCCCCAAGAAAGAATGAATTAGAGTTCAAGAACCACAGCCAGCAAGGCACTTCTACTCGCTCACCTAGGAACACCAGTCATTAAACAAACCAGCATGCTCACACACAGGAGCCAGCCCTTGCCCCCAGGAGCAAGATGGGGACGGAATGCTGTATCCCAAAACCCAGAACTGGCGTTCTGCTCCAGAGATCTATAAACATGTGGCAAGTCAGCCGCGGCAACATCATGAGTGCAGTTTTATGAAACATTTCATTTTCACATCTGTATCCTCAAACAAGAAAGCAAATCAGGTACCAGATTGTGAGAGACCCAAAGCCAGAAGGAAATTCAGAGTAGCCAACACTCACAGCTAACAGATTACCTGTATTTATGACAGCCAAGTTCCCTTTGCATTTCCTGAGAGCCCACTAAGAAGTACAGTAGCTTTGAATGAGATGTCAGCACTGACCTCCAAAATCACCTACAGTTGCTTCCATGAGATTAAGGACTCTGAGCTTTAATATCGTGCAAGTTTTACGTCTGAGCCATAAAGGCTGAACAGCAAATCAAAGGATGGCCTTTTCAGTAGTTCTGCTTTCTTAGAGCTTAACACAGTGCAGTCACTTACTTCAACATAATCTGTGGGAACAAGTCCCCTCTCTCCTTGGCTGTTTTTTCCTTCTAACCAGCCTCCACCAACATCCTAAAAGAAAGGAGAAAGAGAGAAAAAAAACAACAATGAAGCAGTCATGCTTTAAACAATGCTGCAGGAAGCACTGTGTTGGTTCAAATGCAAACTGCAATGCTTGAAAGAGTGATGACTGTATGACCACGAACAAATTAACTTAAAATCTGCTGAAGAACCAGATACTCATTTAAACATAAATTATTGACCAACACATGTTTCACATGGCTACTGTGGACTTTAGTTTTAACAAACACGAGAAAGAAGCTTGAATTTGAAAGCACTTCTGATCGTTTATTATGTAACCACATGTTCTTCGGGTACAGACTGTGTCAAAATATGCAATGCTTAGTGTCATGTTTCTAAAGGACTCCTTTGACAAGCAAAGAAAGACAACTCAAGTCTTCTCAAGTAACTGATCAGGACTATGGCTGATTATGCTCTTTAAAGACTTAAATTCTAGAGACTAAATTAATTGCTTAATATTTCCATTCAACCAGGTTAAATAAACTAAAAAAAAAAATCCTCTATGCCAGATTATTTAGACTGTTTGTTCACATGAAAATCTGAGCCATACCACTAAAGACAATTCAAAAGTTCAATAAACGAACTCTCCTGTTACTAGTATAAGAAGGTTACAAGAGAATAAAAGTACATCCATCAAAAATTAACATGTCAAATGTCTGTGTTCAAGAGTACTATTAATTTTAAAATTCCTTGACAGCCTTATCTTAAATATTTTCCCCACTCCTCCCCTGCATCTTGTACATACTGCTTTAATTGTGAAAGGACCACAGATTTAGCAACAGATGTTGTGGTAAATTCTCCGAACATACCAGTCTCTTGGCATGCTGAAGTCATTATTGAAAGAAAAAAAAAATCAGAAAACTTTGAAGTAAGTCATTGTCAGAATTATCATTAAATGTAATGGGCAAGTATGCAAAAGGCTGCATGCCCCCCCAAACGGCAGGCCACTAATCAAGAAAAAAAAGCCCATTTAGAGAGGGCAAAAGGCTGAGCAGAGAACTCCAAGCGTGCAGGCCCACACCAAGAGGGCTGCGTGGGATGCCCTGGCCCCCAGCATTGTGCTCCTCACCTTCACTGCCACAACATCACTACCAAACCCTACACATTAACCTCTTGGCTGCTTCGGCAGGGGGGAAGGCAGCCGGCACTTTGTCCCACGTCACCCAACAGCGCTTCTCTTTGGGGACGCTGCCCCAGAGCCTGGCGTCCCGCCGCTTCGCTTACCGGGTTGGTAATGACGATGATCTCCCCTTCACTGACGGTCAGTTCGTTGTTTCCGGGCTCGGCAGCAAAATCATACATAACACGAGCCTACACGTGGGGGAAAACAAACAAATCCCAGTAAGCTTTCCATCCTATTAAGCAGCTTGCACAGAGCAACTATCAGAATCACATACATTCTTAAATAGGAGAACTAAATACTAAGTATGGGAAAGGCTAACGTACACAGAGCAATAAAATACGTGGGAAGCTAGCTTTTTCCAAACTGGAACTCCAAACCCACCACTAATGCAAATTTTACAAGAGGAAAGAACTCCAGCAGAGCTTGTTAGAAATGACCAACATTTTCCAAGAGGATTCACAGTTTATGACCGCCAGTTCTCTGCAGGGCCCAGGACAATCTGTATAAATTTTTCCAGGAGGAGAAGGAAATGCTTTTAGCTTTAGCAAACAATCTGATTAATACACTCTTCTGCAAGACATGTTCCAAATTCAATTGGGGTAAAGGAGCATTTCATAAAGCAAGCATTTCAGCAAAGGAAATCAAAAGTTACTGTAGATCTAAGTAACCGCTGCTGAATTTGGAAACATTTTGAGACTTTGTTTGCATACAGGATGAACTATGCAAATACCAGCAAATAGTGAGAAAAGAAGTGTTACATACTGGGGACAAGAGCAAAAAAAAAAAGGAAAGGAGAGGACACCATAACAAAAACAACCTAACTTAAGGGTTTAGGTACAATGGCTTTATTAGGTACTGCCTACTGCGATGCTAACTCCAAAAAAAAAGTTATGGTTGAGGCACTGACAAAGTTGTCTAGCATTTAAGCAACAGCTCCACTTCTTCACATAAGGAATTGTAGCATAGTACAAAGCCCTATTCCCCATCATCTTTTTGTAGTCTTCTATTAAATTCCCTCATATATCTAAAAGCAGAGAAGGCTCTCCAGGAATATAAGTAGCTACGTTTTATTTTCCTTATAGACTGTTAAAACGGACACAGAAGAGAATATGTTAAAAAAAAAAAAAAAAAAAGAGCATATATTCTGCCTTATAATCTCAAAGGAAAGTCTAGAACCAAGGTTTTAGCCTTCCATTTAGACTGGCATAGTAAAATTTTAAACCTGAGAGCCAAATAGATAGCTAGGTATCCTTTGCCTGCGCCTCCTCTTCATTGGCCTACTAGAACATGTAAATAATATATATTATTTACACCCTCAAGTTTTCAACATAGCTGCTTGCTCCAGAAGCAATTAGCAGATGATTTTGTTTGATAGATGCCAGTGCAGAAGTATCCGAGGGCTGCCGGGAAGCTAGACTATAGGCCAGGAAGTTCACACAGCGCTGCCTGTAACACGTGCGAGCTCCTGCTCCCCCAGCTCGTACAGGGTGAAGAGCAGCAGAAAGCTTATTTCAGGAAACACATTAACTCCCATAACACGTACTGAAAGGTGCCTTCTTTTCACCACCAAAACATGAAGGAGGGAGAGGAAAAACAATTTTACAACAGTGTGGCATTGTGACGATTATGTCAGGTAAGGTCCACAGCAATGAGGTCCTCCTTGTGGTTGGAGGGCTCAGGTAGGCCAGAGAAGGGAAAAGGAAAAGCAGAAATTGCTTTGCCATAAATAATATACAGTAAAGTTACAGTAAAAATTCTGCTCTAAACAAGTTATGCTAGAGAAGAAAAAAGAAAAAAAAAGGAGAGAAAACATGTTTGTCATCTAGCTTTGCCTCAAAACTGCAGGTTACTATAATCCCCACACAGACATTCCTTCCTCTGACATAAAAACAGAAATAAAGAGCAGCAATCCTTCCCACCTCCCCATTTTATTTTTTTTAAGGCTAGAAATATTTCTTGCTGGTTAAGAGATGGCTCAGCTTGAGTGTAAATACACACAGAGAAGGGAAATAAAACCCTTATGCCACAGCAGAGCCCATCTGAAGCCAGTCAGGAGCCACGTGCACAGCAGGCCAAGCCCTTGGGCTTCGCTACCAGAGAAGTCCCATGCTGAAGAAAACCACGTGTCACATGGGTGCTTAGCACGTTCGACCAGTATACTTTTTTTCCGTAGGAATTAAGGCTTTCCAAACTCACAGATTACATTGTGCGAAGCAAAGCTGAACAGAAGAAAGTTGTTTTCCTGCTATGACTCCTACCTGACCTGTGTCTGCAACTCGATTTAACAAAGCTCAGATGATAGAAGTCCCTCTTCCCCACAGTTCGGATGCCTGTGAGAAGCCCATCCCACCCGGCTAAGCACAACATGGTATCAAGTTCTTGCTTTTATTCCCAGGAATGAAGAGAGCTCACTAGGACACGGGCAGATATTACTGCTCTTTAGGAAAACTAGCAAAATATCTAAAAAGAATAACTGCAGTGCCAGCATAAGATACATTTGTTTTTAAATAAGTCGAAAATCAGATGCACATACTCAGTTCTTCAGACGTATTGCAGAGATAAAAATAAACCTCCCAAAATTTGGAAGCATTGGTCTTTCCTTCCCTAGCAGACAAAAAGAAATATGTTGGATTTAATAAGGGCAGAAGGCCAAGGATTAGCCATCCACTGCTCCTAACCCCTATTTCAAAATTTGTTAGTTCAGGTGAAAAAGCTACAAGCAGACAGAGTAATTTGTGATTTGCTGTAGCGTGAAAAATTGCAAAGAAGAAATATTGGCAATGATCAGACTGGCCAAAAGGGGCATCCCCAGACACCACAGCCACAAAAATGGATTTTTACAGAACATGAAGCATTTGAGGTACATCTGCAATCTGATTCATACCCACTTCCCAGATTTTTCTGCTGGCATCCCCCCTTTCACTTGCATTTCTGCTCTCTTTCCCCTACTTTGTGGATAAACCCCTAATAAGCCCTAGCAAATTTGCTGTAACGCTACCCTCAAGACTCTTCAGATTTAATGGCAAACACCACCAATACAACCAAGTCCTAAGTGAACACACTTGCAAAATTAAGTGGCTAGATGTCAGTTGTTTTCTCACTTTAAAATAAGCATATTGTTAACAGTTGATGAGCTCAAAAAGGCCATAACAGATTTCATGGGCACGACACAAGCCCTGGCCATTGTAATGTACATCTACTGCCCTATCTGCGCAGGGAGGAGCGGAGCTTGCAGCGCTTCCCGGGAAGCTTGTGACCCGCTGGTTCCCAGCCCCTCCGCCGCCTCGAGCGGGGGGAACGCACGGCCCTTCGGCAGAGCGCGCCGGGGCGGCAGCCCTGTCCGCACGCGGCGGGCACAGGCATCCCGCTGCCACGCAGAGACGGGGATGCGGAAAGCAAGAAACATCAACAGCCTCCTCACCCGGCTGGACTTGCTGCTTAGTTACACATCTGGCCTGCCGTTTCCTGATCCGCAGATTTGCCGGCCTGGTTCAGCGCGAGGCCTCTCTTTCAGAAACTTCAAGCATCGCAATCAACCACTGTCTTCTTAGAAAGACAGTTTTAATATTGTCCAAGTCTATAAAACATGTATTTAAATCCTTCATATATATCTTTTATATTAAAAAACAGTACCTAGACTAGTGAAAGTTTTATTCCTCTGCACATTTGGAGCAGAGGAGTTGGCTTTTATCCATCAGTCACTTCTGCCATTGAGGTGAGTACCTTCTCCACCTCTTCTTCCCCCCAGAACACCTAAAATCAGAGATTGAAAGAAAAAAAAAAAGTATTTGCCAACTGATTTATGCAGCAGGCACAAGAATATGTAACCCCCAACTGTCAGTGTGTCAAGATTCTTGGTATAAATTAAGTAGGCAGGAAGTTGACTATGAAAAAAGTAATTAATATAAAATTCTAATGAAGGGTTATATCATTACAACACTAGATTACTAGAAGGGCATCCAAGATTTTTGCAGACCTCCTGCTGGACTAGCTCCTCTCTACTTGTTCCACGTTCTTTAAACAGGCGACACAGCAACAGAAACACCTTTCTCCTAAGAAGGATCTTTCTGCTTTTTCCAAGACATTTTAATCAAGAGACCCAGCTCAGACACAAGAGCAATTTGCCCCAGGCTGGACAGCATGCACTGCAGTTCACCTGCAGCAGGCAAATTCTGTTGTGGAGAACAACCAAAGCCACCGTGCACTCCTCTCTAGTTGAGGATATTCATACTTACAGTTAATGCAAACCAGTTGTGCTCCCAGCAGCTTTCACAGCAGCTTGCCTATCTAAACATCTGTCGATAAGAACGATTAACAACCCTCAGCCATCACCGCATTGTATTTGGTTCAAGTTTTTACTTCGGAAGCCAAATGCAAAGAAGAGCCAGACTTTCTGAAGGAAAAACTCCTGCATTATAATGAATGTGCACTACATAACAATAATTGTAGCAAAATATCAGTGACATCCACTCAGAAACTTAACACATCCTTGAAAACACTTCCCTCATGTGATTCGATTTTACTGTATTAGAAGGAGCGTTCATTCGTTACACCACAGACTCATCTGTTTCAGCCATCTGTTAAAGTTCAGGAAACTTATACCACAAGATGACTGTTCCTGCAGGACAGCTGGCAGTGACAGATAACACAAACTCCAAGGAAATGTCCATAGAAGGCTCAAAGCGTTAAAATTTCTGTGATAAATGCAGGGCTGCCGTTTAATTGTTAACTCATGATCCAGAGCCTGAGCCATGGAGCAGGGCTCTTTCCAAGGGACTGGGATTCTCCATCCCGTGGATACCAGTCCAAGGAAGAAAACTGCTGCAGCAGAGGTGGCAGCAGCTCCCAGGTTCCTACCCACTCTCCACTTCCAGGTCCTACTCTCCCCTGCAGTCAATAACAGCAGTTCCCATGCACATGGGAAGAGAACCCGATTCCGCCTTTATTTTGTGGAAAGGAACCAAGTAGATAGGTCTGTCTAAGGAATCTGCATCCTACTAGAGAGGCAGAAACCATAATTTAGGAAACCTGGTAGTAAATAGCCTCTTCAAAAGAGTAATACTTCAATTGCTAGCACCAGTGCTTGAGCTAGGACAATCATTCGCAAGCCAATTCCTACAATTTCACAGGGCCCTGAGAGAGAGCAGACTGATTTTTTTCTAGGACAGCAACTTAAGCTTTTAGCTGTAAAGAGTAAAGAAAGGTCTCTGGTCATCCCAGGTAACTCTCATAGCATTTGGGTTATGAATAAACAGAGAATAGGCACTGAGACAAAGGTAACTTCATAGAGTTTTGCTACAACAGCTGCATCACTCAACACAGGTATTTTCCACTAGGTCTAGCGAACAGGAACCTTTGAAACCAGCTACCCGTGAAGCAGTGACAAGGACTATGCTGATTACACCTGGATGAACAGAGCTGCAAGATGCATTTCTGTCTTCCTTGGGGGTTTTGATTCATTCGCAACTATGACATTTTTATTACATTCTCTAAACAAACTGCAAAGCACCTAAGGAGAGGAAGCAGGAGACCCAGTAGATTGGTTCCTTCCTCCCCCATTCGCCTCTCATTCACGTCTTGAATTTCTCACATCAAAATTGCACGAAGAGCATGGATACTCTATTTTCACATCACCTGTCCCCCTTCAGATGGGGCTAAGGGCTAAAGACTGTCAGGAGCTGAGATACCAGCTCAGCTGGGCACGTATTTAAGCCAGGCTGTGCTGAGAGAACAAACAGCAAAACACAACTTCTAAACCTGCCTAATTTCTCACTCCTAAATAACCCCACAGTTACTCACCATGGTTTGGCCTATTCAGAAAGTCTTTGGTGAGCATTGAACACCTTGTTACAGAAACACATAAGCAGCTCAAGTGAAACATTCCCACGAAAAGCCAAGCAATCTACTAAATCCCGAGAGCTCTTCCAATTCCACAAGCCTGCTATCACAGCAATTTGAAGTATTTATTCATTTTTCATGTCACATAGGAAGCTTTGTATTATTCTCAGATTAAGCTCGGGTTGCTTTCTTCTTTGCATTTCCTGACCTTTCTGATCTTTCTTAGATTTTTGTTCTGTAACTACCATCCACTGATTTCTGAAGTAGCTGACTACTACTGTATAACTCAGTATCAGCTGAAAAGTCAGCACTAAAACCCTAACTTTTTTCACCACATCAGTGCAGCTACAGACATTTATGCAACATATGCAAGTTCTTAAATGATGGCTTCATTTCACCACAACAAGCAGTCAGAACAACATCTACATTCCTGTGCCCTAGTCGGTGCATCTTTCAAACTCTCAGCAGGCCAAAATATACACCCAGTGTATACACAGTGTTCATACTAAGGGAACACTGAGACATTTAAGAATTAATCCGAAGAGCTCAAAAAAGAGAGGGGGGAAAAAAAGGGAGGAAAAACAGCTTTAGAAACATAGGAACTCCACAGTACTCCCCTCCGGAATATTATTCACCGAGTAAGCTATCTTTCTTCCTGCAGTAGCTTCTGCATATTTTATTCTTTTTTTTTTCTCCTCACCTCTCATTTACTCTGAAACCCCAGCTCACCTATGAGCCAGAAGGTACTCCTCTTAGAGGGAATAGTTTTCCACTGAAGCAGCTGCAATGTGATTGAAAAAAGACCTCTTCATTTTAGTTCAACTATCATAACTGTATCAGACTGCTTAGACTAAGTGTATTTTTGTATGATCTATGCTGAAATATTGAACAGCTCTTAATGTGCCTTTGTCCCTTGACCTAGAATGGCAGCTACCTTCTGCCTTGCCTACAGCCAAAGAAATCCCTAACCCCACTCACATGCTCTTTTTACAGACATTCCCAAGAGGCGAGAAGCAAACAAAAAAGTGGAGATGGAAGCAAAACAGGACACTGGGGGCATTGTCCCTGTACTCCCACAGGCTGGAGCTTTAAGTCAGGAATTCAGAGAGATTATACATAGTTTTGCAAACCGCCAGTTGCAGTGATAAAGATTCGCTGCCTGCCTTTTTAGCTCAGGTGGACTCAAAGGAACAAGTTTATAATGTTTATAGGCTGTAAGCACTATCGCTGTTCTTGTGTGCGTGCTCAACGATACCTGCTTAGGGAAAAACTGCTACTAGAGCCTGAGGAAACTGAACTGCCCCTTCCACTTGGTCTTTAACACTAAACAACTAAAGGCTAAAACTGATTTATTCAATAAAAATCTCTCCTTAAGGCTATGTTTTTTTTCCCCTCAAAGCAATTGCTTTTGTGTGGAACAGCAATAGGAGAACACGGGCCCCTCGTACAAAGGAAACCGAAGTCTAGCCAAGTAGGTCACTCCACCTTCCTGTCAGGGCTGTGTCTCTCAGAAGCCATCGTGCCAGGTCCCCTGGCCGGCTCCCCCTGGGGCACCCTGCATTCATCTGAACCTGGGCAGTCACGCGAGGTGACAAGTTTGTCTCTTGACCTGCTGGCTCACTTTCTTCTGAGCTGTTCTTCAGCTCTTAAGGAGTTCAGTGGCCTGCGGCTAGTCATTTGGAATCAACATCACCAAATAGGAGCACATTAGCAGCAAATTAAACATGAGATTAAAAAAACAACTTTCATCACTCCATCCTGCTCATAAATCAGGCTTATAGGCAGAGGAGACACAGGACAGAGCACTGCCTTCACCCTCAGCATAGGCACATGCCCGCACTACTTGGGGTAGATACCTAATGGAAGTATTTGGAGGTAGTTAATGGACATATTCAAACTGGATTAAAAGGTTTACCCAATATTGCTAGTGAGCAGTTAACAGAGCATGAAGCACTTCCCTTTATTCATCCTGCCACCTTCCCCCCCAAAATTAGATTCTCCAGTGGATAAAGCAGCACAACGTTTGAAACGTTTACGCGGAATAAAAACAGTAATGAAATACTCATTTCCCACCAAAACACATGCGGCTTAAACGACTGACACTTTCAGAATTAAGGGTATAATAAGTATACCTTGAAACATACCTTGCATCTATTTCTAAATGCTTTGGTGCACAAAGGAAGACAGCAGGCATGCGTAAGTGGTAAAGGGACTGCCAAAAGGACTGCTCTACTCATGGCGACAAGGCCATATGAGCCTTCCTCAGCTTTGCTTTTCTTAAGAGGACTTAACTGCGTCGCTGAAAGTAGTATTTGGTCATGAAAGATAGATACCCCCCGGGCCCCCACAACTGATAACCAGCTTTCTTTGCAGAGAACCTGTGCCAAGCAGCACTGCAAACTTCTGAAAGAAGGTATTCACACACAGCTGCACTTCTAGCTACTAGCAAAACAAGAGGGAAAGGAGGCCACTTAAATCCTACTAAAGTGAAAGGGCCCAGTGGAAGTCACCACGGTTTCGGCAGACCCCTAACTTGCTGAGATACTGTAATTGCAACTGAAAGGCAGGAGGAAAAGGAAGCAAAGCACCTCCCAAAGTCACACGTGCTCCGGGCCGGCCTTGCAGAGAGCACTCGCACCAAGACCTCATGCCTGCAGGTGCCGACTGCCTCCCATTCCCAGAGGGAACACAGGAGGTGACACGCTGCTCAGATCCAGCAGTTAGGGCTAAACGCTCCAGAGGCAGAAACAACCGGAGCATTTATAAGAATATTCCTGTGCTGAAGATGTCCTTAAAATGCTAGAGGGAAACATCTTATAACCTTCCAAGTATTAAAACCAATTATATCTCTCTTTTCTGTGCAGTTTGAGAGAAATAGGCAGGTAAATAGCCACTGCCAATGAGCATCAATAATGCAAGCAGCATCTAAGGCATCTCCCATCTTTACAGCAGTGCTTGGTAGCTCGGGAATTTGTGAATTACCCACAAGGGCTCAGTAGTTCCAAAACCAACATTCAAATGTTGATACTTTTAAGGAACTGCCTGGCACATGCTTACAAGTTTTAAGTGCAAAAATGCCATTAGAAGAGCATAGTTACCTTTTGCGGTGCTTGCACAGACCTAAACATGTGGCACTTAATAAAACAGGGCCAGGGGCCAGACCCTCCACGTACGCAGGCAGCAGAGAAGCAAGGCACATTCAAACAGTAGGGTTGCATACAAGGCACCCGATGACCTAGGCCTCTTCCCACATACTGACACAGCCAGGTTTTCAGGTGCGTTATGTGCTGAACAAAGCTTTCTTCCCATTGAAAGCCATGGCTTACTCACCAGCTGTCTGTTGTTAACAACATATTAACAGAACTTTTAATCTTAAAGAAGGAGCTCCAACTACACCTAGTGACTGTTTTCAGAAGCAATTTACTGCACTGCTCCAACTGCCCAGAGTGCCTCATGTTTTCCTTTCTGAACATGAACATGTTCTGGGTCCCAGTGTGGTCTGCAGACTAAACAATTTCAAGCAGGAACGGGACATACACTGGCACAAAGAAAGCATGGCTTTGAATCCACAAGCTGGGCAGACGTATTTATCTCAAGCGTGATCCAAGCCTCTAGCTCAATTCAATCATTCCTGATCTCTGCAATCAAGCTACCGTTTCCTCAAGGAACATTTAACTGCGTATCAGAGCAGGCTGCCGCCCTGTCTCCCCCTAATGTGCCCCTAAACTCTGCAAGAACCAAGCAATATCAGATCTCCATCCCCAAAGGCAAAGAAGCAAACAAGAGGTAAAGATTTCAGAGCAGGTCTGCAGCACTCATCCAGAAAAACAGCCACGCTATGACCTGGTCATTAAAATGGCCAGTTTTAACAGTTACACAGCAGTGTGTCCTTCATGAGGGGGGAGACTACAGAGGGGACAAATTTTTGTGAGGGTTTCCAAGGATCTTGCAGCCTTTTCAGACTGAGGACACTATTAAACAGCCTTTTCTGACTGAGGACACATCAATTAGGACACCAACATTCTGCGATCTCATAACCCTTTTTTTAGAAAGGAAAAAAATATATATACATATATATACACACATCCCTTCATGAATAATTATAACTGTACTTTTATTATAAATGAAGTTATTATTATCCCTGCATAAATATATTACTATTTCATCAGATTCAGTTGCTGTAATTCCAGAAATGGGCAAGCTTCTCTGTTGAAAGCATAGAAAAAATTACAAAACCCCACACAGTTATGAACTATTCACTTTAAACTGCAGCTACAAAGCTCTAGTAGATCTAGCCAAAGAACACGCAGCACCTACCTGGAACATGCACCTGCACGTCCACCTGCAGCCAACTACTGCAGTGTGCATTAACAGCAGCAGCGCTTACCTATCCCAGTTCAAGTTAAAAGAAAATCCCAAAATAAAGGAATTAATGACCAAACTAGAACCCCACACCACTTTTTCTAAGTCATGCAATATTCAAAGTTCCTCCTTTACAAACTTCCACCTTCCATTACCCAAGAATGCATTTAAATTGCATACCATGCAAACTGTCCTTTTAGTAGGAACATTCAGGGAGCTGGAAGCAATGAAGGAAGCCAGGGCAGCAAGTTTGAATTGCTGCTTCCTTATCGGTTACCAGAAAATCTGGAAGATTTATAGAATAAAACTGAGTTGCCTATATAACAATTACAATTCAACATCCATATACAAAGTTCCAGGAATATGGCCTAGTTATTGCAAGGGGAAATATCATATTCCATAATCAATCACTTTTGGGAAAAAGTACAGGGCTATTAAAAGAGGAAGCGACCATTCTGCTGATACAATTGTGCTGAAATACGGGATGCTCTATCAACATTATCCCTCCATATATTAGGATGACTATATACTTGCACATCACCTCAACAAGAACAATACTGTTTACTGCAGTGGAGGAGTTGAAACATTTAAACTTAATTATGAGGCCTGAAGAAGTTTGAGGACAAACAAAATGTCCCATCACTAAAGACTTTAGTGCAGCAGGAAGATCAACTGTGCGAGCTGGTTGAGGAAAAGCAGAATTTAAATCAGAACTAGCAAAACCAATTCACACAGTGCTCTTGTAGCAGTGGTCCTTCTATTGGAATCCACCCTCTAATTGTAACAAAGAAAAACATTCTTACACAGGAGAGAGAATCAGTTTTAAGCCATCCTAAGAGAATTTGTAGCTTTTCTTGAAAATTAGCCACTTAGTTGGATCAGTCAGGAAAAAAGCACTTTCTTTTTAATTTAATTAGAACCAAGAGGACAATTTCATTTTAGCTCTGAAAGTTGAGAATCAAAGTCTCAAAAGGCTGGGGAAAGCAAAGCAAAACCTACTGCACACAAATGGAGAGACCACGTGAATACCCAAAGGGAAACACAGTGGGTTCCTTTGCCAAGAGGGAGCAGATGGCACGCCAGCAACACACAGGTAAGTCACAAGAAAGTGCCCCTCAACAAGCTGTACACAAGCTCCGCTTCTTGCGGGGGCCGTTCTGAATGATCTCACGTGGGCAGCGATGCCTGACCCGGGGTTTTGCGAGCGGGACTTGCCCGTGCCTAGAAGCGGCTGGTTTGCTCTGGCTCTCAAACCGCACTGCCCAGCACCTTCCTACGGAGCCCTCTTCCTTCCGACCAGCCGCTTTGCATACTGGAAACCACTCTACAGGAGGGCTTTCCATTACGAGGTACGGCCTGGAGAATGGAAGCGCTGCCTTTACGCTGCTCTGGGGCCGCTGCTCGAAAACAGAGCCGCTTTGGACTGACAAAAAGAAATAAAGCAGCATGGCACGCAGACACTGGCCTGACTGTCCCTAGGAAGCCTTTCAAGCGTACCTAGGATGCTCTGTGAGCACTGCACCCTTTCACGAGTGGTGCTCAGTGCAGTTCCCATGCCCTTCATATCACATCGTGTTCCGAATGTCCCCTCACAAGGGCAGAGCATCTGCAGCAGCCTGTGTGGAGGCAGCTCCCTACAAGAAGCAAAGTTACATCTCAGGCCTTTGGTCATCTACTGTGGTTCTCAGAGAGGGACCATTGCAGAGTTCTGGTCTCAACTGCTTTCTTTTGACAGAGATTTCTTAGCCATATGAAGCTCAAACAGAAGGTCTGCTTTGCAGGAAGAACGGTAAGGCTCAGCACTCAAATAAGATTTTCTAGGAAGCCTAATGCATACATACAGTCTTCCTCTTCAGTAGCACTTAACTTTTTTTGTTGTTTTGTTTTTTCTCCAAATTCATGTTACTTGGAAAGCACTGTTCTGACTGTAAATGCCGAGAAAGCAAAAATAAGCAAAGTAAAAACAAGTGCTGGCATTTGTCCCTCTCCACGGAAAACTTTACAGTGAAACGCAATGAACTTCTAGTTGTGCAGCATGTTTTGCAATAAAACAGACTGCTTCCAACACCATTAACTTTGCAATTGCTCATAAATATAATACACAGGTGCTTGTAAGTATAATGCATATAGAATAGTCAAGCTCCCTCCCCATTTTCCCCTTGCCCCTTCAGAAGCTTTGGCATCCTAAAACTGCTAGATGTTCCTAATGAAGTAAGTGAGCTTTACGGGCAGAAGGTGGCACGCATGTCCATATGGAAGGAAATTTTTAAGATATGAAGATCAGATATTCTAGAAGATGACAACAGTTCATGGAGGAAAATATCAAAAGAATGGTGTAAAATAAACATTACTACAAAGCCACAGTTAGCTATAATGATTGCTTGCAGAAATGTTGGTACATGGAGAAATTCTCCTGTAATGTAAATCTGGATCCTGAGTCTGTAAAACAGCGGAAAATTGAGACATCTGATATGCAACTTCCTTCTCTTTAGCTGCCCTTTAAACAACAACCTCTGGTAATGAGTCTCTGATGACTCAATCCTCAAGCGCTTAAAATAACTATGAAAAACTGAATCACAGGAATTATTACCCAAGCACAACAACGTCACACAGAATCTAATCACCTCTCCAGCTCCCTAACACAGAGCTTAGCTACACAGACTCAGGCCTTCAAAGGAGCAGCCTTGCGCCAGTAAATTGCAGGAATGTCAAGTAACCCACTTGCCACTGAGCTTCAAAGGGCCATAAAGCCCCACAGTGACAAGAGAGGAGGAACCCTCTATCTTAGTAAAACACCGTGCCACATCTTCTGGGCCTGCGTAACTCACCCTGACATCTTGCCACATCACTAGGTCAGGGGGTTGGGACACATTGGCATTTCCATGCATTTTCACCTTCCTCATTATTAAAAAAAAAAAAAAAAAAAAAAAAACATTTTTACATTTATCTTTTCATTGGATTAAGATGATTAAATTGAAAAGATTTACAGATAGAGGATGTGACAGACCAAGAATAACAATCTTATTTTTTGTATTCAGCCTTGATTTGCTCTGTTTTCCAAGAATGGAGCAAATGGACTCCACTCCGAAGTGATTTGCACGGGAAAGTTCCATCACCACTCACAAACACAGTAAGAAATTATTCAGTTGACAAATTTTAAGATATGACTTCCTAGAAAAGACTTTCGACTTTCAATGTTGATGACAGCACAGCAAACAGACCTGCGTAGTGTGCAGTCTGGGTATTTGGAGCACTCCATGTGCTGAGGGATCCTGCACTTCGGAGCTGCAAATGGGAGCCGTGAGAACTGGCTCTGCCCGACGCAGGCGGCTTCACGATGACCGGGCTGCCCGCGCTCCGCCTGGCGCCTTTGGGAGCGCCCGGCCCAGCTAAGGGCCATGCAGTCCCGGGGAGCGAAGGCACCCAGTGGGAAGATGAACACCTGAGAAAAGCCATCTTCAAATATCTCCAGTGCTGCTACTTCCTCTCCCCTGTCCCGCAAACTGTCATACATAAATCATTTACAAATCATGAGGGAGGGCTGACCTTCCCTCACCACTCTTTTTTTCTTTTCTCCCTCCAAATTCAAGTATATAACAACATTCGTAAGGATATTCTAGGGTGATGAGAGGGACAAGAGAGCCTTGAACAACAATTTATCTCCACATATTCAAAACACTGCAAAGCTAACTCTTCTTTTAAGAACAAAGTATTCACCCTAAGAACTCTCCTCTGAGCAGGACTTCCTCCCACAAAAGAGGGCCCAGTCCTATAAACAGAACCAGACAAGCAAGTTCTTAAAATAGACAGGGCATTAAACAATGCAGCACGTAATGCTGGGCTACAGGTGCCCAAGATCACAGCGTGACATAGGCCTCGATACCCCTACTCAACAGGGTCCCAACCTCACAGAACTGCTCAATATTTGTCTTTAAGCTGTGAAAGTCACGGCACTGACTGCCCCACTGCTACTCTTACAAGTCAGACTTTGACAGATCCTCTTCCCTTTCCAGCTCCTTCGCTGTTCGCCCGCGGCACAGGGTCCAGAAGACCAGCCTTGACCATCAGCGAGCACTTGACCTTCTGGCCATTCCTGTTCTCTCTTCTGAAATCAGGACTTGACAAACCGCAAAACATCAGGCTTATCAGGAAAAAGAATCGCTTACATTTTAAAATAATGTGTTATCTACCTCAGGCTATTTTTAGAGGCATCTATTATTTAACAGACAGCAAATCACTTCCTGACATTTCTAGCTCTCCCTACTCAAAAACAAGCATGAGGGAAGTTGGGACTCTGCAAAGTTTAGTGAGGAAAGGCCGAAGCCAAGAAGCAGGAGAAAAAAAAATATTAAGAATGGGGTTATGATCTGCATTTGGAAATGTTAAGCATCACTACGTACTTTTATACCCAGACACTTTCTGCTTTGCTTTATATGAACACTTAAAAATGAGGAATTATTGTACTCAATTCAATGTTTCTGAAGGAAACATCCAAAATAAACTATCCAGCTTGCTCCATCTGTTCTTAAACACAGCTCAGCAGCTGCCTACCTGTGAAGTCAGGCTCAGTTAGCTTACCACTCCTCAGAACATTTGAGGTTGGGATCTCCTACACAATTCAATTGCTGCTTTTTTCTCCCCCGTTTTCTTTCTTTTTTTTTTTTTTTCTTTTAATATGGCTGAGTTTTTGAGGCATGTGACCTTGAGCAAGCCTTGAGGGAAACAGAACGGCCCCAGCCAAGTTACAGCAATGATACACAAAGCAGCCAGCCAGACTCAGAACTGCCACCAAAAGGCTCAGATTCTCCTTTTCCTGTTTTCCCCCTACATTTCCAACCTCCTCTCTGAGGACTGTTCTTCCCTATCCGATCTTTTGCATTGGCTATTTTATCTCCCTCAAACAGGGAAACGACCTAGAGTGATTTTTCTTCTTTTTTTGGCTATTTTGGCAAGTCACAGCAGCTCAGAGACAGGCTTGGCGAGCACAGGAGGCAACTGCTAGTGAGTTCAGAGGGACCAGGAATGGGTGCAAGGCAGAAGTCGCAGTGGCAGCCCCTTGGACAGAGCAACGGCCTCCAGAGGGCTCAAGCCTTGCCACCATCCCTGCCTGGTTTCAACAAAACACCATCATACAGGTATTCCAGGGAAGCATTAGTAAAGGCCTTCTTTGACAGAAGCTGCAGTCTTACTCTTTAAAAACTTGAAATTATTTTGATAGAAAACCTCATTAGTTCAAGTGTTGCATACAGTAAGACTGTATCTTCACACTGCAAAACTCAAGGAGCTGAATCGACCCAGTTTAGCTAAGTGGGAGTTAAGAGCAAACTGGTCAGCAAACCCAGCTAAGCAAGAAACGTCACTCTCCCCCATCTCCTCTCCAAAACCCTAACAATTTGATAGAAGTGTTATTTTAGCTAGCAGAAAAGGGGATAATAAAATAGAAGGTACGCAAATTCAGATTCAAAACAAAACAGGTGTCAACAAAAGAGTAG
>NW_010586207.1:528447-544520 GCF_000705375.1 Tinamus guttatus | reverse complement strand
GCTACCAGCATTTGCTTTTTTCTCAGGCCAGAGCTGCTCAGAAGCTTCCTTATGTAAGAACACACTTGTAATTGCAGACTGCTAAAGGACGGCTGATTTATGGCCTTAAATTCTCCAGGCTCTCAGTCGTGTGATCTGGGAGAGGATGAGAAACAGGACGAGAGGAATTCCTGCAAGAAAGTCGTTCGTTCAGAATTAAGAGCTGCTTTTCTGACAATTCAGTTCCTATGTATCCTATGCCAGCAGGGTATCACGCGATACACAGATGTGTTTGCTTTAAGCAAAGGGGACTGCTCCTTCAGCTGGACATTTAGACACTCCTCATTCACTCCCAGGGCGGTGTCTCCAGCCTGTGTAGATGCTGTTATTCTCTGCGCACCGGCTGGAAAGGCCTCCTAGAAACTCCTCCATGGCCAGATCTGCAGCAGCAATCCCTGCTGTCTCTCTCTGCTCCATCAGAAGCCTGTTACACACAGCCTTGTATTGGATATTCTGGAATAACTTTCTCTCATTTCCTTTTTTTTTATAAGATGCCAAGTCCTGCTTATGGGTGTTTTGCTTGAAGAGAAATTTTGATTTCTATTATCTTTAATTACAGCGAATGTGAGAAGAGACACTTCAGGCTGTTTTCAGCTGCCTCCTCTGACACTATATCTCCTGTGGGTATCACATTAACCAACGTTATTTGTTTCAAGCATCCTTCCAAAATAACTTACCCCAGGTATTATCCTTACCAGGTGTCTTCTGGGACCTGAATGACAGTAGGCAGTTCAGAGTAATGGCATTTATTATTTCCCTTACCTATTTAGCAGAGTAAAAAGAAAAAAAGCAGAATCAAGGCCCCTAAAGTATTTCCTTTATCACCATAGATTAGAGTTGCTTTCCAAGCATCAGTCACTGTCTGTACATCATTTATGCCAGGAAATTATTAGATTGCTCTCTGGCTCAGCAGTAGCCTGTGCCAGCTCCTGCCCTCCTGAACATCCCATGGCCATAATTCGAGAACGATGGTCTCACAGACGGTCCCCACCATTGCAGAGGTGAGTTTGCTGGTGAGGATGGGCACTGGGCTGTGCCTGCCATGCCAGCCAGCCTCCCAGCCTGCGGACAGCCCCAAAAATGCTTAGTTTGCTAGGAGAGAAGTAGCCTATACTACCAGCACCAATCTCAATAGCCCAAGCGTAAAGTCCTTAGTTAAACACAGATTGGTAGGAACAGGACTAGGGTGAGAGCCTGGTGGTGAAAGTACAGGAATAACCTTCAGGTTGCACAAGGCACAGAATAAAGATCTTGAGTAGTCACTGAGTTTTGCAAGGAGATACATGAAAACGTTCACATCTTAAACAGCTTCCTATTCAGTTAACTGCATTCTGCTTGCCAAGAAGCCTCTAAATTATGCTAAGTAATTAAAATCCTTCCTTACCTTTTTCCATGACTCTTTTTAATTAGGGAATCATATTGTTGGTTATTTTGGAACACCTGCCTTCTTGCACCAGAAAGATGGCTCTTCTTCAGAGCTGGGAAAAACTAACTCTCCTTAAAGGTGAATGTCTTCATCGCCTTTGGAAGTAGAGTTTCAAAATACACATTCTTTCACCAATTATGAATTTATTGACTCAGAATTTCATGAGATAACCGCTTTGTTTTTGTGATTATGATGTCGGGAACTTCTATTTTACCATATATCTTCTCTGATGGATATCCTTCTACCAGCTCCCCACTTGCCCAGCATCTCATTTTCCCAAGTAAACAGTCCCAGTCTTTTCACTTTCCTTACATGATACATGACCTTTGAGTTTTCTAAGGTTATAATAGTTGTTGATTATTCAGCTTCATCACATACCCTAATATCTTGTAACTGGCTTAAATTCAGATCCCATAGCTCTAGCTTTCTTAGGGGAGTGAAGGGAGAACAAAACAAAAATTAGTTGGGTCAGCCCTTGCCTCACTGGTGCCTGTGACAGGGCAAAAGTCTTGGCAGCAGAGATGGGATCTGGTTGTATGTAGAGCAGTAACAAAGGAATAAATGAAATCTGTCTAGCGTGCAATTTTCTGTGCTACTTGACAGATAAATATGTCTATTATGAAGTGGAAAGGGGAACTTAACTGGGTGTTTACTCAGTAGTTGTGACCATAGGGTGGGTGAGTTTTGTAATGAGTGCACAGAAACACACCGAATCCTCCTGACCTGGGTGGAGCTACAACTACCTGGAAGGAAGCTGTAGTGAGGCAGGGGTCCATCTCTTCTCCAAAACAGCTACCGATAGGACAAGAGGAAATGGCCTCAAGTTGTGCCAGGGGACGTTCAGGTTAGATATCAGGAAAAAAATCTACATAGGAAGAGTAGTCAAGCATTGGAATAGGCTGCCCAGGGAAGTGGTGGAGTCACTGTCCCTGGCAGTATTCAAGAAACGTGTAGATGAGGCGCTTAGGGACATGGTTTAGCAGGATTGGTGTTGAAGGGCTTACAGTTGGACTCAGTGATCTAGAGGGCTTTTCCAGCCATAATGATTCTATGATAAATTAAAAAAAAAAAAAAAAAAAAAGGAGCTGGACTCAAGGAGGGGCAGGCTGAAGCCTCATGGACCCTCAGATGCTGCTGCCACCGGGAAGAGAGGATGGGAACCCAGCCAAGCCCCAGGACTGAAGCAGTGTGACGGGGTTCCTTGAGAGCAAGCCAGGCGTGGGAGTGTTACTGTGTATGTCCTGCGTTCACAGGCGAGTCACACACTGTGGGTGCCTACGTTAAGCCTCTGTTGTTAATCCTGTCACTCAGCCCCAAAACCCTGAGCACATAAGGCCAGGTTAGTTAGACATGAAGAGGTAGGCATGAAGCTCCTAGGTTTTAGGATTCTTGGCATTCCAGGCAAGGCTGATCAAATTTATCCACTTTCTAAGCTTTTAAATGAAAGTATTGAATTTTCCACAGAATGACATTTTTGCGTCTTTCAAATCTGCTTTCTATGAAACAAACACATGCCAGGATTTCAAATGAAAACTCAAAACATTTTTATAACTTATTAAAAAGTCAAGATGAAGAAAATGCCTGTTCTTGACCAGCTATAATCCAAAATTATTCAGAGATAGCTTCAGAAAACTGTCAATCTAGATCACATGCACTCTGGAAAAGGCTACCTCTGGGCTATTCTGCACCTGAATTTTCCAGAGAATATGGCAGAATTCTGTTTGGACCTTTGCTTTGATTAGTGAAGTATACCTCTGCCCTTCAAATAATGTCCTAAGTTAGAAGAGTTAAAAAAAATACTAGCAGCTATGCCTTCATGATAATTCAATTGCTTTTGAATTGCTGTACATTTATTTCCAAACACATACAGTTCAGTAGATAACAGTGCACTTGCCAAAGCCTACATAAAAGCTGGAATATTGTTTTGAAAAGATAATTTCCTTTGTAATAATTTACAAAGAAATAAATTTGTAATAAATTACAAAAGAATGCTAATTGTCACATTGTCGCATTTGGATTACAAAGCTTGATTTGGTCAAACTAACACATGAAATAACTTAAAACAGCTTTCAGTCATTTCTTTGCTGATGTGAGCTTTGAGACCTGCATAATTGAGTAATGAAATATGAAAAGCTGATGTATAATTGGTTTCAACCAAGACAACTTTCGTGAATTTGTAGAGCAGATTTTTAGAAGTTGCTGCCTTTTCTTTTTTGGATAAGTTTTTTAGAATAGCATTAAACTCTGATAAATCAACAATGGTATCTCTGACGTAGGCATGGATTTTTTTTTTTCAGAAAATTTCTCTGCTTAACACATTTTGAGGATGTCTCAGCTTCAAATCTCTTAAATAAGGCAAGAAATGTTCCCTAATACTCTTTAAAAATGCATTCTTAGCTGAAACCTTTAAATGTGTGAATAATGCTTCTGGATTTACATTTTCAAAAGCTATTCCACTGATAGAACAGAGATGAAAAATTAATATGGAAAGCAGCTATAAGGGAGAGTAATACTCAGTGTATATAATACACAATATACAGTGTAGAGAAATAAACGGGAAAATCATGCTTAGCAAAATGAGGAGGAAGTTATAGGTCAGAAATTAGCAGGTGATACATATTTTGGTTAACAGAATGATAATTCTAGCCTAATGAGGAAGGGAAAAAATATTGATTCTTTAGTATAAAATGTAATATTGTATCTTAAACGATGTACTTACATTCCTGTAGCATAGCAAGCATTTCCTTTTACATGTAGTACAAAACAAGATGGCATGGGAGCTGAGATTTCAGAAGATTGGAAGGAAAATTGTATAATGTCAATTTTAAACAGAGGGAAAAGAGGGGAAAGCAGCTAACTGTAGTCTTTTCAGGACTAGGAAACCATTTGGAAGTGTCCTGGGCCCTTGGGAGAGACTGGGAAGTGAGTGAGCTGTCAGGCTGGGTTTGCAGCAAAGTGGTCCCAGTAGACAAAGAGCATATGTGACTAGACCGGGAAAGGAGGTCATATTTAAAAGCAAGCTAGTGTAGAGACAAAGACTGATCCTAATCTCTTAGATATGTTAAACCTGTTTTAAGTAGCATTTATGGCTGGTTTGTTTGGGGGTGGAGGGTGTTAAGCACACAGTAGCCCACATTTTTTAAATATGACCTGTTTTCCTAATCTGGCCTGGGACAAAATGACTTTCTTTTTTTCTTTTTCAAAGAGAAACAACAACAAAAAAAACTATCAGCCAAAATAGTAATTGAAGTGGGAAACAGATGTGTCCTGAATGAAATTCACTCAAGCTTTTTAGTAACATATTTCAAAGAATATTAATTGAGGAACTTTAGAAACATAGTAATAATGCTTGCTCAGAGGGAGAAGTTCTGCAGGAGGCAAAACTGCGGTGGCACAGTGTTGGAGAAAAATAACTAGATCTTGACCCAGAGTTTTTCACAGCCCATAGGAAGTCTGTCCTGGGCTTCGGGGAGAAGCTTGTTGGAGATGCAGAGCATCATGACACAGGAGGGCCCCTAACTGCTTTATCCTGGCAGGCCACTACCTTTCTGCTGTATCTTACCTTGCAGGCACCTAAGCTATTTTAGGTTACTCCAGTCAACAAGGAAGTTAAATAATACAATTTCCTATTAGTTAATTCGGGTGTAGAGAAGGTACACATAAGATAGTGTAATATTTGCGCATGCTGGTGATCAATCACTTGCACAATCACTGTGTCCAGGCCCACAGCAGGCAGTGGGGCTGCTCATGGATTTTAATTGCTCCTCAGCATGAGCAAGGGTGTTAGTGCTCAGCTGAGCTGCCCAGATGACAAGGTCATGCAGAAGGCATGTGGCAGAGCCAGCTGTAGAACGAGTCGCTCAGCTGCTCTCCATCATCTGGGAGAGGTCATGGAGAGCGGGGGAGGTGCTGGAGGAATGGAAGAAGCAACATCCCTGGAAAGGTGATGGAGCAGCTCATCCTACTGACCATCTCTAGGCACGTGAAGGAAAAGAAGATGATCAGGAGTAGTCAGCATGGATTCACCAAGAAGTCATGTTTGACTAACCTGATAGCCTTCTATGATGGGATGACTGGCAGGATGGATGAGGTGAGACCAGTGGATGTGATGGCTTCATCAAGGCTTCTTTGACAATCTCTCCCATAACATCTTCATGGGGAAGCTCTGGAAGTGTGGATTGGACAAGTAGGCAGTGCGGTGGATTGAGAACTGTCTGCATGGCAGAGCTCAGAAGGTCGTGATAAATGGGGCTGAGTCTAGTTGTGGCCAGTGATGTCCCACAGGGTGACCCAGTGGGCCCGGTGCTGTTCAACTTGTTCATCAATGACTTGGACAAGGGGACAGAGCGCACCCTGGGCAAGGTTGCAGTGATACCAAACTTGGTGGAGTGGCCGACACTCCTGAGGGCTGTGCTGCCATTGAGAGGGGGCCTGGGCAGGTTGGAGAGTTGGGCAGAGAGGAACCTCACAAGGTTCAACAAGGACAAGTGCAGGGTCCTGTACCTGGGGAGCAGTAACCTCAGACACCAGTACAGACTAGGGGTTGTCCTGCTGGAAAACAGCTCCCCAGAAAGGAATTTGGGAGTCCTGGTTGACAAGAAGTTAACCATGAGTCAGCAATGTGCCCTCATGGCCACGAAGACCCATGGGATCCTGGCCTGCATCAGGAGAAGTGTTGCCAGCAGGTTGAGGGAGGTGATCCTCCCCCTCTCCTCAGCTCTGGTGAGGCTGCACCTAGAGTACTGTGTGCAGTTCTGGAATCCCCAGTACAAGAGGGACATGGAGCTTCTACAGAGGGTCCAGGATAGAGCGGCAAAGATAATTAAGGGACTGGAGCATCTATCCTATGAGGATAGTGAGCTGGGCCTGTTTAGCCTAGAGAACAGAAGACTGAGAGGAATCTGATCAATGTGTATAAGTACCTGAGGGGTGAATGTAGGGAGGATGGGGCCAAACTCTTCTCAGTGGTGTTCAGTGACAGGACAAGGGGTAATGGGTACAAGTTGAAACACAGGAGGTTCCATCTCCTGTGTTTTTAACTTCGGTTGTGGAGAAGTTCTCCACAGAACTTCTTTCCTGTGAGGGTGACAGAGCCCTAGAACAGGCTGCCCAGAGAGGTTGTGGAGTCTCCTTCTTTGAAGATCTTCCAAATCCGCCTGGATGCCACCCTGTGCCACATGCTCTAGGTGTCCATGCTTGAGCAGGAGCGCTTGAATAGATGATCTCTGAAGGTGCCTTCCAGCCTCAACCATTGTTGGATTCTGTGTGAGCTTACTTATCCCAGCACCTCTACTGATCAAATTGGCAAAAGCTCAACAGTATGAAAGTATCAGTGTACCTACAGAAGCTAAATCCTATTGCAAGAGGTAACACACAAATTAAAAAAAAAAGAAAAGAAAAGAAAAAGAGGAGCCATGGATAAACCTCACTCAAAATAGAAGACTCCATGTAGGAAACCAAAATTCAGACTGAGACATCCTAGCTGTGACTTCAGAGGTTTCATCTGAGGTTTCCTGCCTTACCTTGGGATTACCCTGCCAGACTGCACATGGTGAGCAGGAGCAGCAAGCAGTAGAGAGTCAGCAAGTGCTGCTGCTATGGAGCCCGCCTGGCAAGAGGGAGCAGCCCACCTGGCTGTGATGCAGGAGACTGCAGCGTGGCATCTGTCAAAGCTGGCAGCATCCCTGCTGGAGGAGCTGGTCCCATGAACCATTCGATGCTGCCTAATGCCCAGAGCAAGACCTTCTGCTGCAGAAGTCAGTTGGCCAGAGAAAGAGAAAGCCAGAAAGCATGAAAGAGAAAGCATGCCTGCTTGGGGGTAATGAGAAGAAATTTAGGTGGATGGAATCCACTTGTTGAACAGTGTTCTAACTTAGGAAAATTGCTCCTAACCAGGTCTGTAAAGTAAACACATACTAATCTGCAGTGTGAATGATGTTATCTTCTATGACAATGTTAGATTTTTTTTGAGAAATATAGCAATCTGTGTAGCTTTATATTCCCAGAGACTGTCAAACTGCTAAGTAGGAGAGAATTATTGTAAACGTGACCTTAACATCAAAGTACCAAAAGACTGACAGTGATTTAGCCAGGCACTAGTAGCTACCTCAGAAAGTGTCTTGAGTCAACTCCACCCTCTCAGCCACTTCATCTATAACTTTTTTCCTACAAAATACTGTGCTCTGGGACTTGCTGTGATCCTCTCTTAGCACTGAAAGCACTGGGCAGGTGCCCAGAGGGGCGGCAGCACCTTTGTCCCTATGTTCATCTACAAGAGGGCAAATTACTTGTGGATAAGCACAGCACGTGGCATGCTAGCTTCCATTTTGCCTGCTCTCAAGTGCAAAGGATGTTTTCAAGTTTATGGTAATGATGAGGCTTTTAAGACTCAGATGTGTTTCTGTCTTATAAGACAAACAAAGCAAGATTATTTAGGAGATAAATGCGGATTGTTCATTAGGAAAGCTTTCTGCCAAGTTCCAATCCCTCTTGGCTTTGCCTGAGCCATGAAGAGTGTTTGAATTTATTAAAGCAGAGTGAATTTTTGACTACAGGAAATTTTTTCAGCACTTAAGTAGCTGTTCAAAACAAAATAAAGCTTCTTACATTCTCTTAAACTTCAGGAAATTTTGAACTGCTCCTTTAGGATCTTTTTCTAGTCTCATCTTTCAGCTTCTCATAACAGCATTATGAATAGAGTTATGAATAAATAGAGTTAAAATTGTAAATGCTTATTTATGTAGACTTTTGAGCCTGGTGCGCAAAGAAATTCTTGAATTAATGCCATTCACCAGCAGACTGGCACTGATACTGCAAAAATACTCTTAAAACGCACTCTCCTCAAGATCCTCATGTTGATATTTAAACCTTCGGCATTATGTTGTCCTTTTTGTAGCCCAAAAGACCTTGGGCAGTTTTGAACCCCATTCTGGAACGCTCACACTTTTATTAGCAACAAGGCTTGATTCACATACAGGCACTACAGTGCAGTGGGTGATTTTAAAACCAGAAACAGACAAACACATGTAAACAGGGTATTTTCTTGGTGAAGAAGAAAGTTTTAAAAGGAATTTTCATTTCAGAAAATAATATACTATGTAATTCTAACATACTACATAATTCTAATATTTCAACATTAAAAAAATAACTATCATGTTCCTGAAATACACCCATTTACTGACCATGGACAAGATTTGTATCAAGCCCAAGTCTGGACTGCTGTTAGTGCGTCAGCACAGTGGGCAAGTAGGCATTGGCTGTCAACAGAGGAAGTGTTTTTTTTTTTTTTTTAATTCAAATTCATTGTCCTGTGAAACAACTAGTTTTGTAGAGTCTGAAAAATTATGCCGTTGCTCTCCTACATATGTGTCTGGTAGGTATGGAGGGATAAGGCCTGTGTGGTCTGTCTTCTTATGGTTCTTATATTGGTTTGTGGATGCAGTGATTTTCCAGATTTTAACAGAGCTTCCCATCATTGCCTTTCCCACCCAGGCCTCCTCAGCAAGAGCCAGCATTGCTGCATCCACAGTAGGTCTGTCAGATAGCAGAAACTTCTGTGAGCAACAGCGTTGTGGAAACTTGCCGAACCCTCATTTATAGTAATGAAACCTACAGGGTGCTGGCCACCCCTGCAATTACAGAGTGCTGTGGCAAAAGGATGTGTCCAAAGAATGTGCTCATTCAGCAGCACGCTACAGACACTTCACCCAAATGAGATTTGGCAGGAAACTGAGGGCTCGCAAATCCATTTGGGAGCAACACTTCTCCCTGTTCTCCATAGGGACGTCTGTTCTCTTCAAATTCAAGAGAACTGTTTGTGGAGGGACAATTATTTTGTATCTTGCTACACGAGCTGGTTGCTATGTCTTTGTTTTTTCAATAGCTCATTTATTTGTTAAAGTACTTACAAGATAAGCTGTTTCATAAAGAGAGAGCTAATGTGTAAGTAGGCATAGATACACTTAACCTATTCCATGTCACTAAAATTCACATGTGCTTAAAACTCTGGAGCATGTTAACTCCATTTCTTAGGTACTTTATTCCAGGATTATACTCTTAAGAAGGATACACTGTTCTATGATCACATAACAACTGAATCAATCCTTAATGTAATGTAATGGTGCTGTAACAAAGTTAAATTTGATCACGGATCTTCACAATCTAAAACTGAATGTCTTACTGTCAGTGCTGTAAAGCAGCAAAAATTTTACAGGGGAGAAATCTCACTTTCAACTTTACAACTTGGTTTCATTCCAGGATGAATGCAGGCAGGATATACAATTATAATTTATTGAGCTGGATGTTATAAGCAGCTTTTTCAACTTAGACATGCAGTAGAGCTGCACTCTTAAAGTCTTAATGTTTATTTAGTCCTAACCTCACAGCTGCAATTAAACCCTAGCTCTGCCTTGCTGTATACATACTCTTCTGGCCCAATACCTTTCTGCTTTAGTGTCACCCCTGGACTATGCCAGCAGGATTTAGTTGAGGACATTTCCACTCCAGCTGTCATTGGCCCTATCACCTGAAGGCTCAGACCCAGCAAAACATTCAGTGATTCATCCCTGCAGAAAGGCAACATTATCTGCTCAGGAAATCCAGAGTGAGTCATTAGTCAGTAGTCTGCTGCTGTTTCATCACGTGCTTTCCTTGTCTGACATGTCCAGCGCATGTGGGCCAACACTCATCTAATGGATTCTCTGCTACTCATTGCTTTCTTATCTTCTCTAGATATTTGGTTCTGGGTGCATCAAGTGTTTTCATGTGTGTGTGTGCGCGTGTATGTTTATGTGTGTGCGCGTGTTTGTTTTCTTTCTGAATGACTCTCTGGCCAAATTGCCTCATGCAGTGAATCATGTTGTGCTGCCAAATGTTTCCTCTGCCCCTATCACACAATATAGTCTATTCTTTCTACTCAGCTGCAATAACCACAGATAAAAACTTTATGAGAAGAAAGCTCAGAGGAAGCTTGAGAAAAACCACTGAAAGATAAAATAACTTACCTCTGAAAGGTAATACATACTAAAATGATGCTAATGGGCAGGCCTGTTGTTTCATAGGTTTATGGGGCTGATCTTGAAGCATGAAGTCAGCTGGCCCCTGTTCCTGCCCGAAGATCCCTGTACTCTCCTTTCTACAAAGAGACCTGCTGAAATGGCCAAGTAAACAGGAGTAAATCCATAGCCGACCTCATATAAATTGTGTTTTCGTGTGGAGTATCTGACTACTTCTTCAGTGAAGTAAAAAACTCTCTGAATATGCCTGATGTTAAAATAAGCTCAGCTTTCATGGAATCATTAAGGAAAAATCTTCTCAAACAAATTTTGCGCTTGGTGCATACAACTCAGAGAAAACCTGATAGCTGCTCTGTGGTGCCTATCACAAATACTTGGGAGGAAGCAGCAATTATCACTATACACAATGGGAATGTATTTAATTTAGATTATTATTAGATTTACATCAAGAAGAATGGATTTAAGACAGCTCCTTGGGCAAGAGTCTTTTTTTTTCCCCTAAAATCACATAGCAGCTAGTAAAGTTATAACCAGTAGAGGCAGTCAGAATATAAAACAATACAGCGCTACAATCTCTAATAGATCTTGAATCTTATCCTAATGGTCTACATACATTTAAACAACTTTAGCTGCAGTGTTTGTAGCTGCTTCATACTGTTTTTATTAACTATTTTGCAAAATTACATTTTTCAAACAGATTTTCAAAGCACTTCACAATTATCACCTTCAGATATCTAAGCATGGGTCATAGAGTGACTCATATTAGAAAATTACGTAAATAGATACAAACCAGAGCAAAATTCAGGATGTCTGATAAATATTTCTTTTTCGTAAGTTGGAGAAGGAAATCCAGTGACATTCTGAGAAGATGGATGGTATCCTGCAATTAAGGAACCTTGCTTCTGCAAAGAAGGCATTTCCCTTTTCCCTATTTCTCCACTTATCAAAACTGCATTGCTTACTTATTTGTGGGAAAAAAAAGACGACAGATGGGTTATTTCTTGAACAATATAATCATGCTAAACTTGGCTAATCTGCTTGACTGCTTTAGGGTGGTAATCATCAGAGGGATCAGGAACTAACCGTTATCACCGCTTTGTTGCAGATATGGCAAAACAGGCTATGGAGGGGATATGAACAGATGAATTTGATCTGAGGCATTATTTTTTGCCATGTGCTGAAGCAGCCAAGGTCCTTATTTCTTTTGCGCTTTGTATAATAGACCATCTTAGGGATTCCCCCAAAAGAAGCAGGAAAAAGTGAGGGCTAATATAGTGAAGGACCTCCTATTGGTGCTTTAGAAGAACTATGAAACCACTTGATGCTGGTCTAGGCTCTAAGAACAAATCTTCTTTGCTGTGCCTATAATGCTTCTATGTAGCACAAGATACTAACATTTCATTCATTTCAAACAGTTTTAATTTTCTTACTCTTCTGGTCTCTATCCCAGTTTGCTCACTGGGGATTGCCTCTCCTGAAAACTAGTTCCTAAATCAAAATAATTCCCTTGATTACCACAATAGCATTCGCTATATCCACTGGTTTGGCTCCAATAATTTTTTGGAAGCCGATTTTTATGACAATTGATATGTTAAATAATCTGCACAAACATCTTAAGAATTAGATTTCCTGTTCAACTGAAGAACCGAGCTTTTTTTTTTTTTTTTTCTTTAGCAGGTACAGACTGACAGAAGATCCCAGAACAACTGAACCCAATGTCATAAGAAGCATTTGTAACTGTTTTCCAAAATTATATGACCATGTTGATATGAATTTCCGTGAATTAAGTATGTTGGTGACCACATTTTGTGCTTGAGAAAAGGACATTTTCCTACTGTTGACTTTTTCCTTGCCAGCTCTGTTCTCAGATTTCCTCAGACTTCATTCTTTGTGTTTGTGATGCCCTGAAAAAGTTTTGGAAACCATTTTTTTGCTGTTATTATATAGAGTGAATATTATAGACTAAAACACTACAGATACAGTTCTACAAGATCTGAAAATATCAGTTGCATAGAAGGCCATCTGGAATGAAAGAGTGAAGGAAAAAAAAAACACAGCTAATTTGGTTGTGAGATTGACAGTGAAGAGGGACAGGAATTTCCATCTTGGCTTTAAGGAAATAAAAGTAATTTGGGATAGAAAATGCAATACATACTGCCTGCATAATGCAGTACACACAGTTTTATATATACTCAAGATACTAACAGTTTCCTCTATTTTTGCTTAATCAATATTTTTAATACTTTATTTGGTTTAGATGTCCAGCAATTGATGTTTTAAGTCAGATTTGTACAGCTGTATCTGATCTACTTAGGAACATTTTCCATTTGCCTCACATTGCTCACGCTTTTGGGAAAGAGCAGCTTTCTGGGATTTGTGAGCATTTGTTCTGGGGTCATCTTTACTGATATTAGATCTGTTTAGACAGAGACTTTTTGACACAAATATTGTGTAAAGCATAAATATAGCACGACATCCTCTGTGGCTGATTGTTCGGCCACAGAGCTGGATGCTCCCACTAAACAAAACCAGGAAATGGTCAAAAGCATCTTGGAAAAGAAGGCAAGGGGATAAAGAGGTAACCTTTCCCTCACCTCATATAGGCAGGACCAAGAATACAGGGAAGTTGTTAATTTTTTTTTCAATTCGAGCCTCATATTATTCCTTCAGAAATGCCACTAGATTTAAATATGCTGTATTTTAAAAATATAAAGCAGTGATTTTTCTTTGCATATCAAATGATACTAAGAACACAAAGAAAATATTGCCATTCACAACCTTTAAAGTTTACCGGTCTTCCCATGAGCAAATCCCTCACATCCAGAGGATTGATAATGAATGTTCCAGTCTGGATGGAAACCTGTCGTCAAACCCTTCTGGATTCATAACACTGATTAATTAAAAACACGCAGTGCTTTCAGAAGCACTATTTCCACTCATGCAGTCAGGGGTGTAATACACATTTACTTCTTGCTGCCCTTTTACAGGGCATTCAGCATTCAGAAGCAGAGTTGGTCTCAGCATGCCCTGGCTCCCCATCCCTGTCCCACGCTTGCTCACAGGGAGCATCATGACTTGCGCCCCGGCCATCCCGCTGCAGGAGTGAATCCTCTCTCATCCTCCATGAGTGCAGATCCCCTCTCGTCCTCCGCGGGTAGGCCGCTCTGGCAGTCCCTGTGGAGGCCATAGCAGCCCCGTGTGCCTGAGGCGACAGGCGCGTGCTTGGCCGTGATGGCCTTGGTGCCACGGAGCAGCTGTGGTGCAGGGGGGGACCTGGCTCTGCAGCTTGTCACGGCAGCTTGCGTTAAACTCCTCCTCAGAGCACCAGGCACAGACAGAGGTTGAGTTCACTCTCACATAAGCCAGGATTTATTCAGCCCGTTACATGCTGCGTGTCTTGCAGGCACCTGTCTCAGCTTCCCTGCTCTTGGAATAGGGGAGAGAATAGAGGGACAGAAGCCGAAGTCTCCTGAGCTTTAATTTGACTCCTGGTATTGACTCATCATTTGCCATGGCTTACTCATTTAACCTCGTTGCCTTTGGTTGCCTCACTGCAAAGGACAGAAGGGTGGGCTCTGGCTGGATGAGGGAGCTGTACTCAGGAAACAGGCCTGGAGAGCAGCTCCCTCCAGGGCAGCCAGCCATGGGCAGAGAGAGCAAAGTGCAAGAGGCAGATTTGGACTCTGACCTGCCATATACTGTTACTAAGCTTTAACCTTTGGAACTAATTTCTCTGAGCCCTGGTAGCACAACTCCCTAGAGCTGATATATAACATAAACACAGAGTTGTTCTCTCTTCCCTTTTCAGCACAACAAATCCCAGCTTAGCTTTGCTACTGTGGTGTGGCCCTGCTGGAAGGGAGGTGACGACTGACTGCCATGTCTCCCCTGTTAGCAGCAGGTCACAGGAAAGGCAACAGCCACCAGTTTGAACCAAGAGACCCAGCTGTGCCACGGTGGGATGGCTGAAGCAAGGGATGGCCCCATCTCAGAAAGCATCCGAGAGACATGGCCAGCACAGAGGGAACCTCTAGGTACCCACTGCTACACCAGCACATCTACATCAAGAGAAGCAGCTCTGCCCAGTATCTAAACAGAAACAGAATGGTGGTTTAGGTCAGTGTGGTACAGTCTGAAAACTTCCCTCCTAGCAAAACTATGGGATAAAATTTGCATTCTGTGACCTTTGTTAAGGATTTTTTCTAAGAGAACTGGACGAGTCTAGCATGTAGCTTTGTGGATGTCAGGCCCCACATAATATAACTAGCACTACAACCGTATGGCTTTATTAGTATTAACAACACTAGACATTTAATTCTTCTTTGCAGGTTCTAGATTTAAATCTGTTATAGTCACATTTCTGCCATAGCCCTAAAAATGAGGCTAGAGGTTGTCATTTAATCCTTTGGCTGCAGGAGCTGAAGCTCTGCAGAGCTACCCAATAGCTTTTGATAAAAGCATGAAAGCTGGCAACGCAAGCACCTGCCAACACAAGACTCACCAAATATTAACAGATAGAAGAGAAGCAAAAACATTTCAAGGTGCCAATGAAGGAACTGAAATGCTTTTTAACTGAGGGGTGTCTTCCTACTTCTATTCAGCTTGGATGAAGTTGGAAGAGGGAGTTGAACAGTTCCTGGCCAACACTGCTATACTAAGCAGAGCTTGAATACCTGCCAAGGGACTGGCTGGCTGGCTGCTTTATAATTCCTGTCACTCTTGCAGGGACACAGTGATGAAGCACCCCACAAAGGCTGAAATCAGAACTCCAACAAGGGTGGAAATCAAAACGCCAACATACCTATACATCCCACACACGCCATCCTTATTGGGCACCATCCATAGGAAGGTCCATGTCTCCATCTACAATCCAGGGTCAGCAGGTATGCCCTGTGGAGGAGCGCTGTTGGTGTGGGCCAAGAACAGAAGACTTATTTTTCTTTTCCAAAATGAGTGGAACAGAGGTCAGAAGAAGAATAGCAATCCAGTAATTAGGAATTAGCCTTGGGCTTGGAAGGCCTGCTTCAATTCCCTGCCCTCATGAGTTTAAATCAAATGCTTTGGAGAAAGCCAACAAAGGAAATAAAGCACCTGCTTATGTGCCTGAAATCCTATCAAAATTGCCAAAGTAGGTATGACATGCCAAACCATCTCCTCAGACGTGGTCTTTACTATCTGCGCTGCCAAGAAAGTAAAGATACAGGTTCTGCTCAACACTTGAGAGGAAGCGAGAGGTGACAGAAAAGCCCAAACATAACTTAGCACCTAAGCACAGGCCACAGATAGGCTGCACATGGTATGATGAACTGTGCTGCAGTCGGTCTGCCAGCGCATATCCTGAGCTAATGGCAAGAACTAATGCAAGCTGCCCAGACAGGTATCAGCAGTTCAGACCAAAGTAACCACTCTGCAAACTGTTAAACATCTCAGGGCAGCAGTAGTCTAAGGAGCTGATATGGGAGAAACACTGACATAGGAGCACATAGCCTACACAAACTCTTGAAAACTCCCATGCTTTGGACTCATCCTTAGGGAGATTATTCTTATATGCCAGTTCCTGTCCCAGCTAGAGAACGTAGTGTAAGATCTTATCA
>NW_010586207.1:469464-528402 GCF_000705375.1 Tinamus guttatus | reverse complement strand
TGACTCTAGGAAAAGATTTCAGATTTCACACTTTTTAGAGCAGAAAAAGGTCAAAGCCTCTTGATTAAAAGCCCGATTAAAAGGTATTGCAGTCACTAATATGCCACATGGAAAGATAAGAAGGGTTCAGAGCAGCTGCTCTTCACAGAGACTATACCATCCTGGAGGAATTTAATCAGTACTGTACCACAGCAATGAGCTATGTGTATTAAATCCCCAGAACTTTACACAGCATCATACTACATACTGTCCCATTTATTCATATCAAACACAGAGATCAACACAGAGATTTAAAAAAAAAATACAATCTGTAATATAAATGTTGTCCAGCCTCATGCGGGAGGACATTCTGCTGCACAGTGGGCTTGCAATCTGTTATGGCTCAGGTTGGCACTGAAGCAGTAGCTATTGAACATTTGGGCAAGCAGTGGTCAGGCTGAAGAGACATTAACATTTGATAGCACAGACAAATGTTGGGAAGTGGAGAACCAACTCCAGGCTCAGAGGAAAAGTAAACATGGAATAAAATAACAATCCTCCTTTGTTAATCCATAAATATCTCTGGTAAATGCACCCCAAAGACAGGAGACACAATGTATATCAATACACCTTAAGAAGACAGAATACACAACACAGTCAAACTCTTAGAGCCTGCAGCCCGTCACCTAAACACACAGACAGAATTGTTGTGCGATATCAGCTATACCAGCAACCACTTGCAGGCGAGTCCTGCTTGTCCCAGGCTCTCAGAGGCCTGAGAGGGAAGGCCTGAGCAGCCAGAGCCAACTGCAGTCTGTCGGGGCTGTCAACCTTTCCTGCTCCTGTCATCATGAGAGCTCCTGTCAGGATGGCACTGAAAGAAGGCTCAAGGGGAGAGGAAAGGAAAAGCCCAGGCACAAGCGAGGCTCCCTGGTGTGGAAGTGGCGCAGCTGGAGCAGCTGGGGCTCTCCGAAGTATAGCCTAGGATCAAAAACGTACACGAGGGCTGAAGCACAGGGCTTGGGTGGCAGGTACCGGCTCCTGCCATGACTGCAGAAGCACCAGGGAAGTCAAAAGGCAAATCACTGCAGCTCACAAATGCATGACAGACTGTCCCCTGCCACACTCTCCGATGTCACTAAGCAGGCACATTTTGTGGCTTTGTCAGCAGTGTGAGAGCAGGGTTGAGAGGACCTCAGCAAACATGAGGAAATGTAAGAAAGTCAGTCAATCCTGGCACGTGACAGGTGCCGAAGGCAAAGATCCAGGGAGGCTTAGAGCTGCCAGAGGAGATTCAGGTGTCTGTAAAGACACACACAATACCAAGAAACAGAAAAATACGATAAAGCATTCATGTTAAAGCACTCATAGTGTGTTTATGCCTTACCACAACCTGATACTGGAAGGCAGTATGGGTATATACAAGACCTCATTCTACTGGAGCCAGGAGATATTTTTATCCTGACATTAAAAGAAAAAGAAGTCTTTGCATTTATAATGCACCAGTGCTTAATTTTACTCAAACTGGAATCTCAAGCAGCAATTAAGAAATGCACAAAAATATCCCATAACAAATATTCAAAATGTAGTGACTGCTCAACAGACTCACTGTTGATTATGCTATATGTACTAACACAATAAAAAAATTCAGGAAAAAATAGAGTCTGCTGACTTAAAGAAAGTGCAAGCCCCAGTCATCACATAAAAATTATTAAGTCCTATGCATGCTTAAAAAAAGAAAAAAAGGCAAAGGGTATTTGTTTACTACACAGTAGCTGTTCTAAAACCGGCCTGCTTGCAGCAACAGCTCTGGAATACGTGTGTGGATGGTGCAGGGGGCAGTTCTAGCTGGAACAAGGATGCTGACAGCAGCTACAAGGAAACAGTCTCAACAACAGCATGAAAACTCTGGAGAGCATGAAACAGGAACAAACATGAGCAAGCTCTTAAAGAGTAAGAAGATTTTGCTCTTACACAAATATGCTTACTGATTTAAAAAAAGGTTGGAAGACAAATAAACCTAAATTACATTTCCTCAATAGAAAAGTTCCCAGATTTCCTATAAGCTATTAATGTACAATTTGTAAAGCTGGTCACACTTGCTTTTTTGTAATTGTGTATAATTTGAAATAGCTGGTTGCATTGAGCTAAAATCATTACATTTTATGTAATTAAAATACATATAAAGGCTATTTTTTGAATTGCAATGGTTTTCCAACTAACAGTTAAGAGAATGGCTTATCACACAGCTGGCTTAGAGCTGTGAGGAACACAGAGATGAAGGGGTGGCCTTTTGGGGGGGTGTTCTGCATCTACTTCCTCTTCTGTGTCCTTCCTGGTTGCCATAAGGACAACTACCCGCTACTGCGATCTTGTTTGCCAGTCCACAGCTGGGAGTGCCGTGCTCAGACAGGCGCATGTCTGAACTTCCTCTAGTCCGTCCCCTAATCTTTTAGAATTCAAGCATGCAGACAAATATATACAACAGAGCCTTACAGAGAAGGCTCTGTACACCTCTCCCCTGCAAAAAAGTAGACTTTTCATCTCAAAATTGGCCTGAATGAAGTGTCCAGCTTACAGAAGGAACAGCATTAGAGGCCCACAGTTATCTGAGATACATATATCCACACTGAAAGTGAAAAAAATTAAAAAGAGTTTAAGTGTCACATATAAAGATTTTTTTTCTTCTTTTCGACTCATCAGTTATCACTAATATCTGTGTAAGAACTTCTCTGGAATGCATGTACAAAGGCATGAACAAAGAGGTGTTAAATCGTTCCGAAGTGGAATTTTTCATCCCGAGTCATTGTTGAGCTCTCCATGGTGTGTTAAGGCCAGCCTCACCACAGCAGGGGCGAGGTGCGGGTGGTGGCAGCGCGCAGGGCCCTCCATCGCCAAGCTCCTGGAAGGTTTACCTGGACTCGCAGCTCACTCCTCCCTGCTCCTCGTGCCCAGGCTGAAAAAATGATCGCCTCAGGAGCAGGCCTGTCCATGTCATGATGAAAGATGCTTTGTGGAGAGCTTAATACTTGTTTTCTCAACCTCTGTTGAAGGTGACTATGGCATTAAATTCAGGCTTTGACAGCTAAAGTTCTGCAGTTACTCCCACTGCAAGGCAGCTTCACACAAGGAGCTTGCGTTAATTTTTGAAGACAAGCGGCCTAAAGGGAGTTTTGATGGGTTTTGCCTAGGATAAATCTCAAAATCTGGGATGGATGCTGAAAACTCTTTTTGGGGTAACTTAGCTGGATGAAAGTCCTGGAGATATTTCTGGAGGCAGTCAGTGGGTTGGGTGCTCTGCTTCTGAGGAGGAAGAGCTAAGGAATCTGTATATGATTTTCAGGCACTGCTGCTCAAGAACTGGACTTGCATGCAGCTTACAAAAAGTCAGTTACACTGGAGCCTCTATGCAGTGATGAACTAGCACAACAGAACAAATCTTGGACAAGCAACACATCTATTTGCTTTGTCTCAGAACTTTGCTGTAGAGATTGAAAATTAGCAAAAGAAAAACTTAAATATTTTGGGGTAGAGGGGTGTGTATTGAGTAACTAGATGGCAGAACTCTCTCCCACATATATCACAGACACCAAGATCGTAACTGGAATCAAAAACATCAGACAGTTTTAAGGAATGACAAAAATACCCAAAGGTGTTCTGTTTTAAAACAAAGAGAAAAAAACACCACCATCCTGGATTTCTGAAAGTGCTACGAATCACCAGGCTTCATAACTGAGGCCAGCACTTTCTAGGAGAGATGATTCCATCAGTGCTCCTGGCAGGCTATCATGCATTTTGCTTCTGGCCATTGTAAACCACTGAAACTGGACAAAACAGATCAATAGCCTGATAATTGTTCTATGCTTATTTTTAATTAAGCCTAAAGAACGTGTAACTTACAATAACATATTTCTACTTTCAAAACCTTTTTCTGATATAATATTGTAGTATTAATTTTATTTAGAAATCTATAATTTTTAAAACTACTTAAATTTTTTTAAATGTTATAAAATATTTCTTATTTTATTATTTTTAAAATTATATTGACAGATATAAATAAAACATCAATTCAAAGTACCCTGATTAATAAGCAAATAAATTAACAGATCTCTGAGAACCTTTTCATTTGAAATTAGACCTGACAATGAGTCACAGTGATCTATGGAGACAGAGAAAATAATACCCCCTCCTGCTCCCAGGAAATTAAATCAGAAGAAATATATCTTTAAATTCAGTTTATTTTGAGCAAATTTGATCTACTGATTTTTCGTGGAAGAAAACGACCCTCTTCATCAAAACTTCCTGTTTTTATACTAGTGCTAGTGAAAGAGAAAAAATAAAAGATACTTTTCCCTGAAGTTTGCTAATCTGAGTTTGGTTTAGAAAAGTGCTTACCTTTTTCCTAGATCCAGCAGGTCCTCATTCCCTTGTGTATGGCAGACCTATAGCACAGGCACCAGCTGACTGAAGTCAAAGCCCCTCTTACTGTACATCTGTGGATCACAGAAACTTACGGGTCTGCACACACTCTAGGGAGATAACAGCAAGGATCTACGAGAGACTAGTAGCATGGATGGAGACAAGTCAGGAACACAGTTTTGGACAACTGTGAAGCTGTAGCGGAAGAGAAGGAGTCATAGTTATGAGTATTTAGCAACTGACTCTCCACACTGGCAATGGTCGGAAGGCTGCAAGACTGCAAAGAGAAGTTGGAGGTATATTCGCCTTTCTTCCCTTTCTTATTTCACATCTGCTAAGGATAATCCTAGCATTAGAACAACATCACTTTATCAGTGTTTCTCAAGTCTCTCAATCACTCCAATTTGCCAGACATTAGTGAATATAATTGATCTACAGATCAGCGGTGAGACTGAATCATGGAGCAAATCCATCTGACTGGTCAGCAGAGCCTGCAGCAGTCGCTGGTGGGGGGAGCACAGAGTATAAGTTACTTTTGCACAGTTTCCCTCCAATACATGGACTTGTACGACTGCTCCTATGATCATAGTGTAGGAGCCCGCTGTTTTGCTCAGCGGCACAAGCAATAAAAGGTGAGTTTCGCAGTCTGAAAACTGGCCTCAGCGTGCCTGAGAGGATTGTTCTCCTTTCTGTTAGTGACCAGTACCATCTTTGTGACAATGATAATCATTTTTTTCTTACACAGACACTTTTTTTTTTTTTTGGTCAGGAATGCAGCATTACAGGAACATTAGGGTAGCCCATCTTTTTACGGGCTACCAACCTGAAAGTCCAAGAGCTGCAAGTAGTCTGAGGACGGCGCTTTGGAAGGTCTATAACCAATTCTTATGGTATTTTAGATACCATTGGATCTTTGCATCTTTAACATATGCCTCAGGTTACCACAAACATATTTTCAGCAATTAACTGCAGAAAATGCATTCCACTTAAGAAATATAATGCCACTTTGTCAAGTTTTCTCTTCTTATAGGATGGCACAAGAGTGAAATCTCCCAAAATAGAGGTATTTAAAGTCTGACTAGAATTCAGATAGTCAGGAAAGCAATTTTTCTCACCTTATTGACTATAACTTACTGTGATTATCAGTGTCAAAATGTATGTTTATCTACATGCAGACTTAATAAGTACAATGTGTGTATGTATAGGTATGTTTGTAGACACAGGCATGAAAACATATATATAGTAAATGCCTGAGGTAAAAATGGTTGATCCATGATGGTTCCACAATTCACTGTGTTCTTTAATCACATCAACTGTGTAACACATACAATTCCATATTCTCTGGGATTTATCTAATTCTTAAGCACTTTAAAATGACATCATGGTTAGACTCATGTGCTTATATAGGTAGTCGGATGAGTTGATTCTGTAATCAGTTGCGTTAAAAACTCCTATTCTCTTTGTAACCAGAATTTCACTTTTTTGCCAGAAATCGGGTTCCAAGCCATTCGCTCCTTGTGCATCATTCAATCAAGTGTGTGAAAGGTGAGACCATTTGTTCACATATCTAAAGTATCCATAGATACTTTATCTATATCTAAGATAAGAAAGATCTTACAAAGGCTATGGGGACACTTCTTCAGAATACCCCAGCCTCCAACAGATGGCAGCCCTGGGACATCCCTGTCAGGTTTCCAGGCCACAGAAAAAGTGGCCACACATATGCAATAAAGCAGCACTTTGTGATACTCATCCAACTAGTTCATTCTGAACTAAATTCTAGATAGTTTTGTAGGGTTTGGAAACTGCAGAACATGATAAACCCAAATCCCAGAATTCTCAAATTCTAGATTACTGGTGTTTGTTTTCAATGTAATAATATATATATTTTTAACTAAACACAACTCTTCTCACAGAGGCTGGGTGGTTGAGGAAGCAAGAAACCACACTTTACGTATGCAGAAACAGAGAACTAATGCAAAATGCTTTTCTGCCTGGAAACTGTAGTTTCATACTGTAACACAGTGAAAATTCCCAGAAAGAACCTAACCAGCATAAAGAGCATCTGCCACGCACAGTAAACATGATGACAACAAGCAACTTGCTTGAGCTCACACAGCACGTCAGTGATTCAGCTTCCTGGCTGAGCATAGTCCTGTGGCTTAGTCATTAAGGGCAGGTCTGCACTGCAGCTTACTCCTGATGACTGGCTCTACTGAGCAGCAAGGTTAATTAACAGAAGATTATGGTGCAGACACACCTTAAATGGTGCTTACTCTTACAACAACAATCTTAGTAATACTGTGTTCGGGACAGGGCTTTTGCTTTTTTCCATCTTCAAAAAAATTGAACAAAATAAAAAAATCCACAACTAAAAGGATCATGAGGGTTTAGGTGTATGTCAAGTGTCAAATTTCCATAGCAGTAGACAATCCAAATTTTGTATTTCCTACTTTATAAACTTCTTTCTTGGGTAACCTGTAGCCTTAGCGAAGTGGCTAGTTCAGAAGAATTTCACGTTGTTGTTCGTTTGTGTTTTTTTTGTTTTTGTTTTTTTTTTTTTCCTTTTGCAGGTAAAAGGGTTTTTTTACAGCACTCCAGGGGACCCTTTCCTTCATCTCCACTCACTGGGATTCCAGCACTTCTCCTCAAAGTGCTGAGCTCACTAGGCTGCACTCTCAGGTACATAGTAGTCTGCCCGCTACCATGCAGCATGACCTAATGAGAGACCTCATGTTGCCACCAGGCCCTCCAGAGGCCCAGAAATGGAGTCTGGGAAATGGAGTCCCCTGCACTGGATGCGTTATCATTGCAAAGAATGGGGAGATCCATGTTGCACTGAAACTGTGGTACAACTGCAGGAAGACTTTGTGATCTCTTCCCAAAGAATTATGCAAATTGCCTTATGAATTTTGGAAGAGCTGGCATGAACAAACATGGTCACAACACATCCCTTACAACTAGAAGTTACTCAAAATTTCCATCATCTTCCTTATGCTTTCAGCTAATACACTGCGATCTAACTACTGATCAGCTTTTCTTCATTTCATTGAACATTGGCAATAAATATCAGTAAGATGCTCTGAATTCATTAAGGAGTTTCCCAAGTAGAATTAATATTTGGCTGGGCAGCAATTCTTCAATAAGAATTATGGCTTATTGCGCATGAACCTGAATCATAACATCAGGTGTAATGACCAAGATCAATGACCTAATGGGTAAGTGTAAGGTTTCTGTTACATGAGCCGATGCTCTGCTTCCCTCAGCACTGCCTGGTGCTGGAGTTTCACATGTGGTTTTACACGGGTACGTGCTTTCCAGGATGCTACAGGGCAGCTGGGGAGCTCTGAGAAAAGCACTGACAGCGGTGGGAGGCTGCTCGCAGAGTGAACCTGCAGCGTGTTCAGCCTAAGGAGAACAGCAGCTGCCGAGGCAGAGGAAAGAGCAGTCTGTGCAACATGGCCCGCATGGATGCGGCAAGGAGAAACAGCAGTGAATTATGTCAAGGGAGATTTAGGTCAGACATTCAGAAACTCCATCTAATGGCAAGGATTTGGAAGAAAGCAGAGGATGTGAGCCTGGGGAGGTGGAAGGCACTGCCTCATTGCAAAGAGTATAGTCAAAATAAGGCATGACAGGAAGAAGGTATTAGTGTGTCTTGGCATGCAAGGATGGATTAGATGCCTTCAAGTTCCCTTCCAGCAACACTTCCTAATTTCCTGACTTTAACTTGGGGTTTAACAAAGTCCAGTACTTTTTGCTTCCTGTGAAATACTGTCTACTCCCAGATTAATACTGGTTAAACCTCCTTACTAGGCCAGACATGTCTAGTTTAGTTTTCTCAGAGTGAAAACAGGAAGACAAAACAAACCAAAACAAACAAACAAGAAAACCCTTACAGAATACATTTCACTTCCTTGTGGAGCTAAACATTCTCTTCCCAGAGCCTAGGACATGGATTAAACTATCACTAATGATGCCGGTTTTGAGTTTGGAAGCCTTCAAGCAGGAAAACAATCTCCCAAAAGACACAAGAACTTCTCACTTTTATGGAAATCACAACAGACAAACTAAAACTCTAAACCAAACAATTTAGGATAGCATTAAGACAGCAAACTAAAGAAGGTCCTAATCTGTCTACTAGCAAAACCTGATCTGTTTACTAGTTCATACTCACCCATACCCATTTAACTCTTACTACAGGAGAGAACGGATTCTAAATGCTGATAACTGAGCTTGGCATCAATGTAGGCCTATTTATGTACCTGCTATTGTAAAACACTGACAAAAAGCAACTCTGATCCAAACATTTGCAGATACAGCAATGGAGAGGTCATATGAAAAGAAGATTTCTTTCTATTTGTTAATGTGGGCACACAGACAAAGAATTTGCCTTATCTGATCAAGTCCATGGGTGGCACTGCTCTGTAGTGTTCAGGGTCCTACTACACACAATGGCCAAAACTATCACTTGCTTACCAATTTTGCGACATTACAGGTAGACAGGAAAAGAAACTTTCATAAGACCTTGTCTGCAAATATAATTTTATCTTTTGGAAGTAGGTTTTTTGTTTGTTTGTTGTTTTTTTTTCCTCCAGTAAGAATGACCATGGAACTCCTTCCTATGCACTAAATAACTTTTTATATATATATATATACTGGCAATCCAACAGCCATTTTGCTAAAGGCTTTCAGAGAGCGCGCAGTCTTCAGACGTTATTGCAATTTTGCCAAAAATATGCTTTTGTAGGTGAAATGCTTGTCAATACAGGGACACAGAATATTTTCCAAAAGAAGAATGCTGCTGCATTCTACAGGAACTACAGGTTGTTTTGCAATGTTCCACTGCTGTAAAAATGATTTTGAATGGCGGATGTGAGCTGTTCAGGAAGTCTGTTACTTTTCCCTTTGCCTGAAATGCCTTCTACATAGCTGCCTATATCAGATCCTGAAGAAAGTAATCATTTTTTCCTTTGAGTGACAAACATATTAATTCCAATGATGTTCCAGTTTGTAACGCAAGGTCTTTTAAGCCAGAAAGCCATAGGGGTAATAGCTATGCACGGGTATTGTGCCCACCTGCTTCACAAAGTGGGTTTTCACTCAGTTGAACTAACCCCTGCAGTAGAAACTCCCCATGTTACCACAAGTGAGTACAATTATTGTCCAGAAACTTTCCTTTATTCGGATACAGTGATTATTAATGACAATGTCAGTAAGTAAATATTAATTTTAACATGCAGACTGTCATGCATCATAAGATGAAGCGATAGATCTAATGCATTTATTTCATTTCTGCAATATATTTCCACAGGAAAAGTACCATCAGATTTTCTGCAAGTCTGAGCTAGCCTGTGATTAAACACAGCTGCGCTACACTAGGTAGTTATTCTGGGGAAAAAAGACCCAAATCCAACATATTTTTTTCTAATCAGTATTAAATGCTCCAGTGTAACAGTACAGTTCAACAGTACTGTCTACCTACTGTTTTTTAGTCCTAGATGGAAAACTCTTCATTCCTGACATTTTTGAACATAGAACCAGTGATGCAAGAAAAAAATTGCACAGGACAGAGTTGTGCTGAGGAAACTGCTTCTTTTTGTGTACACCTGCTCACCCTAGTGTTAAGAGTCCTCTGAATTATGGAAGAGATAACCTGACTTCATCCCTTCCAGAAACGCAGGTACTAAATCATTTATAGGTTGAGTCATCCACCAAACCACTTAACACAAAGTACTATCTGCTATCTCGAAGCTTTCAGCAGACTCTCAATTTAGCTCAAGGAAGAGCCGTAGTTCAAACTCAGAAACACTGGGGAGTTGCAGAAGGGCACTGCAAGAAGCAGTGGGCAGGGAGGCAAGCCACGTGCTGCACAGCTTTGCATGTATGTGGTTGAAACTCCGCACTACTGGGGGCTTGCACTTAAAGGTCAAAGCATAAAGCAAAATTATGAGGGTGTCGGGCGTTATGCTGAGAGCAGGGCTGATGCCAAGAGAGCCCTGGGTGGGCTGGAGCAGGGGCAAATCCCTGCAGCAAAGTGGGGAATGGCCCCGTGGAGCTGCACGGGATCCTCACGCTGCCATCGGGAAGAGGCGCTCGGAGGCCGAGGCCATGGAGCCCCCTTGGCCGGGGGCTGCTGCAGTTGTGGTGCCCTCTGACGTTTAAGTGCAAGTAACAAAGGCCACTGTGGTCAGAGAAAAACAAAGCAAAACAAAAAACAAACGTTTAGCGGTTTTTTTTTTTCTTTTTTTTCCCCCTCCACATGAACTGAGTGAAGCTTTTGGGTTGTTTATAAAATAGACCTAAATGATAAAAGCAAAACAATCTTGTTTTCTAGCATTTTTCTGTAAATCCATGCAACTGTGGGGAAAGAAAATGTGTTTTTTTAAGTTTACACATCACTAGAAAATGCATACTTAATTGATCAGAATCATAAATCCAACTGCATCTTTATTACACCTATATATTCTTTCACTGAAGAAACTAATGAAGACCTATAAAAGCCAGAAAAAGATAGCATTCAGGTCCCAGGATGTCATAACCCTAAAAGTAAGTGCAAGAAAAGGAAAAAGAGGCTTATTTGTAAACAAGAGAACCTTGCATTGAACTGGAAGAGCCTACAAAGCCCTATCCCAAAGATGAGATATATTTGAGGCCCAGTGGAAAGCTACAGATCTCACAATCTCAACACCACTGACCTAAGTACTGGCTATCTGAAACTCTGCTTATAACCAATTCCCCCTTCGAAGAGCTGTGATCAGAAATCAGAAGAGGAACATGATCTCTACCAAACCTCCTAAAAGTTCCTGACAAGAAACTTCCCAGCAGAACAACCCTCTCATAATGAAATCATAAAAACAAAGCAGGCCTGCGCACCAGCCCACATCAGTCACTGCTACTGCAGGAAGCAACCAGAAGTCAAACTGTAGAGGTTAGTACTTACGCAACTCGGATGACAGACAAGAAACCTGAAAACATTTCCTGCTCCTTCTTTGGGGCTGGACGGTGATTTCACATGTTTATTTTAGAACAGGGTTTACCACTAAAATTGGAAGCAAAATACTGCCTAAATTGCAAGAATAGACTGAAAAAGCACCTCAGACCTGTACTGTGAGACTATCTGGGGACACAGCCTGGCTCTGTGGAACACCTTGATGAGAGATCAGACCTGGACTGGATTTGTATTGACAGTCTAAGCTGTGCAGTGTCAGATATGACAAAGAACACTGAAAATTTGCATTAAAAAAGAAGATATTCTATGTTCAAAAATAGTACTGTATGCTTTTAATCTTCTATTCAGAAAATACATCTTTATTCATTTAATTAAAGAACAATCTTACAATCTAAACAATTTAAAGATTGATATTAAATCAACAAACTGTTTGAAAAATCTCTTTCAATTTTCTGCTAACCTTACTACCCTTTGAACTACATGAGTTCTGCATAAAAAAGCAGCAAGCCAGAACCTGGCTCACATGTACCAATCCACTTTGGGGTGACGTTCAGACCCAATTACAAGTCAGTACGAACTGTACTGACAAGCAACATTAAAAAGTGCGTTTGGAAACGGATACCCTGCATGTTATTGTTGGGATAAACTCCTAAGTCACACAGGCTACCAATCCAACTGGAAAGTCATTAGCCTCAGATACTGCTGTGTCCCTGAGTGGGGAAGGGGGGAAAACAGCTTTTGGTGTCAAAGATAAGGCTTCCTATTTTTCTTTGCTAAGAGAAATCAGAAGAGGCCAGCCTCAGAAAAAGCAAGAGAGAAAATGTCGTGTGTTTAGGGACTGATTACTTCTTTGTGTACAGGACTCTGAGTATCTACCAACGCCTCTAATGCAGATGTTCAAGCACTGATAACTGATGATGCAAATATCACGCTGGGTCAACAACTAACCTTTAGAATAAGATAAGACACTAACAATAAATTGTAGATTACAGGCCCATACGCATGCTCAGTTTGCACACAGTCATCTTGAATCACGTAATGGGCTCCAGAAAGCAGCCCCACTCTCATGCTGTTTCTTCATGACACATATGCAATGTGACTGCCATTCTGCTGGAGCTAGTGAATCGTCATGGTATAACCTGGCATAAAGGTTAAAGACTTTGAGGTCTTTTCTCTAAATTCTTTATGTTGCTTGATGTTCCCAAGTAACACTAGCCACCACAGACACTTTGTACGAATGTGGTATGATAGTGCTCATATGAGATTAGATAAAATCCAAAACACTGCACAATATTCCTATTTTCTCAAATGTGTCCTGATGCTACTTCTTCACAGTTAAAGCAACACATGCATTTTATGCATGTAGTCTAAGCAGCACTATGCTCTTTAAATAAATTTTTAAACATACATAAGCAAAATGTGGCAGGATGCTATCATTATTACAGGTAGTGGATATATGTAGGAAAATGAAATGCAAAGATCAATCTCAAATTACTAATTCACTCCTCAGGCATCAGTGTTACATTCTCGACAAAGTAGTTGGTAAGATCTAAGCTGGCCTTAGAGCAACGAAATCTCAAGTAGATAGGACAAAATAGGAGATCAACAAAAGAATCAACAAAGATTCGGAAAACAAACCATATGCAGTTAAAATACAACCTATTTAAATTTCTTCAAATAGATTTGCATAAATTAAAACAAGGTCTTACCTGTAGAAGCCAGCAAAGAACTCTTTGTAACAGTTGATATTATGGCTTATGAACCAATGAAACCAGTACAACAAATCAGGCTCTAAGATTTCTGTAAAACAAATTGTCACAGGGAGTGGGCGTCTCACAGATGTACATGATGCTACTGATAGCACATCCCTTAACTGCAAGTGTTAGTTTTGCATTTGACAAAGTTCCAGAAGTACTTTCTGGGTATACTGTTAATAGCTCTTTTAGGATTTTTTTCTCTTTTTTTAAGAAATGTGCCCTGTGAATTCACAATTGCTATTTTTGACAGATTATGAAGATTTTTTCCCTTTTTTTTTTTAATTAGAAAGAGTACAACTTCAGCATTATGAACATAGGAACAAAAGGAACAGTACAAGCTGGCTATGAAATCCATCTAGGACTATGTTTACTTTCACAAGCAGTGGCATTAACAGCAGTGTAATAGGAGCAAGACTTGTAGCAAAATATTTGATGCTGATGTCCATCCTGAATATTTTGGGGATCTATACTTTGGACTATCTCTGGTCTGGTCCCATTAGCATTTGGAGTGCATTAGCTTTGCTACTGGAATGTATCTTCTGGTTTAGTTTTATTTAAAAGCAATCTAGCTTTCATGTTACAAGACTGCTCCATAATATGAAACAAAGAGGTAAGCAAAGAAAACAGGAAGTTTCCTTTCAAAGATGCATTAAGATACTAGTCAAATGCCAGAGGAAATTCAGTCACACACATTTAATCAAAACAGTCTGGATATACAGCCTGTCACTCATCCTTTCATATTTTCCTTGTCAGCCTACAAGCAGAAAGTTTTATTATTTTTTTTCAGCTTGGTTTCCTATGCAAGTGTATTGCCAGTGTAACTCTCAGTCTCTACATATAAGAAGATATTTCAAATAGAGCAGATAAAAAGAGTTGAAGTTTGAAAATATGAAAGCCTTGGCATTGCACGAGAACAAGCAACGAAGAGATGACGTGCTCTTCATGTTACCGCTGGAATCTGCAGCAGGTCTTTTCACACCATGTGCGCTAATTCTGTTACTACTGGGTGGTACAGATTATAACACAAAAAAGCACTGTTATTATTTAAAATTTAAGTGCATAAACTAAAGTTATAGCCGTCTTTAGTATCCCTAAAAACGGGATCCCTGTCTTATCCTATCAGATGGCTGATTATTAAAAAACTAATAGAACGAGATATGATGTGTTACAGAATATTTATTCAGGAGTGGAAGAGAATTTTAATCTTTGATATTATAGAAAAATATTCAAGACTAAGACAAGAAAACAGGTGCTACTTGTGGAATTATGGAATAAAACATATAGCCCCATTTTCTTCCTTGGTGTTAAATATAGTAAAAGATTGACATTGTAAATATGAAAAACAACTGTTGGAATTTGGGCTATCACTTTAATATTTTACTACTTTAATAAAATTAAAATATTTAATACTTTAATAGAGAAATTGAGTCATATAGGCAAGAAATTGTATATGAAATGCACAAATCTAGTATTCATTTAACAATTAACTGCTATTTGTGTTCCACAAAGTTTTTCAAATTAAAAGTTTTCAGAAGCTGTGGATTTCAGATTTTTTTTTTAATCTTTCAATTTAAGGTGAGAAACAAAACAAAAACCTAGGTATATTCTGCATGCTACAATCTTAGATGTAGAGTTAGCTCTACTATGAGTTAAATTTTCTGTTATCTACTTAGAAGGAAACTTAGGAGTCAAATAAGCTTTTTGCCACCCTAGGGATCCTATAGACACGTGGCTGTCATTGCAACACACTTGTGGCTCACCTGCAGGCACATGTTTACACAAAGTTGAAATAACACTCAACTTTAAGCAGCTTTTTTTTTCTTTTTAAGTAGTGAGAAATGAAATTCCCCGATGGCCGGCTGTGCTGGTGTGCTCTCTGCTGACAATGCACAATACTCAGGAAACAGGACATCAGTCTGGGATCTAACAACTCTTGCTACCACTAACCTTGTGCCTACCAAAAATACACTCACCAGGAATTACTTAGTCATACCCTGCAACAAACACGGCATCAGCTACAGTTCCACCAGCTTGACTGATTTTTGCCCTATTCTTTAAAGTCCATTCTCTAACAAGTATGAAACTCAAATGCTCCACCTCACTGTTGGCAGTCCCCAGTATAGTCACATCCCTGTGCATTAATACAAACATCCTATGGAGTAAAACACCAAAGTGAGATACTATGGAGCCTTCCTCTTCCTTTCAATTGTATATGGTGGCCTAAGAGCATGGTTCCTTTGAAAGAAACCCAAGCACGCCTCGCAGATGTCTTCTTGCATCAGAGATCACTCCACCAACTTACTTCAAGTTGGTCTCTTCCTGTCTTTTTTCATAACTATACCTAAATGCACAAATTCCAGTAGCTACTACTTCAGCATTAGGAGGAGCTGAACTATGGTACCTTGTTTTTCCAGTTTTGTTTTGTCTTCGTTTTCAGAAAGAACAGTACACCTGAACTCGGGAAAGGCATCAGGATAATATCAATGTTTTGTTGCCAATAGCAACATGTCTCTGAGACAGATTTGTTCTGTAAACCATATATTTTATCTGACTTGTAACCTCCATTTCTATTTTGTCCTGTGCATGCTAGACACAGAAACTCTGATTGAATTCCAGGCTTTATGCCCAGTTGGCTAGACTACTACTTAGGAAAATCCCTTTCCTTATAAATGAGCAAATTTAACAAAGGAATCACCAGGAAACAGAACCCTACTACACTATTTTCTCAGTGCAACAGGACTTCTGCTATGAAAACAGAGAATGCTAAACAACTACCAATTTTTGACCTAGTCAGTGTTTTAAGTTTAAGTTTAACTTCAAAAGGACCAAGATTTCAGCAGTTTTGCTGTTTACAGATTTATTTTCAAAACCAAAACAGGAAAAGATATTGAAGAAAGGAGCTTTAAGGCACATCAACTGCTCACATTTTTCTCACCATCTTCCCACAGCTCTTTTGCCTCCAAGTATGACCTTAGTTCTCTTAAATTTTTTTTTCATAACTAATTTTAAGAAATTTCTCCCCAAAATATCTGAATATGAGTGAGCAATCCTCTTGATTTTTTTTTTAAATTCTATTCTTTAAGCTGTGACTTCTTCATGACTGTCTTGTTTTATTCCTCTTCCATCTTCCTCCACAGCTTACAGGTAATTCCTGTCTTCATCCGTGTCACCTTCTAATCTTCTCTGATTTGCTTTCACTCAGACTTCTTCCTTTCATCTTCTTATTCCTGCCTTCTGTGACCTACTACGGAAACAAATTCCCGTTTAATCTCTTTATAACATCCTCAACTTGTTCCATCCTTTACCCCGTACAGTTTGGGGAGACTGTTCAAATTATGTAGTTGAATGCTAACAGATTACTTGCATGCTGTTGACAGAAGTAAACTGCTGCATCAACTCGGAATTAGTATAGATTTGCACAGGTTTAAATAGCTCACTTAATCCCACTAGTCTTTTTGCTGCCAAAGCGCTACACTCAGCCAGATGTCAAATTGCAACATCTTTGAAGGCTAAACTATTGCTTTTGGCAGTAGGATGCTAAAACAGATAATCAAAACCAGGAAGCATTGACCCAGATAAATCTTGAAAACTAGGACATTTCCAGCATAAATGAACTAAATCTGTATGCGACTGTCTGAAACACATTCCATTCATACTTAGGGCCTAAGAATATCTGGAAGTGCATTAAAGTATGCTACCTGATTTCACTTTGATTTTTAAGACAAAATCTCTTGGGTAGCGACTGATTTTCAAAACAAAGAGTCAGGCTGGTTGGATGCCAAACACACTGTGCTTAATGATCAGGGTACCAAAGGTGATAAGAATGGGGAGATCATCAAGCACCCAATGGCAGTCCCCTCATACAACTCAAAATTGAACAAAATTAAAATAAGGATTAGATCTCTATAAACATTACTAATTCTTCAAACTGAACTGAATTTGTAGACTAGAAGACTAGCAGTTACTTCTACAGAGTTGCTCATTCATTTATTATTTTAATCAATAGACGCCACTTTACTGTAAACCACTATACTCATTGTATACACTTTACAAGATACAAAGACTTTCTACTACTAACACGAGCTGCTCATCCCTTGTCACACATGCTGCACGTACATCTTTGGATTTATGAGATCAGTTTGCTTCTTCTATCCCATCACTAGGAGCAAATCTGAAATAACTTACCTTTACCTATAAAATTAATTTTAATGAACACATCAAACAATTTATGGACAAATGAATCTCCCTGTATCATCAATCAATATAAATGGATGAAAAATTGATAAAGGATTCACTGATATACAAAACAATCATCTTTTGACATTTATTACAAGACATTACTGTTTAACTGATTCGAATATAAAATTCCCTTTTAAAACAGAGATGTATTTGAGAAAGCATTTAAGAACAGTGTATGAAGCACTGTGTTTTATTCTACATAGAATATTATAGTGTATAGACACTGAAAAAGGAAAAAAAAATCATTAATGAAAAAAAATCCAAAGCAGAATCAGTTTTATCAGACAAACCAACCAGCTTCACTTCTCTGTAAATATGATCTTTCATATATATTCCACATTTTAAAAAAGTCAGATGAACATAAGAAGCGCAATTTAATGCCAGTATACTCATTGCGGAGAACAGGAGCACAGAAAGAAAACCACCCCTGCACCCCTGTGCACTATTATCGCTTGGAGTGCCGCGTGTGCACGCTCTGCAATCACAGTAAAATCAACTCCATCCACAGTGCGGGGAGGAACAGGGGCTTTGCTGACTCATTCCAGATGCACGCTCAGTTTCCCGTGACAGGAGAGGGCTGTGATGGAGGTGAAGGGGAACAGACTGAAGATCCTTTTAGAGACTCCACTTGCATCAGGCTGAGGGTAAACCCGGCCTGCTCCCGATGGAGGCCCGCCACTCCGCAAGCGCAGGCGCTCCGGGCCCTGCTTCCCAGGGCTCCCAGCAGATGTCCTCACACGGCAGCTGTGGCCGCCAGGGGAGAGATGGCACCATTTAAAAACTGACGCACATAGGAGGGAAAATAGGTTTAAAATAAGGGTGATAGAAATTTCTACACAGACAAGCTTGAAATATTTCGTTCTCAAATACCAACCTTAAAGATATAGATAGCATTTTGATAAATAATCTCATCACCTCAGTGACTAAAAAAAAAGCGGCCTGATCAAATATGTAGCTAGCACATCTGTGGTAATTTTATTAGGTACTGTTTTTCAGTTATCAACAAAAGAGAAGGTTCATAAAGTGAAAAGCCCACACTGAAAGCCGCATAGACATCCCTTGGTAACCCCATCCTCCTCCCTTCTGTTCTATGTTAAAACTGTCACTAATTTTATCATGTGCATAAAGCTAATGTGCAGCTTTGTGCACTACTTGATAGTTTTAAGGATATACAAGTGCTGTCACAAAGTTGCTGTAAAGTCAAAATCCCTGCATCAGGGAAAGATGAAACCAAGACTATGAGCATGACCAACTCTTCCAAAATAGACTCAGAAATAAAAATGCTCATTTAATGGGAGACCAGGCAACTGGGAAAGTGTCGGGCACCTGCATTTGGCTGGGGAATGAACCTGGGAGCATCCCAGAGTGTGGAAAGAGCTGAGAAGGAGATTCAATAGCTGGGACAGACCCGCTTGCCACATGTTCCTTTGTGGATCATTTGTACAGTTATGGCAAGAAAGGGTTGCTATTTTCTATACACTGAATTAGGTCAAAGCTGGCATAATCAATTACAGAATCTTCCTTACGAATATAGTTCCTTACGAAATCTTAGAGAAGTTTTTTTTTTTCCTTTTTCCCAGTAACTTGTCAGATATTAGAATAGCATGTGTGGGTGAATTTCTACAAGTTGATTGTCCTCAATATCACCAAAAAATAGAAATAAAAAGATTTTTAGCTTGATGTCAGTGAATGACCATGCATGAACCATACAGAAATTTCTTAATTGCTAATCACATTTCTTAAACGCTAAACAATTTCACACAATAAAAACATCCAATAAGGCACATACTGAACTTAGCTGGTCCTGAGAAAAGAAAAATCTAGGTTCCACATCCTGAAAAGCATGGCAAATACAATATTGCAGCTTTAGCTTAACTAAAGTCCTCTTCAGTTACAAATGAAAACAAACAAGACAAAAACCCACTAACCTGATCATTGTATTTTTGTTAAACACAAATAAAAGCACAGAATAATTTTCTGAAATGAACATTTATATTCAAAATAATAAAGGAAAATACAAATGAAGCATGATGGCCTCTGAGCAGCTATAGTGCACCATTTACCATTCAAGTTTACCCCATTAACCTCCCTCTCTCTATCTTGAGCCTTAAGTCCCTCACTCTTTAGCCACATGACAGGAAGCAAAGGAACAGGGTGCAAGCAGATGCTAACTTCACCATCTCCAAACACAGATTTCTATGGGAACAAATATACATCTCAAACAAGACCATAAATAAGTTGAAGCAACACTAATTATAATCAGCTTTTCCTCACTATCTCCAGTTGTTATGTAAATATATTCAACTTGAAACCTTTACAGACTGTGTCATCAAATCATGACTTCCCTCTTTTTCCCCAGGAAAACTGTGCAAGGATAACTGTACACATGTCCAAGAAATAGAGGATGTCATTTTATTGGAGGTCCACAGGTAATTGTATCACATCAGGGAGTGGAAGGATCTCTGGTATGGCACAACACAATACCTCACTCTAAACACTTAAACAGAAGGTTAAATGATATGTAACATGATCAAATCAGTAATTCTCCATCTTCTAGGCACCACTGATTAATTTAAAATAAATTTTAATAATTTGAAAAAATAATATAGTCCATTAGTTATTAGTTAAGTTTGTTGCACTGTCTTTAAATGAAACAGCACTTGGAAAGTCACAAATAAAAAAGCAGCACTTTCTCTTAATACCAACACCACTGTAACACATACTGTAGCGTGGCATGCAATCCGTATCGGTAGTCTTTTTTGTTTGTTTATTAACAAATGGAATGGTAATTTTCTATCTCAAATATTAGTAGCATAACATGTAAGTGCAGGTCATTCTGGCCACAAGTGTGGTAAGCCTTTACACGTGTGTATTACAAGAGCATAGAACACAGAGCATGACACTTACATCCGAGTCTCTCTCTTTTGTACTGTACAATGGTCTTTGCTACAAGCTGAATTCCAACTTGTTGTACTCAAGCTTCAGAAAACCAAGATTATCATCGACTGCTTCTGGCTTGGCTTAAAAATAAAATGTAGTCACCATCAAAGCACAATCATTAACAACCTGGCCAAAAAATGCCATCGCTCCATTGAAAAAATAATTTGTCTTTGTAATAGACTCCATTATGCAGTAAAGTTTCCATTATATAGGCATGTTTCAAAGTTTTACAGTGTCATTCCTGTTGAGTAAAGATTTATGTAGACACCATGAAATGGTGCAATGTCATCATCAAAAAAAAAAAGCTGTTCAAACTGAGCTAAGCTTCACAAGACCACGTACTGAGTCTTCATGCAGTGAATCTTGACTGGCTAGACTCAGGACGTGCATTGTATGGCTGTGTGTAATAGGGCTTCCGCTTGGCAGCATCCCAGGGGGTGATGGAGCTTCTTCAGGAGTAAGAAACTGATGACCTTCATGTTCCTCTTTTAATGGTATCATGTCTGTCAAACCTGAATCTGATGTGAGATTTGGCATAGAAGATGGTGGTGTTGGTTGCCCTAGAGTTAGGGTTGCACAAGGCCCACTGATAGTAGTCTTTCCTGGTAAAGGTAGCTCTTCACTAGTTATGCTGGGCTCACTCTGTAGTAGGGGGGTGGCAGCAGCCTGCAAAACGAATTTAGTGCTCTGAATGCACTGATCTTGGTCACACTGTAGAATGGAAGGGTGTCAAAATCATATAAGGCAAACAAAACAGGAAAAAAAGGAGGAAATGGACAAAAGGTATGGAAAAGAATGGGATGTGAAGAGAAAAAAGAAAGCCATTAGTATCATTCCATGGTTAGCCACCCAAAAAACCCATATCATGCTGCCCAGGAGGAAAAAAATAAAATAAAAAATAAAAACATGCATAACCAAGCCAGTGTTTTGCCTTATTGTCAAAGTAGGCTAAGATAAACACCTACAATGCTCACTTAATGGTGTTCAGTTACTTCCAAAATAGTATTTTGTAAGAACTGTAATTCATATGCTTTCCTTACACAGAGCACCCTTTTTTTTTGTGTAGCTAACAGCACGGGCCACCCCAAGGCCTCCTGGATTTCAGAGGAGGTCAGCAGGCAGGTGAAATCACTTCTTGCTACCCAGTTTAGCCTACCCTAGCTAGCAGTTCAGAGAAAGGCTCAAAGGGGATAATTCAAGTATCCTCCGAGTTTAAAAACACTAGGCAAATCTCTTATTTTGTTGGTCATCACACGATCTAGGAACAGATCCAGAACAAAAATTACTTTGGATGCAGGGAATTTTATAAGGATATAGTCTCCATGATCAAAATTTTTATTTTCCTGGTCTATCACATAATAGTATTCTTCTAAAGGACATCTACAAGGCTATTTTTTTATCTTGATGTGCTTAACTGAGATTACGTGAAGGTTCAAAATACAAAATGCAAGTTTTCTGGCAAACACTTGTGTGATAACAAGCCAAATCCAGCATTACATAAAACTATTTAAGCTCAGTAGGTATTACCAGGAATGCTTTTGATTTGGCACTTAGGAATGTAAAATTATTATTCCTTCCTTGAGATGACAATACAGGTGAGTATTTCAATAATGGTTGACTAAATGGATGTAGCAAATAGAGATAACTGCTTTTCAAATAATATTTACAGTTAATCTTTTCTGGTGAGCTTTAATACTTGTCACTTAGTAAGAACTTCTCTTGTACAGCTATTGCTAAATTAAGTTCCTCTAACACTCATCAGCATGATTTTTGAGAGCTTTCAATTACAGTATATATTTAATTCATAGTCTGAACAGTTATAACTGCAGATTTTCAAAATTTAGTTTAATTCATTTTTCATACTGCTGTTCTGCTGTATAAGAGAAACATTATACACTTAGTGAAGACAACAATAAATTCAGTGTAACGAGGATAAAACTTGGAAGCAAGCAAGCAGAATAAAGAACATACCCAGGACTAAAATAAGCCTATTTACTGCTGTCATTTCAAGTGGTATGCTCTGCTTTTTGTCAATAACTTCTTAGATCTATATCAAATTACTGTCAGATGTTACAAATCCAGCTTCAGGTTAAGATATACCTAAGCATAACCTTTGAAACTGGCATTGCAGCAATTCCTTACAACGCCCATTCAAGTTTAATAATCCATGGTGATATATTGTATGTAAAATAATAGAAAGTCTTTTGTTTCCTTTAGCATATCACAAATAGCATTCTGAACGAAGCTTCCTCTGGTATTTTCAGATCCTTAAATTCTAACACACAATACCTGAAGGCTGGGTGAATACACATGACATACAAAGTGTGCATGCCAACTATCGTGTCAGAACAGACAGGTACCACTGAAAATGTGTCCAAGTGGGTTAGGGCACCATGCCAATTACTTTTTGAGAGGCAGAAGTCTGATCCTTACTTGGTTACACATTATCCAGCACTTATGCTTTCAGTCAAGCAATTCTTTACGCAACCTTAGGCAACTTTCTGTCCTGCAAAACGATGAGTAGCCCCAGTCAAACAAGGAGTCTCCTATCATTTCAGGGGGATTATTCATAGGGTTAAGACTAAAACCCTGCATAAATACCTTACTGGCAAGAAGATTCTCAGCACCTTATAAAGTTAAGCTCTCAAGTAGTAATTCACTGCAACTAATTCATTCTTGATACATATATTGTCATTCACCCCTGCTGGTTTAAATTAAACAACAGGCCCCCGAGCCAACCTTGCTATGCAACCCTTACAAAGCCGTTAACTGAATTTAACAACTTAAAGACGACAAATAAAATTCATCTTTCCGAAAAGCAGTAGTCAAAGAACATGTTAAATAACAAAGTAATGCCTACAACCGCTGGGGTACAGCAAAAAGAAGTAATTTTAGGAGCTGATTTATTGCCTTCGTAAAGCTTCAGTACTCCAAAAGCAAATCATTACTTAAGGCATTCCAGGCAACGCAAGCACACAGTTTTAAAATAACTGAAGGTAATTTGCTTGAGCTCATTGTATAGCCTGAATTAATTTTCTCTCCAAATTCTGCTGCATTTCAACTGAACCAACATCTAAAAGATAAAGCAGCCTCATAAAGCTCCATTAAACAAAATGTTATGAAAACGTTTTCAGGAGCTGTATATCTCCTCTTGGTTTTCTTTTCCATTCACTTCCTGCTTTCCTAAAGCTCTCTTCCTAACCTGGCTTGGAGTGCATTACTCCCTGCCACTTCCCCCCACATTTTTACATTTTGTTTTTAAAAAGGCACTTTCTAACTTGCCTGCACATGATAACTCTGCCCCCAGGAAAGACATTCCAACAACTGCATCTGCAGGAGGGGGAAGGATGGATGTAAGGCCTAATTCTCTAAATGGGATGTATTCCTTTACTTTTTCATGCACTTTCTGGTGCAGTGAGCTGAGTTGAGTTAGCCTGCAAGATTTTTGGAGATGGCACACCACATCGTAATGGGGTAAGGACATCAGTAATATCTAGTCACGTGCTAAGTTTACTGATAAGATATAGAGACGAACTGGAACGGAAAGCTGATTTTATGGATCAATGAGAAAAAACAGCTAAAACAAATCAGCTATTAACCTCTACAATATTCTCTCATTCAGATGCGTAACTTCAGCTTTTCACTCTTCATTCATTTAATGAGCAGTGATCAATATGAAATACTGTATGTAAAACACAGGCAGGATTCAGCTTTCAAGGTCACTAAAACAGGGTTTACAGTAGAAAAGTTAGATTTCTTAAGTGAAGCTCTCAAAAAATCCATGGCAAATACAATGAATACTCTGCCAGTAGAATATTCTTCATTTTAAATGGCCCATACAAAACTCACAAAAATAACTGTATTTGTTACCGGGCTGGAATGATGGTTTTCCTTGGTTACATATTTCACTCTAAATAAGTTATATGGACAAAAGTCTTAGCAGTTACAAGTCACATAAATTATTCAATACTAGCATTTCAAAATGAAAAAAGCACTACAAATGTAAAGGGAAAAAAAAAAGCACTGAAGTCTAAATAGTTAAAAATCTACCAATAGAGATTATTCCACTAGTGGCTTTGTATTTCAGACCTACTGATTTTATTTTTCATTTACAATTTCTACTGTTTCAGAGGAACAGCAGATTCTGAAGCAAGTTCTGTAAATAGAGAAGTTCAATTTAATGTATACAGAGACTTATTTAGCCATCTTGGTATTTATTTTTTACATCAAAAGGCACAAACCAAAGCAAATTAGACAAAAACTAAAATTATGTATTTATTTCACAAATAGCAAATACAAATAACTAAGGAAACAGTGTCTTTATTTTTTATTGAAGAAAATCTGTTTTTCGCTAGGCTATACAAAACATACATGTTAACAAAGCTCTTGTACATGGCAATATAATTTTCACGTTTCTAATGCCAAGACCAGAGATTGTTTTGAATTTAAAATCGACTTTCTTAAATACTTTCTAACACTGATAACATTAAAGAAATGTTACAGTTTTTGGAAGATGCAAAAAAAAAAAAAAAAAAAAAAAGGTTGAGTTATCTCAGCATCTCTGAAGTACTAACAATACCAAAACGAGTTCAGTGGAGATTTGGCTGCACTGAATGACAGTGCTATAAGTAACAAAAAGGATGCTAAAATACCATAACAGATGGATACTTGGATGGGTAAAGAGCGGAGGGATAGAGCTGTGTAACTGTTCACAATGTCTGCAGGAGTTCACACCCAAAATCATGGTGCTGCAGATTTGTGCAGCAAACCCAACGAAGACAGCGGTCACAGGAGCATGTTGTGCAGCACAACAGCAGTGGATGTATGAAGAGAAACAGCTCCGAGAGCCCAATGACAAAGTATCCATGTCCCAGGGATTTTATTTTGGACTAGCTGTGGCTTGTTCTTGTGGAGTGAATGCCCATGCATGTTACAGCACATTAGGTACACTCTGGGAGCATACCTTCCCCCAGAAAAATAGTAGTTCATGTGCTCTGATATTGCTGTGATGTGAACAAAAATGCAGTAAATGGGGATGATTAAAAGAGCATACCCTGACCCAGAACAAAATACGAATGCAGATTCACTGCTGTATTTTGCCCTTAGCATGTTGCGTCTGAGAAATAAACTGCTTTAATGAAAAATCCTCTTTCAACCTTAACTTGCTGTAGTAACCTGGACTCGATTAGATCCCTAAGTTCTGGTTTGGGCAAAGAAAATCACATTTGTAAAGCATGAGAGCAAATACACAAGGAACCATGTTTGCAAAACTCCCAAATCCTTGGAAAACAGTGTATAGTCATGGTAGAAATATTTATGACTAATGATCAGAATATGGAAGCTAAAGGATGCTAGAGTATTTGGAGTAATGTTTTCTGGGTCTGCTGGATTCCTGTTTCCTGATCAGTGCTAGAAATATTGATGTGGATGTTTGAAAGGACTCCACTGCACATTTCACTTGCAACAAACAGTTGCACACACGCAATAAAAGGATTCCTTCCCTTAGGAGTGGTAAGTATGAGCAACAAAAGCACCGCTCTAGCCAAGGAACTGTCATCCAAGAAAGGAAAGGGAGAACTGGAAGCAAGGGAACTGGGCAAGGGAAGTAAGCACTGAGGAAGAGATGTCTAGAATGCAAGGGGACAAGATAATTACTTTAAAACAGAGAAATGAACCAGCCCTGATGCAAAGGAAGCCACTTGATAAGGCAATAGAGAATTTTCTAGAGAAAAATTCACAGTAAAAATAAACCAAACTAATAACTCTTAAAAAAAAGTGCATGGAGTGAAATTCTCTTTTTCTCTATAATGAACTGCTACAGAAGAAAATATCCTGCGTCAAAACCTAAGAACCAACTCAGACTTTTAAGACAAAGGTAAGTACTACAGAAGAAGCAGATTCAATTAACAGTAGCTGATGGGTTTATGGAGAAATAAAAGCTTTAACAGAATACAAAGAAAATAACCCAGAAGATGAAAGAGAAGGAAATAATAAACAGAGAGAATATCAAGATTTCATACCAGATGAGATGCTGTGCTTCTTGAAAAAAAATCTCTTTATGGCAAGAGAGATACTTGGGCAATCAACCTAATGAAGAGCTTATAAAAATAATTAGCAATAGAAGGCAATAGGGAAATACTTTGGAAATATGAATGCCTACAGTTCATTAACTCCAAGCAGCATGCTTCTAAAGACAATAAAGCTGAATAATGAATTTATCAGATTAATTTTATTTTGAAAAACAGATTAAAATACTGGGAGTGTACCAAGAAAAAAATGTGGAAACTAACCTTCAGAACAAATTAACCTCTGCTAAATCTAACTTCAGTCCTCAGTAAACTAAAGGAGGTACAAAGGAGAAAACAACTCTGTTTTTAAAGGTCTAGAAAAAAAACGATACTGAACGTCTATGAAGCACTGATTATTCCTAGCAATCTTGATTTCCTGAGATTGTGGCAAATGTAATTAATACCAAAAATAGAGTAGAACCTCTATGAAATACCAAAAGTCCCAAAGGCAAAATTACCATAAAAGCTCTTAAATGTAAAAATGGTGTCCCGTAGATGGTGCCCTAAACAAGAGATAACATATTGCACTGTGTCTAAACTTAGACTGATAATCCTTTAAGTTTAAATGTAAAAAATGATTCCTTCCTTCCTAAAAAAAAGAAAAAAAAAAAGGAAGACAAATTTTAAGACTAGGCAACATAGAGATATAAAAGAATGACCAGAAATGAGATGGCTGGGGCATAAGAATTCTGTTTAGAAAGATGTAAGTCAATAGGTAAAAGATTGCCAGTCAATGGGTAAGAAGATTGTCAGTCAACAGGAAGAAAAAGATGAGAAAAATCATAAGAATAGGGAGGAAAAAAAAAAAGTGTTAGCAATGCACTGTGGCAGGAAAGAAGGTCAAAGGCATTGTTTTCATATATGACAACACAGGGCAACTAAAGCAGTTCTTTGTGCCCAGTTAGGTGAGATCTGGAATTCTATATCGAACTTAAGATGTTCAAAGAGAAATACAAGATAATTTGCAGAATAAAATAATTGGGATAAGACAGTCACATACATATACCTTCTCTTGAAAAAGAGTTACACGCTCATCTTTGTGCACTCTCTTTAATCCTATTCATTTCTGTGGACTACTCAGAAGACTGTCGGATTAGAGAATGAGAGAGACTGCAAGTGTAAAGAGAGAAGACACTCATTAAAACCTGCCTCCTGCCTATCCCATTGGTAGGGCAAGAGAGACCTTTTAGGACAATATATAGATTAACGAGCATAACACCTGGAAATTAAGTTTGACTATAGAGAGAATAACATGTAACACACTCTAGGATAAAATCCAAGCAGTCATGCCATAAAGAGTACTGGAACACACTTCAGATTTCTAATAAATGTTTCGCTATACTTAATCAGGGTAAATTTGCTAAAATAGCATGATTACCTATGGCACTGTATAAGTGGCTATATTTCTGCCCATTTAAACAGTAATTACAGCTTAAGACTACTGTCTATGCTTTTAAAATATGGAGTTTCACTTTATTTGTCCTTTTCTGAAACCACATAACATGCAAGCTGCAATTTCACATATATTCCTTCAGACTGGCTGGCTCTTTGGAGCCTGTCTGCTCAGCTCTAAGAATGTATTATTCATATTATGCCTCTAGCTTTAATTCCATAGGGTATGCTACTTCTCCCAAGGGAAGATGGAACCATCTCCCATCTGCTGCCCAGCCTTCACCATGGAGGTGGCTGGTAAAAAGAAATCCCATAATCTACTCATTTGCTTTGACTGAAGTCTTGGGTTGGAGCTAGTCAGTCATCTAAACTATCAATCCACCAAGGGAGTTTTAATGTTCACATCCAAGCTTAGGAACTTGGAAAGGATTTCCATGGATCTTATGGAGATTTCTCCTCTCAAACCAACAGGCCACCGTGTGCCTTATTTGACTTCTGTCATAAAGCACACTTTCATTCAAGAATTTCATTGAAGCCTTTCATTCAAGAAGCTTCTGCACTTCTTTCTCAGAAGCGAACAACTGAATGGCTGGTGTTCCCAAAACCGCTGCTCCTAAACTGTTTCGGAAGAACCAAGGATTCTGTATTGGGGAGAAAGCTGAGAAAAATGGGTACTGTAAAGCCCAGAAAACAACTACATAGTGACCTGGGAATGAGAACACTAATGGGGAAAAAAAGGTTTAAGTAGAAGGACGAAGTTTTATTTGTTTAATTTTGTCTATATTTAAAATAGAACGGAAAAACTGGTAACTGGACAGAACAGCAGAGAACAAGTCAGCTAGCAGCAATGTGACTTAACAGCGGTAGAAAAAATAAGCCTGTTCTATGGATGAGTCTGAGGTCTTAGATGCAAGTTAGGAAAATCAGGTTTGCAGCTTGCAACAAATACAGGAGAGATGGGAGGGGGCCTGGCCTGTTCAGGAAAGGAAAAACATCCACTTAACAGCAGAGAAAGAGGGGAGGAACAAAAGTGAAGTTATGTCCTGCTGTACTGTTGCCAATAGGAAATTAATGTATTATTTCTTATGCTCCAACCAACTCAGAAAAAAATGTGCTACTTTAAATAGGGAAGAGAAGTTAGTGTTGAGAGAGAGACTGGGACTTCAAAACCAGGTTTTTATAGCTTGCAACAAAATTCAAGAGAGACATTTTTGCAAGTTTGAAAGATCATACAGATAGCCAGCTGCCATTAGATGCAAGTCGGTCTCAGATACAGACCAGGAATAATACCCTGAGAAAAATGGCATCACAGTCTTGAAGGTACTCCTGTATGCAAAATATAAACTATTAATTTTTTTTTTGCTTCTTCTTTTCTTCTGGGTGAGCATTTGTGGGAACAACAGCAGAAGATTTCAACAGCTTTAAATGTGACTCTGATAACCATTGTATCATCTAAGCCTTTCCCAGTTTGAGTCCTGTGATGTTTTGCCAGGTTTTAAGAAGCTCTAATCCTTGAAGATCTGTGTTTGTGTATTTACAAATAATACACCATTAGAATTATAAGAGCTACCAATTTGACTTTAAATCATACTATAACAGACTTTTTCATTTCTAGGGAAAAATGTAGTCAATCTATATTCAAATTAACAACAAATATGCCCTTTCATACCTAGTAACAATTAGCTAGTGCTTTCTTACTATGTCAAAAAAAAATTCTAAAGTGCCAGTATAACATAACGCCAAGGACTTATTGGGAGCTAACAACCCTCATAAATAAGAAGCCTTGACAAAGTGAAGAAGTAGGGCCAAACCTTCAAAGACTTCAGGATATTTCTAAGTTTCCCTTTCCTCTTTTAGTTTTTCAAGGTTACATTAGGAAAGTAAAATTTGTATAGGCACTAGGCACTATCTTGTTTCACTCAACTGCACTTCAGAAAAGAGTCAAAGTGAATATTGAGTTTCTAATCGTTAAGGAGACTGACAAAATTTCCCTTTAATTCTAGAAACAGTAAGTAGAAACAGCTTATGAACTGCAACAAGATGTATATATCAGTTTGTAAGTAGCGCTAAAACTAATTTGTCTGGGAGTGAGGGAACCATTTCTTTGTTGAAAAGAAAGGCTGTACATTAGGAGGCCTTGTGATCGCCTCTCTTTTGGCAGAAAGAGGAGTCCATAATTCATAGCTTCTTTGATAAAATCTTAGAACCCATATACTGTAAAGAGGTGTGGATAACAATCCAGAAATAGGCACGTAAGATGCTTGCCCTTGGGAAGAAAGATTTCTTTCCAGTTATTGTCTTCTTGGAAATCCTATCTTCAAATCTTCAGAAAGAGGAAATCCTATCTATCATGATAGCCAATGCTACCAGCAAAAAACATAGTAAGAACTATTGGCACAGTTTCAGTAGACATTTAAAAGCTTTTGTTGCATCACTCCAGTCGCCATTTTTTGTTCACGGGAAGTTCAGTGTCCTGCTCTTTCTTCTCCCCTAGAAACTCCTTTTTGTTAATCTTTGCTTTTTAAAGCATGTTAGTCTACGCAAACGGCAATGCAAAGGAGGAAACATTGAATGAGGAAGTTGCTATACCAAATAACATTTAGCTGGAAACCAGTGAACCAGAGCAAGTCCGTAACACTTGAATATTCCAGTTCAAAACATGGCAGGTGTCAACAGAAAAAATCAAAATGCCAACATATTCAATAAATCAACACCGTAGAAAAGCCTTGCTTTTTTAGAATCCATGAGCAATATCTATTACACTGTGTGAAACATACATTAAAAAAGGCCTTGATTTTTTTCATTATTGTCAATAAGCAAAGTCATTCCACCCATTGTCAGCTGTATCCAGTTAGTTATTACTTGATTAGTTCACATGAAAGTGGAGAAGGAAAACATTCACAGGGGTCTTGATGAACAATATTATGGGATGATTCCTACCATGTTGCTCTGAGACTGTGTGGCCCCATACATAGTAATGCCATTTGACGGTCCTGCTAATTGTGGTGTGTCTGGCTGTATAAATCCTCTTCTGTCAATTAAGCTGTGGAATAAAGAAAATAAGAAATATTTCCTATAAATAACTACTTCCTCTTAATAAAAGGAAAAGAGTGTAAGACGAAACAGACCTTAATTCATCATCAATTCACCTTCAAACTTCTTTTTTCAACTGCAGAAGTATGACATTTTGTGTCTATTCATCAGCACGATAATTGTTAACTACTATCCCTCCATATCATTATATATATTGTAACTTTTCTGGATTTTTGTCATAGTCAAAAGACTTAAAAGCTGAGTAGCAGATACTAAGAAAAGAAGATTCAGAAACAAAATACAAGACTCACTAGCACATTTTGAATGAATATGCACTTTAAAATGTATTTTATTATTTAGTTTTTACACCAAGACCAAAGGAAAAAAAATAATTCTTACAAGCTACTTAATAAAGAAATTTAGAGAGAAAGAAGAATGCTAATTTAGACAGTTTACCTACCAAGGTGATTACAGCTCTCTCAAGACAACATTATTCTACTGTTCTTTAGTAAAGTTATGCACTCGTAAGATGGAAGTAAGAAAATTTTATGAAAAATAAGTCGATTTGTGGAGAAATTAATAGAGAAGTAATATAACAACATAAAATAAACAGTGAATAGAACAATTTTACTCTAAATTTCAGAATCAAAAAACTCATTTTGGTTCTGCCAGCTAATAATATGTGAAACTGAACTGCAAGCTGAAATAAAGTATTCTACATGTGCATTAGCACTTTTTGCTTCTATGCAAGACAAAATTTCTCAATCATGTGTGCTTCAAATGCATTCCAAAACTTAGGTGTTCTCACTTATACTTCTATATATTTTTAATCTTAGGCCAAAAAAACTCTTCTACCTGCCATGCAAACAGTGTCGCTTCACATCTAAAAATTTTATAAACTTCACTAGGCTAAGAATGCTATAAAATTTTTGTCCCCGAATTTTTACCACAGTTTGTCAAATTTTACAAGAGCTTTTATAGTGCTTGCTTCTAAGAGATAATAATCAGAATGCCATAAAAATAACTGAGAGAGAATTAGCATAGAAATGGTTTTATTTGCTAATTTATAGGACCTCCAAATTGCCTCTTGGTCAAGATAGCCTCAATTCTTGAAGATAAGAACAGGATACATAGAAAACACAGCATTTTCTCTCTCAAAAGAAAATGAAATTTCCACCATTCAGAGACAAATCTAAACTCTTATTACAAAGGCCTGCAGAACAGTTTTTATGTATATTCAGAACACTTAAAAAAACATTTCAGACCACAATTTCTTGTAGAAAGCACTCCTTCAAAAATCAGGTTCTTATAAAAAAGTTCATGATTTAGTACACCAAAATACTACTGTGGATCCAAATAAAGACTTGAAAGTTACTGCTGACATGTAAAATGCATTCTGAATTCACTGGCAGGTCTTTCAAAATTAAGAAACATTATCTTTCAGAGAACTGCGAAAAAAATAGATTATTTACAGAGATCCTTGGTGAATTTGTATCCTTAGACAAATGTGAACATTACGTCTTTCAAGCTCTAATTGCTGCTAGTCCATTTCACCAGAATTTAAGGAGAGAAAAAAAAAAACCTGAATAAATAGTGACTTAGCTTGCAGCTAGGATTAAGTATTTCAAAGTAATTTTATTCAAAAGCAGAAATTTAGATTAATTACATTCGGACTAGGAAACAGAGCATAATTTACAATTGCATGTTATAATTTACAATTTACAGTTGGTCACAAAATACCTCTCTGCAGAAGCTGTAAATACTTCGGCACCTATATAATTCCTTTTTTTGATGGGATTCAGAAAAACAAAAACTACCAACTCAATCAGAACCCAGGGACAAGGCCAGTCAGAATGAATAGGTCTGGTCAGAATGAATAGCCCTGACAAAGTCTGGTGTGCTGCTACTTACATCAATCTAAGTTTCTATTTCAAATATTGTGAAATCTTACATATTTCTGATAAAAATTTTTGGTTTGGAGTCAGACAAAAGACTCTGATTCAGAGCAAAGCACTGAGATTTTATGTCACATACTTCTACTGAAAGCAAAACAACAGAATTAAAGGGCTGGCCTTTAATTCACCATCCTGAAAGGCACCATCCATAATGGCAGGAAACAGTGGCACCCTTTCCCACTACAATGGTTACTGTGTTGACCTAGTATATGGAAAACATAACTCAGTTATCTCCTCCTTAGGAAAAGATGTTATCACTCTCTTGAGGTGACCTTCTACCACTCTATCAGAATTTCAAATATTCACAGTAGCAACGACAGAAATTCCATTTCTAATGAGGCACAACTGCTACATTATGGTGCTATGAAATCATTAACTCTTTCTTTCTCACTAGTTCAGATTTATGCCAACATAATTCCAAACAAAACCAAACATCCTCAACATAGGAGCATTACCACAACAACAATCTACAAGATGAAGTCACTCTCTGCAGAGGAACTGGGCCTCCATCAAACATGTATCAAACAAATCTAAGCAGTGAGCTTTGAAATAAGAACAGAAGCATACATCATACAGCGGTTTTATTACTCTGCTATAAAAGACAGGCTTCCTCTCCTGAAAAGGTTAGGCATTACTCAAAGTCGACATAAGACCAATAGCTGGCAATAAATATCCAAGATGCATCAAATGGCATTTTTATTTATTTTTTCTTTTATTTATAAAAAAAAAAGGTTATGTTAACTATTTGGCAATTTTGATTATATCATTCAAGCAATCATAGAGATACATAAAGTATATTTTAAATTAATCTGAGATTTTGATGCATCTAGTTCTATTTCTGGCTGATTTTCCTAATTAAACTATTTTGAAGCTTGCTCACTAATCCCAAGTGCAGCTCCGTTACTCTAACAGTCACACTGAAAATGTCTGATGCTGTTTGACCTGGACTAAACAAAAATGGTGTCCTAGGTCAGCTACTTCTACTATTTGGAAGCTGTCTTATATTCAAGACCTTTTAGATTAGGTATTCTATTTTTTTTGAGATTATTTTTTAGTCAAATATTTGTCATTTTGAATTTTTGCAATACATCCTCACAATTTCTATTCCCCGAACATCCTTTGTTTACATAATGTACTAATATGCAGGAGATATCAGCTGCTCTTTAAGCTGATTTATCATATAGAATGGAGTCAAAAGTTTCATCAGTAGGAAAGCCTACTAGAGACTTCAGCTATCTGTGGATTAAAGTAAGAGAAACATTGAGCTAAATACATTTAATTTTATGGAAAGTTTACTTATCCTAGTAAGTAAAGGATGAAGACAAATGGTGAGAAAGTTGTAGAGTGAAGGAGAATCCTCACTCGCCCTGTAACACCTAACTACACAGATTTTTTTTATGGCCAGCAGTAGCTGCTGTGGCAAAGGTTCAAACAACAACAACAAATTTTAATTTCAGATGTTAGCTTTATGTTCACCTATGTTACAGGATCTGGTCACTAACTTAGTTTAATCAAAATTTTCCAATTTGTCTGTCTAATATAGAAGAAAATTTAGTCAAAGATCCAGGGCCAGTAAAATAAATCCTTTTATTAAGTCAAAGAAATCAGAAAGAGTATTTTTTCATTAGTAACTATATGGCCTAATTTTTGCTAATAATCCTTTTGATACTCTTACCTTGGAGACAGGGGCCCACAGAGAGCAGCGCAGCAATTAGTAAAGATGTTGCCGTAACTGTATGGATTATAGTTTTCTTTACCTCTTTTATTTGACCACGATCCTTTAATCTGAAGAGATATGAACAAGACACACCTCATGTAATACAATACAGAAAAGCAATGAGGCAAATTAAGGGTTATCAAAGCTGTAATAGGCTACTTATGTCAGAGCCAGACTGGAGAAAACTAATGACTACATTGTCCTAACATCTTAGAGCTGTGGGTTATTCTGAACGGCTGTACACCAAAACCCTGGAGTACGCTCTAAAAGCACATGCTTTACCTCCATAAACTCAGAGTGCCCCTAATCTCAAAGGGTCAGCATATTTACAGAAGGAATTTCAGCATCTGAGCATGCTTTGCATAATAGGTCTGGATGTAATTGTACAAAGATTATAGCATGTTCTAGAGAAGAGGTTCAATTGCGACACACCACTAAAGCAAGCAATAGAGTACTCAAGCTGTACAAAACCACAAAACCTTTCCTTCTCCCAAATTCTCAACAGGGCTTGCGGATATCATGAAGCAATTGCAGTCTTCATTACCTTTCCACCCAAATTACGCTTTCTTTTAGCCACTCATACACTTCTTTTTGTGAGAGACTTAACAGCCACAGTAAAATGTCTGGCTGTATTGATCTAAAATATGTGTGCTTTTAAATGAAGTTATTAAGCAGTTTACTTGAAACTCACACATGTTATCGCAGTCTACTTTGACATTATTTGACAGCTTTTCAACACTCCGAGGGAGAGATTTATTTTGGGGAAAAAAAGATGGAAGCGTGAGGGTCCATCTAGACACACAACACTGGCCTGAACCTCATAACGGAGGAACACAACCGTATCTCCTCTGTCTTACTAATGACATGAATTTCTTTAGAGTCAGGCTCCTTGCTTGGATACCTGGGCCTGAGGCACAGTCCATTCTGAGTCTATTTTGGTAAGTTTGGGGTTTTCCTCTCCTCAAGATTAATTATGAGGGATATTATGAGTATTTACATACTATAAAACATGTATGTGGCAGTGCAAGAGATGCTTTTAATTTTATCAGCCATCAAGAAATAGCTACAACAAAAAGTTAAAATCATTTTTAAATTGCAGAAAATCAGCAATCATTAGTAACTTTATTAGTACTTTAAACATGCAGTAATTTAGATTATTTGATCCAATAATCAAAAATGTTAGGATCACTGTATTTGGGTTACTCGTCAAATTCCAACAAGCACTCTATACCACTATCTAACTACCTATTTTTATTTTCTCCTTTTAGCTAGAGCACATTAAGCCTCCACATATAGTCATATTTAATTTCACACCAAAAATCAATGAAAACTTATGTGCTAAATAGGACAACTGCAGAAATGTATAAAGTTGACCTTTAAATTAAATACGTATTTCTTACTAAAGGTTATACCCCTCACACTGTCAAAGAAATTTCAAAGGAAAGATGAGATAAAACATAAAGTTTTTGTTATGAGAGGTCAACATATTTTGGAATTTTTAGAATAAGCAATTTTTGAGTCAAAGAATATTTAGGACTGCATATAAAAAAGACACTGAAAACTATTCAGCGTTTTTCTACTCGACTGAAATATATAAAATACACTTTTGGCTTGTTCTTCTTTGTCTACTCTCTGTATTTTCCTATTTCAAGATACAGGATAAATCACCATGGACACACTAGGCAACCAGGAGACCATCAAGGCAAATAAGCATGGTCCAAGAGATCGCCTCTGACATTCTGAATCAAACTTAGTCGTGTTACCTCCTCCTTTCTTACTGAGGAAATCACAAGTTATGCAGTAATAACTTCTTTAAGAATTACAGAGAAAAAAAAATGTATGCAATTAAAATTAATCATCTAGTTATCACTATTATTTGAAAACATATAGGTAGAAATATACCATGAACTTACATCTTCATTTGTTGTTTGATTGGAGCTGATCAAATAAGTGTGAAAACCTGAGAGACCAACAATGGACCATACAGAGAAAAAACACACCACAGCTTCCAGCACAGTAATTGAAAGTCAAGGAAACACAAGCAAAATTTATTATATTTAAAAACAAGTAGTTACAATCACAAAAATCACAGTTACCAACCTGTACTTCACTACTGCTCTCAGGACTGCAGAAGTCCTGAGGATCCTGCAAAAGGGTCAACAGAAAAGCATTCCTATCATCAGTCAACTTTAGCGTATAGATCACTGGATAACATCTACACCAGAAACTATTTAAGGGTCTTCAGACTGAGAAAGACAAGAAACTACTGATGAGTGGTTCAGATCTTTTTAATAGCTGAACATTTCACATGTTCACCCAATATTTTTTCCACATTTTTATTAAGACAGCTACATTAATAGCAGTAAATAATACTTCTAATGGGTGAAAGGGAGAATAAACATAAGATAGGTAACCTAAGGTTAACTGAATAGTAAAAAATAGAAGAAAAATGTTTGCATAAACACTCTGTGTATAAAGGAAGTCTTGATCAAGAATAAAGTTTCTATACCTGTGCTCATACAATAACAGCAGCTGAGTAAACTTGTATCGACCAGTTATATGTATTAAGTGTTAAGACTCTTCTTTCTTTTGTTATGGAAGTTAAGCTGCTGATACCCTAACACTACCATCAATGTTACTACCCAATACAGAAGGGTATTGGTCCACGTCCAAAATCCACTTGCTTTCTCAAATCACCGTGGTAACAGGATACACTCTGCTTTGCAACTATGGGGGCACCTGCATGGCTGGATATGGCTTGGTCTGGAACTGGTAAGATGTGGTCAGAAGTCACTCTCCAGCATCTGCCCCAGAGCTCACAGCATCCTCCCTGTCCGCTGCTGCCAGCGGTCTGCAAGCAGCTAGTGGCCCTCTGGGGTGCCACGTGCCCAGAGTCCCATCTGACACGGGTGTATGTGAACCTGTGCGGCTCTTTCCTAACGGCACGCTGACCAGCAGGCTGTCGGGAGCAGCAAAGGTTCCTGCAAAGCTGGAGCACACAGGAGGAGCGTGCCACGAAGGAAGGTGCCAGGAGAGGGAGGTGTGTGCATGTGTGCACGAGTGCACATCACCAGGACTTTGGAGGGTCGAGTTACAAGAAAGGTGCTGGGACATTTTTGCAGGTCTTCATTAATAACTCCTAAGTGTCTAGGACAATGGTTTTACTTGTTCTACTACTGATACTCATTCTGAATGTATGGTTCACCGATTGCTGGTTAATTATATGTCATTAATAAATCAGCTAACTGCTTCAATACTGATTTGGTTAAACTACATGTGAAACTACAGATTTTCATTGCAAAAACAACCATTACATTTTCCTGTACCTTAGCTTTATAGAAAAATCAAAAAAAATCACTACTAGATTGTCTGATTATGTTTAACTCCATGTGAGCTCATGTCTTTCACTCATTTTCCCTTTTTTTGCCTTTTTCTTTTTTTCCCCCCTTTCAAGCCACCTTTGCATTCTTTAGAAGAATGCCACAGAAAAGTAACTAGGCTTTCTAAGTGAGGACGGTATACTAGTAAAGTCAGCCAGCATATATTGTTGCAAATCTACTAACTTTATATCCTTTCTTTAACTGTAAATTTTCACCACCTCAGTGACAAGATAGTGAAGGTACTTCTAAAACTTTATATACTCAAGCTGAAAGAGCAATTTCCTATAGAAGACTGCCTGCCCATGGTTCCATTTTTTAAACTGATATTTATTTTCATTTATAAACAACAGTCAGGAACCTGGAATACAGCTGCTTCTAATATTGTTTTTTACAATCCTTCAGTAGCATTTTTTTTTTCAGGGAACATGAATCAAGAGCAGAAAAGGCCTTGGTTCCTACAAAAATTATATAATAAATCAGTAAGAACAAGACAACAGGAAAAGAATAGGATAAAAATAATCTCTACGCCAACCATACGCTAACCTTTAATGAAGTCAGTTTCCAAGACAACAGCACCTCAAAATATTCCATAACAGGGACACTGTCAGCTTTAAAACACACAAATAATACACTTATCACTGAACCTATCAACAGAAAGAAAACAGGAAAGTTCCGCACCACTATATAGAGATATAGCCTAGGAAAACCATGGATGGAACTAAGCATCCTAAAATATCTTAATATAAATTAATAGTCAAGAGTCTTGTTTTGCAGTCTGCTGTGATTTAAGTAATTAGAAAATCAATAAATTACCTCTGTAATTCCCATTAACTTCCACTTCACTCAAATTCAGAGTTGTTTAGAAAAAGGATGTTTACATTTTAACCAGATCTGCTCCTACTGTAGCAGAATGACCTAGGAGCATCTCAGCAAGGTGGCCACTGCTGTGTCTCAGCTCTTCTACCAGCCACAAGGAGAATCAAACCAACAGAGATAAGAGCTTCCTCTGTCGGCCACTCAACAGTCACAGCTAAAGAAAGAGGAAGAATGGATATTCAGAAGGTGTAAGAAAGGGGAACGGCCAGAAAACATTAGGCGCAACTCAAGCTAATCCACCTAACTGGTCTTTGAGAAAGGAGAAGCCCTAAGGAAGAGTTCAGAAAAGCACCGTTTTTTGGAATCTACAACGCAGACAAAGAGGTAGAACCACCAGAGCTGAAAAGAGGAAGCTGAGGGGGGAAATGAATGTCCTGCAGCCTTGGTGTGTGACCGAGCACACCAGTAACAGCTCTTCTCACCACTGTGACACTTGAGAGGGTTCAGAACTGGAGTTTCGCCCACCACATGGTAGTGCTTACTGACAAAGAAAGGGAACTCCTCAGTTACTCGGTTCAACACCCTGTTATGGTATCACTTACCATACACACATCAAGATCCTAAGAGATGACAATATTCTCTTGGTGCCTGAGAAGACTCACTTGGACAATTCCAATTTTTTTACTTGTAGGAATTGTTACTAAGCTGTGAAATTGTCCAGTATGGCACTATGAAACCTGTCTGCTTCTGTAAAATGTGCTATTCAGCCTTTCAGATTTGTATAGGTCTGAATACAAATTATGAATAAGCAGTCTGTTTTTCTGGTACAAGGGATCCTGAAATGTCTAATCAATTACCTTTTGACTTAAGCACAACTGAAAGCTATTCTCTCTTTGAAAAAAATGAGGGACAAATCTTTGGTAAGAAATGATTATTGTTTTTTAATTGGAAGCTGTTTTTGTGCTATTTAGAATTGTGCTTTGCAAAATTACTTTCTACAAAAAAAAAAAAAAAACTCAACTGTGGCTTTGCTTTAAAAGGGCACTTGCTTTACAACTCAGTGACTATATTTACAAACATATGCGAAGAAGCTGTATCTGCAGAATTTGACTTATAGAAAGACAACCTGGAAAGAGAACTATGTCTTCATGTACAATATAGATATAATTGTTTTAATGGGTTACTTGTCATTAAAATGAAAAGATATTTTAGAGAATGGAACTTGTCCCTTAAAAATTGTTTCTGGCATACCTTCACAAGCATTTTATCCTCTCCCCCCTCCCTTTTAAGTTGTACATCATTCTTTGCATTTATCTTCACAGACAAGAAAGGGATTTTAATGGCATTACGCTTCACAGACAATTGAGAGTATAAACAGTGCCATCATTCACCACATTCAGTTTTAAAACTAGTTACTGGCCTTTAATACGTGAAAAACTTCAACGGAGCAACTCAGTGAGGACTGAGTCAAGTAAGTGGATGTATCAACCTTTCTATTTGAAAAATGAGAAAAAAAAATGGTGACATCCCTCAGAGGACACAGAACTGGTATACATTAAAAGGGCAAGAAAACAAGCCTTAAAAAAATTCTGAAATCCATATGGAATGTTTTCCCATGATTCCATTCTAAGTAATAACAATCAATGACTGTGAAGAGGGGAAAGAAAAGTTTCTTCTTTTTAATCTTTTGTAGAAAAGAACAAACTGTATGAGGTACAATAGCCAAGCCAACAGAAGATGCTTTAGCACATGCACAGGAAAGCATTATTTTAATAGAAGCTTTTTGAAAGGTACAAGCTGCTTATCCAGATACACCATTCAAAAGATGTACATAAGTAGAAAGCTTACAGTCTATACAGTAATGTAAACTGAAAATTAAATGGAAGCTTCCCATTTTCCTTTATGTTAACTGCTTTCAGACAGGAGCAGGAATCCTTTCCATTCTCACTGAAATATACAGAAAGCTGGTGTCAAGTAACAAAAGGAATATTATTTACAAAATAGTAGTCCTTGTGTATGCATATATTTACTTTTATGTAATCTAACAGAAGTAGACACTTGAAAATCTGATTTTCTAAAACCTGTAAATAAGTTAAATCAACATTAAGAATACTTTGAAGTATTCAGCTCTTCAAAAGCAGCTTAAGGTTTCAGTTATTTCACAGTCCACTTTTTGTATTCTGACTTGCCATTTCAGGTACTTTCTACACTTGCCAATTCAGATATGCTTACTATAGAAAGAGCAGAATAATTAAAACCCTAAATGAAACCATGGCCTGTGTGTGAGATTTATTTACAAATTCCGTCACAAATATATGGAACATATTTCCATCACACATGTATAGTACTTTTTCAAACATACTGTGCTGCTAAAGAACAGGCTAATCTGTTCCCTAACTCCAAAATTTGGTGAGAAATCCTGTTGTGATCCTGTGTGTGCAGGAAGTGCTGAAGTCGTTGATGAAAGTCTCAAAAGCACACATCTAACAAGAGCAAGCAACCAAAGAAAAAAGGCATCTCAGATGTTATTACACAACAAAAGCTACAAATTCTTTCAGCAAAAGGATATCTTGCAGGACTGTCCTTCAGGGCATTGAGGAACCCTGTTTGTTGTGAACCTGCAGAAAGAGAAACCAAATTACAAACTGAATATCATACTGAATTACAGGCTGTATTCACCATAGTTCACACAATTAATATTTGAATATCTACTGAATAATTGCAGAATAGTTTTACTAATGTGAATCTGAAATTATGCTGTTCAGCTGCAACAACAACCTGTAGTATATTTTCTCAGTAATACCAGATTGATGCCTACATACTTTCCCATGAAGAAGATCTCTGATTGTGCCTGTTCTTTCTAGACCTAATATAGGAAAAAAAAAAAACCTATTTTTTCCTTAAAATATTATTTTTCAAAAGCAACTTTTGACTTGGAAAAATTTCTGAAATTTATACTATGAACCCAGATTCTCAGCTTTCCGTTCCTTATTCTGGAAACGGCTGAAGTTCTCTAGACTAAAATTATGCTTTCACTGAATTTACATAGGTTTTTTTGTAGAGGTGCTTGTTGCCTCTGGTTGAGCTGAGAACACCTGCTAGTTGAAACAAAGCCAAGAACAGTTCTAATGAATCAGAGATGAAGAAGCTTCTACTTGGGTTCTCCAGCCATGAGACATCAATCAAAAAGGGCAATTTGACAATTTGCAACTGTCTTATTGTTACACAAGGATAAGGCATACATAGCTTTTATTTTATTCTATAATTTATTTAAATGCATCAGGTTGAAAGCATTTCTCACAGCAAAATTTTAAGATATCCTTAAAAAAATACACTGTTTCTCTAGACTTGTTTGGCCAATTTTACTGTTTATCATCAAAAAGGGAAAATTACTTACCTTATTTTTCTGAGTCTCGAGATTTTTCTTTTAGAATCTCATAATTGAGTCTTACAGTCTCAAAGCACAAGATTAGTGGGACATACCCCTACTTTCTTTCTGCTTAAGATCCTTAATGGCAATGGCAGCAGGTAGGTATTATCTGCATGTCCTACTGCTGGTCACACTATTTCAATTCCCCCAGAAGGGAAAGGCTCCTCATTATAACACACAAACGAAATACTGATGCCTCTGGGTTGAATAACTGAAAGACACCAACTTCAGACTTATTTCAGCATAATATTGTGTGCAAAGATTCTTAATCCTGGAGAGGGAAAGTTTCAAAGGGATGATCCAAAAGTAAGGCCTGAGAAACAGGAAGTTAAGCTACAACTCATAAATCTCAATGCCTCTTATGCTTATCAGAAATTACAAAAATGCCAGCTAACAAGATTAAATCATTACAACATTTTGTCTGTATCAAGAAATCACAGAATCACAGAATGGTTAAGGTTGGAAGGGACCTCCAGAGATCACCTAGTTCCACCTGTACAAGCAGGATATATAATATAAGATATATATGAGATATATAAAAGATAAAGAATAGGTTTTCTATCAACAAGAACAAAGCCAGAGAAGGAACTTCCCTCTTAAGATGAGCTATGTAAGGTTTTGTTAATATAAATGCCTAAAGATTACTATGACTATCCCTCATCATCTTTCTAAATATCCACTGTCAGATGGCGTGAAGTCAAACACAGGAGATCCAGAATAAAATGTTGCTGACAAAGGTAATTCATCATCAAGAGCTAAGAACTGGACTTGGCAACATCATCAGAACTTTCTCTACAATCAAGAATTTTGTCAAGATTTGTAGAAATAGAACAAATTTATTTTCCCCCTTCAGGAAAAGTAGTGAAAAACACATCACTTTTTACTATAGTCTCTTCCCATTGCCACATACAAATAATTGGGCATTTTCTTTGACAAAATATTCAACTATATAAGTGACAAAATCTTCCTCTCTCTATAAACAAAATTCCTGTCTGAGATCAAGTTCTTTTGCAACATCATGATGCTTGTCTCCAGAATTTTCTTTGAAAATAGATGTATATTCCTTCCACAGAGGTTCCAGGTTCACCATAGTCTTCCTTGCAAACATAATTATTGTAACAATATACAAATCCGGAGGTATTTTTACTGGTTACAACAACCCTATCATTGGGTGTTCTGGTTTTTTTTTTTTAATTTTAATTTTTTTTTTCCTTTTTTCCCCCCCCCCCCCGGTCAGTATGGTATTATTTCGACTAAGGAACTATCACTAAGTGATCCTCCTTTTCATCAAACTAACACTGCATTAGAAGACATCTTAGAAAGAAAGGAAAAAAGAAAAGTATCTTTGCAGCTGAATGACTTTCAAAACACTAGACCAGAGTCCTAAGATTAGGACTGAGACTTGATTAGGACCTAAATCTTGATTACGACCTAACTAAGTTAGGTTAGGTCCTAACATTAGGACTGAGGCAGCCTGCTCACAGACACACCAGCGCAACACACTCTATGCCCATTGCAAAGATCCTTGCCTAACAGTAAACAGCAGCTGAATAACCTCAGGGCTGCAAAATAATGCAAAATCAGCTGAGGGAAAAGTGGGGAAAAAAAAAAAAAAAAAGTGAACAGGAAGAGCACCAGAAGAATAATGGGCACAGAAAGAATGGAGTTCAGACTGATTAAGCATGTAGGGAACTCTTTTTGTTCACAATCAAGAATGCACTAGATAAATCTGAAAGCCAAACTTAAATTTCAAATGTAGCAAACATGAGTGAGCAAACAGCACAAGAACTGCTCAATGTTCGTACCTGCTCCCATTGCCTTTAAAGACCAAGCAATCCTCAGAACTGTAGAGGTTTTTCTGACTCACGTAATGGAGAGAAAACTTTACAGCCAAAATCTTTTACAGGTGATATACTTTAAAAAGTCAGCATTTAACATTTATTACCTGCAACACCTATACCTAAAGCATTTCTCAAACACAACAGGAAATAATCCATTTCTCTGACCTTTACCTAAAGCTCACTTTGAATTAGATATGCACTTCTAATTGGTCAACATTACAAAGGTAAGATACACTGGATAAATTCACTTGGCATACAGAACATGAAATGCTAGGAAAATTTTAGTAATTTAAATACTTAGAAGTGGGAAAAAGCACCGTCATTTTTGTGAAATAAAGGTAAATTAGCTTCAACAACAAAAGCCTTGTCAGAGCAATTACTTTTCAACTACTGAATTCTAGCAGGCAAAACCACAGTTAAAAGCATGCCTCCTCCTTAAAAGTTATGCATGTGTGTGCTCAGGTATATCCAAATAAAATTCAAGGATTTAAATATTACTGGCAAGCATTCTCTTTCTAATAATTACTTTTTCCTTTTTAAAGTACATGTACATCTTTCCTCTGCTATTGCAACTACTACTAGAATTGCTGTATCTGTCAGTGAGGACAACTTGCTGCTCAAGAACCACACCGAATTGAAGTGTCCCTAGCTCTGGTCTCAAATGCGAGCTACAGGAGCACTGTGGAGTGTCACCTTATCCTTCTGCTGTGAAGCACAAGCGAGAGGAGTTCTGCCTTTCAAAATACAAATTTTCATCCCCACACCCAGTAAATAACTTAAGAAACTGAGCACAATCTGGCATATGTTTTCTTAGATGATTTTTAAGCACTGTCATTATGAAGCTAGCTTTCTAAATGTATTATAAAATAAACAGGACTTTGTTTCTATCAGGTTTCCATTGTAACAAGGAACATAAAGCAGCAAAAAGATCGTATTTCAAAAATGTTTTAAAAAATTCTGTTCAAGAGGACACACCCCATACACTTAGTAAAAAAAAAGATACAGCATTCTTAAATTTCCTAATGAAGGTGGGTTAAAAAAAATCCAGAATACAAAACAGGTCTTTGAAGACAGCTCATATAGTCTATCACCACAAACTGGAATAATAACAACATGCAGAAGCTAAGACAATTTGTTATGTGTGTGAGGAAAAAAAAAAGAAAAGAAAGAAAATAAGAAAGCTTTGGAAAAAAAATCCTTAAACCCAATCCCAAATACAAATAAAAATCTGCCTCAAAATCATGAATGTTCATCTTCCAACATTCACTATATTATAAATCGATCATTTCCAGAATGTCTATGCAAATGAAAGTTGCTTATGTCAAAAACAGGATAGAGGAAGATGTAAAACTAAACAGGAGAACAAGAGAAGCTGCAAAATAGCTCAAATTATTAGTTTCTAAGTCACCTTTTTTGGATGAATAGCAAGTGACCAAAGATTACTGTTGAGAAAGCACACACAGTTGTTTTGAGGGGGAAATGCTACTAACTCTACAATGGGATGTAAAATGTGTGTGCTGTTTTTGCAAAACAGCTGTCCACAAAGGCACAAAAAAAAAAAAAAAAAATACAAATAAAGCCTGTGCTGCATCAATGACTACCATGCTCAGGGTCTACTACAGACCCTGAATGGGAGTCACTGGAGATTGTGACGCTTCAGAGAAAAGGCAAATAAATAAATAAATAAATAAACAAGCCCTGAATGATCAAAAGATTAACTTAAAAATAAAAAACTCAAGCAAATGGCTACATACGTAATCTGATTTCACCAGCATACTTACGAAGGATGACGTGGGTGATAACGAATGCAAATATAAAGACTGTCAGAAAGGACAGAGATAAAATAAACATATAAAAAAATCTGTAGTTTCTTTTCCCCACACAGTTGCCTACCCAGGGACAGTGGTGATCAAACCGTTCTGAAATGAGAGGCAGAAGAAAAAAAAATGGAAAACAATTAATAGAATGTTGTTTTATTTGAAAAAAAAGCTCTCTGAATACTATATTAGAACTCAGGCCACAGAGAAATCTCATTTAAAAAAGAAAAAATAGAAATGAAAAAACAAATATTTTAATGAAACTTTACATTTTTTAAAGAAAAAGTATGGCTGAGGCGAGCTTCTGTTAAACTAACAATATTATGATGATAAATTGCACAGTTTGACCGATAAGTGTATATTTTCCAGCAGCATATGTCACAGTATCAATTAAAATGTAAGGATTGTTTTTTCCAATGACTTTTCTACTCAAAATTGGAGGTTTTGATTTTTTTTTCTTTTTTCTTCATATTTCATAATCATACCTTTAAAGGTTTATACCCACCATTATATCACTCATCAATTACGGCACATGAAGTATTTCCACTTTCTCCCTTTTCTTTTAGTATTGTTCAAATATTATCCATTTCAGACCTCCCAATTTCCCACTTAGAATTGACATTGCCATACAAAACTGTTCAAAGTTGTAGAACCAAAACCACAACATTTTCACTGATTATGATTTAGATTGTCTGGTAAAATCCACTTTCTCCTTTAGCTTAATAATTTTTTTTTTTAAATTAGATGTTTTGCTTTTTAATCACTTGTTTTATCTTTGTGAACACCATATGGCACAAGTTGGTCTGTCACCCCATGTATCACGTGGGCTCCCTCTTTTCCGTACTACACCAAGCCCTTTCCCTTTATTTCTCTGAGAGATTAACTCATTAGTGAGTCAGAAAAAGGCCAGGGCAGCTGAGAAACTGGCCTCCAGAACATCAGGGAAATGCCCCAGCGTTGGCAAATGTCACAGGGAATAGTTAATCCAGCTGCTTGTGCAGGTCTCCCCATGCAACCTGGAACCTCCCAGTTCCAATACATCGGGTAACGAAAACAGAATGATTGTCAGGAAACAAAACAGCATTTCGTAACTTTGCTTTGGAGAGATTACATGACATAGTAACAGAATTTTAAATTTTTAATCAAATCCAAGATTATAACATAAGACAGATGCTCTCATGCTGAATCCCTCTCACTCTCTGATCCTTGTCCAAATCTTGTTTTGTTTTCTCTGACTTTTATGCCTCCATTGACGTATGATATCACTCTATTTGTAATTGCACAGGAAAGGCAAGCTACAAATTTGAAGTCCTTAAGCTCTGTGTTAAAAAGGCACATCTGTTCAAACAGACTAGTTTATTTTAGCTATGGTTTTATGTTAAAGACCTACATGAGAGGTTTTCCTTGAAAGATGTGTTTAGGATTATCTTCATTAACAACAGCAACAAAGTCAAAACAACATGCACTATAGATTTCTGAGTTCACTAGACTTTCAGAGATTTTTTTTAAACTAGTTTTGTGTGACAGCTGTTTGAACCACATGTTTTTGCCATAAATCTGTTTCAAATTTCAACAGGGCTATTCAAGGTGAAGTTATTGAATGTTCTTAGGGCAAAGCTTCAAAAATACTTTAATTTGTTGAGTATTGCTATGAATACTAAGTACCTTAAGTACCAAAAAGGGTAGACACTATCACCTTTACCTCAATGCAATATAGTAGTATTCCCAAAGCAACCACACACTGAACCTGGACAGTTCTATTTTTAAAATCTGTGCTTCTGCATGAGTCCTAATGCTCTGATAAACACTTCATTTAATAGTATCTAGTGCAGTACATTTAGTGCAAGTAGTACCACAAAGGAAAATCAAGTTAAAAAGCATTTTAAAAGCATAGTCCTAAAGGTCTTTTTGTACCCTATTGCTTCAGAAAAAAACAATCATGATGTGTCTTTGGAAGACGAATCTAAAATATATATATTAATTCTCTTTTATGCTGAAACAGTAGGAACCAACAAGTTTACTAGTATAAATCCCAGTTTCTAGCCATGATGATATTCAGATGTATGTAGGGTGGACATATAAATGGACATACACACATTCCATACTGCAAACTACCTTGATAACTCCTTTCCATTTCTGCCTTCAGACTTTCTGGTAAGTTGAAAGGTTCTGTTTTTACAATAATAGCCTAACTAATCACTGTGAAAATAACTATTTATGATGTTAATAAAGCAGAATAGGTCAGAACATATTAGTTGAATAAGAAAAGCTTTTTATTAAAGTGTTCAAATTGAACCAAATTATTACAATTAGTATTATGAACAAAAAAAAATGGGTCTTATCTTTCTCAACAACAGTCACAAAAAAACGCAGAATGGCTGAGGTCAGTGGGACCTTTAGAGACCATTCAGTCCAACCCCCCTGCTCAAGCAGTGTCACCTAGAGCAGGTGACCCACGACTGTGTCCACTCAGGTTTTCAGGAGATACCATAACCTCTCTGGGCAGCCTGTGCTCTGTTGCCCTCCCGGTACTTTTTTTTTTTTCTGTAACTACAGACAATTTCTCATGTTTCTGTTCAGGGCCATTGCCTCTCACGCTGTCACTAGGCACCTCTGAAAAGAGTCTGTTTCTATCTTCACTATACTCTCCCTTCAAATATTTATATACACGGACACAATCCTCCTGGAGCCTCCTCTTCTCTAGGCTGAGCAATCCCAGCTCTACAGATACAGAGCATTACAAATAATAAAAAGCTCTAAATATACAAAGGGATTTGACATGAATGCTATGTGCCACAAAATAGTACATTAAATAGTAACGGATTATTCTACTCAGCTGAACACAAACACGTACATGCAAGTTAAAGATAATAGCCACATTATATGCCAGACAAGGCTCACTTTGCCTGGTGCTTGAACAAAGTGCCAGAGAGACACCAGGCACTCAAATAGCTGCTTGTAGGTTTTTTTTTTTTTTTTTTCCCCCACCCCCGGAAATGTTTTTGACCTGTTCATTCAGCCTCTAGGTGAAAAAATCCATTCCATCAAATTCCATAATGATTACTGGAAGGTCTAAAGAATCCTCAGGAATTAACGGCATTTTTTTTTATTTATGTATTTATTTTGCAAAGTAAAGGGATTTTGAACTTAAAACACCTATCATCTTAGAGTTTTTGAACCACTCTGCTTAGCTATTAATGCAAGAGAAGAGTCAACAGTCAATGCGAAAATTAGCAAACATATACTAAGCAGAAGCTTCTAGCACTATCAAAAAATACATATTGCCTCTCTTTAGAGCTCTTTCTTCTTTCTTATAGTATCTCATAGCTTAATAAGTATTAATGAAGAAATAACAAATTATATTAACTTTCATCCTCAACAGTCCAGAAACCTGCAAACCAAACCATCATCAGTTGGGTAAAACAATGTTTGCCTAACATTTTTGCTTGTTTTGGATCATTCTGGCAGAAGAATTAGGATTTACCTTCCTTGAAAAAGAATAATACTGAGAGAAAATGGGAATTCTGGCCTAATGAACTTAAAATGCAATGCAAATATAAATGCAATGACATGTGTTATGAAGAGTCACAAACTGTCTGAAGGTGGTGGCTGGAAATTTGGTTTAAATTCACAGTGTTTCCTACCATAGCTAATGTGATATTTATGTCAAAGTTATTGCAAAAATCTTTGCAGCAAATGAGAGAATCAAAATGTTTGCAATAAAAATAGTTGTTGGTAAGATGTATATTAGAACTCCTAATGTGGGAGGAAGGAAGATACAAGGCCTGGAAAGTTTGTCTATGGAAGCATCCCAGGAACAGAGAAGTTAGGACAGATCCTCCTCCTGCACTCTGACTTTCACACAAAATAAGGCAGGCATTTGCTTCAGGACATGATATAACAGCTATATCAACACTTAATAACAAACTACTGTTGAAAGGGATGGCCCTGTTCCCCCCTTTTAGCATCCTGTGAGCAGCCTCTTCCCTGTGTGTTTATGGCCCTCCTTCCTTGGGCTATGACTAGTGCTCATCTTCTCCTTAGGGAGGTGGTTCAGTGAGGCAGAGTAACTGAAAACTGGGTTAATTTTCTATTGCTTAGTTCCACAAACCAGCTCATCAAAATACTGAACACCAAAGCTGGCACAAAGTGCAGCAGGGAGAATATGCTGCCCAAGAAGAGATCAAATAACCCCTTCAGAGACAGCTATGCATTAAATTAGCTTAGTTATAACACCAACCGCACTACCGGTTAAAATGGATCAGGAAATCCAGTTTTGACTAATTCTGAAGAGCCTAAGAACAAAAGTAGAATAAAAAGGACTGAGAAAATATATGAACACTTTATCAGGTGAAGTATCAATGAAAAAAACAAGTATATGGAGACTAGAAATGCTGCTGCAACGATCACACAAAAACAAAGAGGTAAGAAGCCTCAAGCGACATCAGGAAGGCTCCAATACTGTTCATTATACTATTTTTTTCCTAAGACATCAATAGCTTAGAATTTGGGTAATAGCTTCTGCATACAATCAGTACCCGCATACCCAAAACTGTGGGAAGGTTTACTGAGGCAATCTGTCAACTGGTAGTGAAAAATGTCGTGAGCTGACTTTCCTTCACCCCTCTTTACCTCACCTAAGCTGTTTATGAGGCAAGTCAGTTAACTAGTAAACTAACGTGGTGGAGGAGAGAGAGGGAAAAAAAGGAAAAAAGGAAGAATAAAGGGAATTAAGGCTGCTCAGGAAGCAAGGTAGCTTACCAAGGGCTATGTGTTACCCAGGGCTGTTTGAATCAGCATGGAAGAGGGAACCACACAAGTGGGAATGAAGGGGAGGAACTTAGCAGACCATCCGTTTGGAAGCCATAAGCTGCCAGCATGACTAAGCAGTCCAACTAAAGCTCACCTAATAATATGTGCTAACGGGATAACAGAAGCTCATACAAGTTATACCATACTTCGGATATTCCTCTTTCTTTTTCCTCCCCCTGAAACATTCACATTTGCAAACTTGCTTAAGAAATGTTAACTGCTGGCTATCTCAAATAAAAACAGAAATGAGAACAGTTCTTATTTTATAAGCAATGTCAAGTTTGGGCTTTACAGAAGCAGAGTGTTTCTTCACAAGGCCCACTGAAATATGTTCCATGCTGCTTGGGACCAGAGAGACAAATAACTGCTTTCCATAGCCCAGCAAGCAGACTCTTTAAATCCTTAAACACTGCTCTTCCATTTTTGAATGACTGCACACAAGGAAACCATGTGCAAAATGACCCTAAGGATTTTTTTCCTCTTTTAAAACATTCAGTAAAGTTCTATCACATGGAAGAACAAAAAAGTGCTTTTACATGGAACATTTGTAGGCCAGCTTGGTCCTTCAGCTTGCAGCCTTTCTTCTCTGTAATGCCTTCTGACCTTAACAGCACTGATTATTATTTATGAACTGCTGCTTTTTTTCTCTGCTTGACTGAATTGCTACCAGCCAACGTACGTTTTCTAAGGCTTAGCGTGAAGGCAGGTCTCAATAAGACACAAAGTCTACAGGTACAAAAGCATGTAGGTCACATGCACACTAGCAGATTCTAATGCACACAAGTTAAAATTTCTTTCCTTATTCTTTCATCTCGTTCAAGTAAAGCATTGTACGGCAAAGACATACACCTAAGACATTCAGTGAATATTTAATAATTTTAATTATTATAATTATAATTGTAATAGTTTAATGATTTTAATATTTAATACTTGAGTTCTATTTAATGCATGAAAATCTAAGATTTTGAAGAGTCGACAGTCTACTTTTCAAACTAGGCAACAGTCAAAATTGCTCACATCACTCAAATAATTGGGCCACATTAATCCAAATTACCTCAGAGGTACTACCAGGCCTTTGTTCTGCACACACTGGGTAGTTATGCAGCGATCGCCGACATCTGCACATATTTACAATAATGACAATTACAGCTTTTTGTAGGATCATGACATCATGATATGACTATAGCTATTTCAGCTTCTTGACGTGCTCTTTTGTATAGCAAAGCTTACTTTCTGAATCTGGTTGCTATTAAAATGGAAAAGTAAACGAGGTTTTTATACTTTCCTATACAGGATATGTACTTTTTATTTCAGAAACTGTTTATTCTGTTCTAAAATACAGTAGCTCAAACCTAACAGAACCTAACGAAACTCATGCTCAGATGCTTTGTTCCATTTACTTAAAAATCATCACTTAGACAAAAATTATTCATCTTAACAAAATTGATGGGACTTGCCCTCCACTGTCAACAGCAATCTAAAAATATAGATCAATATGTATATCTTGGCACACATCACATCCACCTGTGTGGTAGTCATTCTCCTGACAATGCCTCTGATGTTATTTTCTGGAATGAAATCAGAGTGGAAATTTATAAAGAAAATTAGTCAATAATAAAACAACAAAGAACTGATTGAGAACTGCATTTATATGCACTCTTACGTTATTTCGGAACATCTGCTAGAGACAATGCACAATAGGTCATTTAAAGCACCAAACTTGAGCACTTTTTTACTCTTACCCCAAATTGAAACACTCCAAGAAAACAAAATAGAACAGAATGAGCCTTTTAGGCTCAGGTTTACCTTCAGGAAATACATATTATCAAAAATTTCTTCCAGATTACATCCTAGGCACTAAACTAATCTCTACATTGTGATGTAAAGTGAGACAGTAATGTAACTTTGTGAAAAGCAGGCCTCTAATTAATGAGATAAATCAGTAATGTGGGTGGACAGCTACACCACAAAGTCACTGAGAAAAGCAAACACAAGGGATACGCAGACATTTTACTTTGCAGATCATTTAAATACTATCCCAGAAAGCCAAGTTGTTTATATGGATATTAAAAAAAAAAAAAAACACTGCCAAGAAGCTGCAAAGTCAACTTCTTACATGCTAATCAGCTCCAATAGTGGCAAACACATGTTATTCACAAAAGGGAAATAAACACGCTTAATTTTGTTAATAAAAATAGCAATTGATTTATTAGAAAAACATCCAGTCATTGCCCTAGGATATTTCAGAGTAATTAGACTATATCACCACATAGCTCACTTCAGTGCTACCTCCAATAATAAATATTGACTAATTAACAATAAATCCCTTTGCCTGCAAGCACATTAACGGTGACATTTTCAAAGGCACCAGTGGCAATTAAGAATGGATGCTATTTGAAAAATAATCAGAGTGCATGGGAAAGGACCTCACTGCTTCACATTCTCTCCTTTACATACACAATCCTGTAAATAAAAGGCAGTATTCACTGCTTCCTGAGGGAAGTTTGGTATCCTTACCATACAGCTATCAGTCTCCACCAAGTTCAGGGCTTTGTTCTTTCTTGCTCTCTACAAAACACAACTTTTATCTCTGCCTTTGAATTCCTTAACCATCTTTCAATTGTTATTGCTTCAAATGTAAATATTTGTTTACTTAGGTTCCTAAAAATATTTGCATTTTCTTTAGTAGCTTCACATCCTGGGGTATTTAGACCATCTCTGCTTTTTCTTCCACAGACAGGACAACACATAAGTTGTGATCCTTCTCTCAAGAAACCTGCAATACACATTGTTTTTCAACAGGCTTCCTGCAATGTTTTCTAATGCTTGGACTACAAAATTTGAGAAACATGCCATTCTCCCTGTATTTCTAAAGTATGTGCAGTATATAAATTGCATAACCATTGACGAATGATTGGTCATTTCTCTATGTGCTGGTATGTACTTCTGGTATTGTCTGCAGTGCACCTGCAACAGAAAGAGCCAAAACTGACTCCCATCTGTGAAAACCGAAAAGAAAAAGTAGACCTAACAGTTGACCACCTTATAGACTCAACTGTTGAGCTAAAGAGTAACTGTATGCACTTCATTATTGTACTCACTTCCTATTAGCAATTCATAACTTTTCTAGCTAAGATCAGGAAATGTAAGGAGAGAAACAGTTGAAGGTCAGGAAAAGGAAACTGAAAGCAAAACATGAGATAATAGAGTGATGAAGGAAGGGTGCTACAGAACGGAATTAAAACCAAGCCAGGTTGTGACATCAAGGAAAATGCACACTGGTTATACAACACCAGGAAGCTTAGGGTAAATTACTCTCAGGCATAGTGTTGATGTTAAAAACCAAGCCGTTATAAAGCCAACACTTGGCCTATTTGAACTATCTCACATTTTCCAAGCCAGAAGATGGTGGCATCTAAAATGACAGCCCTTGGGAAAAGCTTCTCTCTGAACACACTAGCCCCTTATCTTCCACCAGTGACGCACTGTATGTTTAAATAACTAATTCTGCATTTTAAGAAAATAAATTTACAGCAGTGGTGCCTAATCTGGGAAACTACTTTTTTAAACAGGAATGTTTTTATCTGAATTCTGCTGCTTGGTATACTGCTGGTAAATGACACAGTATATTTTCAAAACAATAAATCAACCTAATTGAGTCCAGGTCAGAAACAAACTACTGTGTCTGTGACTGCCTGGGAGAAATCCTTTATGGAAGCAGTGATTTAAACAGAAAAGGGGGTGTCTACTGATTTCTAATACTGCATATTTTCCAGTTTTGTTTTTCTTTAAACCGCACAGTTTGTTCTTGCTTATCTCAAATTCACTGCTTTTCACTGCTTTCTCTTAAGCGATTAGAGTCATCAAAACATGAAATATCCTCAATATCCTCGACAAACCTGCACTATACTTTTATATTCTTTATCAGAGAATTGTTCCTACATTCAAGGATGTCACTATATAATGCTCTAGTATTACCTTTCCAGTTCTGGACTAAAAATGATAATTTCTTTGCCAATGATGTAGGTATTTGTATTTTCATATTTTGGGGTTTGTTTGTTTGTTTTCCGTCTTTTATTTTTTCCCTCCTCTTCATTAAAGGGCCACCAGTTTGACTACGTTACAACTTAGTGTAAACAAATCTGATTTTGTTTCTTCCTCATCCTCAGGGAACTATATCCTATTACCTTTCCCAGGATGTTCTCTCTCTTATGGCTAGCTACTGTCTAAGATAGATATGAGTTAATGAAAATAGAAAGCAGCATTTCACTTATATCACTATCCCAAAAAGCAACATATGTAATTTTACAGTGGATATAAAGAATTAGTACAGAATGCTAACCATATACAATATGGTCTTAAAGAAAAAAAAAGTGAGAGAAAAGAAATGAAGGTCAAAAAGTATTCACAATGTAAAGTATTCACAATGTTGCAACTTTCTAGACTCATCTCCTTCCTTTACATCCTTTATATCTTCTACTTGAAAAGCAAAAAAAAATTAAAAAAAAGAACACTCAGAACAATAACCCCTCTCCCCACCAAATCCCGACCCTTACTCCCATGTTTAGGATCCACAGAGAAATGAAAATCAGATATACAAATTAGAAGAATATTACCTCCCACTGAGAAAAAAAAAATCAACAGAAAATGCCAGTGTGACACACAGTCTTTTAGCACTACGTGGCATTCTGTTTTCCCATCTGAAAAAGGTTATGTTAGGCATAAAGGCGGCCAAGTAGGATCCATCATGGGCTACTGAAACGGAATAACCCTCCAGGGTACAGGAAAGCCTAGGCTGCAAATTTCCGAGAGCGTGAGAATATTCTGCAGGAAGTATCATTGCATGCTTGCTCTCTTCTTCTGTTCTTCCCTAGGGATCCACACTGAGAATGGCTGGAAATAGGCTACAGCACTAAGCAAAACTTAAGACTATCCATTCTCGTGTTCATCTAGGAGCTTGGAAATATCTAGCTGATTTCTTAGCAAACCTTATTAAATATTAACACATTTCACAGTTATTCTGTGACAACCAACTTCAAAATTTTGAAGGTTTCAATCCTCTGTGAAAAAATCATCTGTATTGAAAGAAACACAGTTGAGCATCAAGAGAGATCTTTGTTTAACAATCACGTACAGATTTAAGATGCACAGATTTGACAGAAATAAAAAGGTTGTGTTCCTTTAGGTTAATGTATGTGGTGTCTCTCCTTCCATCACGCTAAATTTTTGCCGTAGTCTAGGATGGGCTAATTTGCTTGGCAGGCAAAGATGAGGCCTATCAATGCAAGGGAGTCTTCAGACTTCAGGCTTAGTGGACTAAGCTGATTTACTGCTTGCTAATAATTATTTAGCATTTCTACTTAGTCATTCTGTACAGTATTTAAATAAATTGTTCAGATGTAGCCAATTGAATCGTGTTTACTTTAATTTTCTTGTGGAAAGCAAACAAGAATAAAATTATTTATCAAAACAAAATAAAAAAGGAAATGAGACAGTCAATGCTGAAACAAATGATCAAGAAATGTCATTTCCAGACAGAGTCCAGCCTCTGGCTTTTTAATAGCATCGTATACTGCAATCAAAATCTTTTGCCAAAACCCAGCAACAACCAAACTAAGTTGACTGCTGAATTATTTTTATGTATGTATGAATTATTTTTTATGTATGTATGTGTGTATACACACAAATTTTACTTTAGTTCTTCTATTTACTATATTTACATTATTTTATGTTTTTAAAGCAGACATGTGGCACACAGAAAGCCCTTGAGCAGCTAACTTCCACCTGACATTCAGAAAGACAGTTAAAGAAAGCAAGCCAGGAACCCATCCAAGATCTTTACCTCAGGGAACACTTATTTGACCAAACCTTTGAAGGCATAAACGCAACAGAACACATCAGCACAAAAATCTAGATTTTTCTAGATACTCTATGAAGGTATTGCAAAGCTAGCCGCATTTGCGCTACTACTACTTCCTATTTTCAGGAAATACTGTAGGTGACATTCCGTATAATATTAGTGAAGAAATAGAAAACATAACCCAGATCAAGAAGTAATAGATAATGTTTACTGGCCAACTAAAAAGTTAGGATTAAGTAAAATGGAAAATAATACACAAAAGCATTTTTGTATCTACTATTTTTTTTAGATGCTAAGTATGTTTTAGAGTAAAAATGCATCAAAAGAAAATATCGAATAAAACACCTCTCTCTCACCCTATAGTCATTTTGCTTAGAAACATGAAATTCTTTTAGGAAAGAAAGCAAGAAAGCATATTGGCTTTTCTGTGCAGGGAATGCTGGTTTGAAGAAAGATTCCATTCCCGTATGATACAATTCTGTAGTTGATTTTTACTTATCCAGCAAATGCTTCAGGAACTAGCTACATGGCAAAAAGGAGTTCACACAGAATCCCAGAATGGCTGAGGTTAGAAGAGACTTCAGTCCAACCCCCCTGCTCCAGCAGGGACACCCAGAGCAGATGACATAGGGTGACATCCAGGTGGGTTTGGAAGATCTCCAGAGGAGAATGCACAGCCTCTCTGGGCAGCCTGTTCATGAGTTGCAATATTAAATTACTTAAATGTCTACACATCTGTGAAGTAAGAAAGTTTTTGCATTGGTTTAGTTACATTAACGGGGAACTAGCAAATTGCAGTGATACAAGAAAACTCAAAGCTAAGTAAGACTAAACCTAAATTAAGCAAAAGCATCATCATAGAGACAAGCCTGTCTCTTAAATGGAGAGGCAGATGAGTAATACATAGTCTGATCAAGTGTGCACTCTCAGACTGCAGTTTTCACGAGTGCCTGAACCATCCACTTCTTCTGAGATTTTTTTTTTACAGGAAATTAGTTACTAATATTAGTAAGTTTCATATTTTGCATGAAAAGCACATGCATATTTATATGAGAAATATCTGTAGCTAATCAGGAAATGACAGTACTATGCCCTGTACCTCAAAGTCGTCACACTTTTTGTGCTTCCCATTCTAAAAATTGAGGAGCAAACTGCAGGCAATTCATTCCAATAAATGGATGAAATATGAAAAAAAAAACTTCAAATCATAATTGCATAAGACAAAAAAAAGATCTCATAGCCATTTTATGAGCAGAAGAGTAATCTTTTTGATACAATTATCATTTAAGGAATTTGCTCATCTGTCCTCTTCTGAAATACATTCATAGTGTCACATCTGTTTGTCCAACATAAACAAAATACAGAGGTTTTTCCTGAGTTAGTCCTGCCCCCCATCACTAATCAGACGTTTTGCACAGTAGGTTTCTAAAATATAGCACAAAAAGAACATTACCAGATTATAGAATAACCTGTAAAACAATTCTTCCATTTCAGAGTATTAAGAAAAGTTTAGGCATTATTTTAAAATAAGTTTTGGTGTGCACATGTGAAGAAAATTGGTCACAGTTACGCACACACTTTGTAAAGACAGCAGCTCCTAACTTTTATTTATTGAACTGGTCTAAAACTGTGTTTTCATATGGTGAGGCTTGTCAAGCAATACCACAGCAGTGTAACAGAATACTTATCTGAGAACATATCAGCTGCAATTCATAAACATTCCTATTTGTGAAGTGCAATGACTTTTACAACGCTTTATAAATCTTCAACACCAGAAAAACTAATTATTTACGAAAGGAACCATCTATAAATATCAATCCATCATACAGGGCTAAAAGGCTAAATACTTCATTCTCATCTAAGAGTATTCACTCTATGAATATCATCTAAGTACGAAGACATAATTCTTCCAATGACTGCTTTATATCTAAAAATATCACCGCCGAGTGCTGCAATTACATTTCTCAGCTGGAGACATCTTTCTGCATTATTTTCTTGAATGCATAAGATCCAAGCTCAACAGTGGGCTAATCAGCTGCCTAAACTCCAAATGTGATCTAATTAACTGGAAAACTACTTAGATTTGATTGGTGGGTTTTTCAGTTGGTTTTTGAATTGAAACATATCTTAATCACCTTGCCTAGCCTCCAAAGAAAAATGTCATGGAAAAAAACAATATGCTCAAAGAGAGAGAGAAAGCGAGAGAGAACATCATCACAAGTAAGTCCTAGCATTATCTACTCACTCCCAAAATATGATGCTTGCCCAGTAACTTCGTATGGATTCTGTTTTTCCAATTTCTAGCTTTGAAACTGTTCAAAGCTAGATATTACCTACAGTATATATTCTGGCCACAGACCAAAGCCTACATATTGCAATTATGCCCTATAGAGTTAGACTGGAATTAAAACTGGAAAAACAGCTCCTTGTCCTCAGTTTAGTTTGGTGAAGAAATAGCTCAGAGACTCCTCTAAACCTTGGTTTTCTTTTTGCTAGAAAGTTCAAGGTACATACTAGACAGTCTTACTCAA